>OX393579.1:46333933-46821369 GCA_947652605.1 Elmis aenea | reverse complement strand
CACCGATTGTTTTTGGGCCGGGTGATGATGTGATGCAGCATTTAGATATTGGTTGGTATGGGTCGGTTTACGGTAAATGCTGTGGCTAAGTGTTCCGTTTGCTTCTCTTTTGACCAGTATGTCCAGAAAGGGTAACGCGCCATTCTTCTCTTCCTCCATCGTAAATTTTATGTTCTTGTGTAGGTTGTTCAGGTGTGTTAGAAAATCTTGAAGTGGTTCTTTTCCATGTTCCCAGATGACGAAGGTGTCGTCTACGTATCGGAACCAGTGTTTCGGTTTCAATTTGCTGGAGAGTAGAGCTTGTTCTTCGAAGGCTTCCATGTACAAGTTGGCGAGTGCCGGTTATAATGGTGAACCCATGGCTGCTCCCGTTGTTTGTTCATAGATGCCTCCATTGAAGGTGAAGTAGGTAGATTGTGCGCACAGCTTTATTAAGTCGGCTAGGTTACCATCGACGTCGTTAGCAACCAGTCGTTGCAAGAAAACGGTTACCAGCGTAAACAAATACTTCGTACCATACAAAAACATGCCACGCCAAAAGAAGGAAAAGAAAAGAAAGAATACATCGCTACGACTTACTTGCCCTACATCAGCGGAGTGACTAACAAAATATCAAAGCTTCTACAAAAACATAAAATCAAAACCGTTTTTAACGCTCCTTTGAAGCTCTCGAATAAATTAAGAAGAACACACGACACAGGACTACACCACGCGGGAATATATAGCATACCTTGCTCCTGTGGAAAAGTATACATAGGACAAACTGGCTGGAGTATACAAACGCGTCTCAAAGAACACGAAGGACAAACAACAAGAAAACAAGTCGATAAATCAGCGGTAGTAGAACACGCCCAGGGTACAGGACACAACATCCTCTTCAGAGAAACAAAACTACTGGCCCGCGCAAACCATTTCTGGCCAAGATTACATCGAGAATCATTGGAAATCATCAAGAACCCAAACAACTACAACAGAGACACAGGCATACAACTCCCAAACATCTGGAAACCAGTCATCACAAAATCACTGAGGCAGAACAAATCCATCAAGCGGAACGCCACGCCTCCACAAGCTGGATATATAAACCCAGCAACTCCCTCACAAATTAGACCAAGACACAATGGTCGAAACGTCAACTACTTCTAAATATAGAAGACGCGGTTCCAAACCCGGAAACCAAGATTGTAACAAGAGGAGTAGTAAGACAGGGCTGCATCCTAAGTCCACTACTGTTTAATTTAGAACTAGACGAAGCAATTAAAAATACAAGAGGCCAAGTGAAACATTACAAAGTGGGACACTGGAAAATGGAAGACATAAATATTTCGGAAATATACGCCGATGATATAGCTTTAATAGCAAAAGATTAAAAGACATTGATCAAAAATCTAGAAATATTTAATAATAGTTTGAAGTCAATAAACATGGAAGATAAACAAACAAAAGACGAAGACGATGATGGTAAGCTGGAACGCGAAAAGGCACCAGATAAAACTTGAATAAGAAGAAGAAGAAGAAGAAGAGCTAGAATAAGTTAGAAGTTTTTAAATATCTAGGCTCGACAATATCGCAGGATGGAAAATTAGACGAAGAGACGAGAGGACAGGATTATTTAACGCAAGAAAAACTCAATTTCTGGCCAAAAAAAAAATACCTAAAGAGATTAAAACGGAAATATTCAATAAGGTAGCCATTCCTATATTAATCTGTGGTGCAGAAACATGGACGTTATCGAATAAACAAAAAAGCAAAATACAAAGCACTGAAATGGGGTTTTTAAGGAAGATTGAGGAAACAACAAGGATAAAATAAGGAATGAGATCTTCAGAGAGAACCTGAACTTGGAACCTGTGCAGCACAGAATCGAAGTAGGGCAGCTAAGATCGTATGGGCACATAATGAGGATGAAAAAAGAAATAATGGTAAAAAGAATAAACGAGGCAAGGGTAGTTAAAAGGAGGAGGGGCAGACCGAGAAGAGCCTTGCCGGAAGAGGTAAAAACAGCGGCAGAGAAACGAAGAGTCAAGGGGCAGGATAAAACAAAAAACGCAAGAAAGAAGAGAATGGAGAGAGATATGGAAAAGAAAACCCACACAATAACTCAACTTCAACAAGCCGTACACCGTTAAGGTAGAACGGCCTTAGGATTAAGTAAGTAAAGTATATAAAAAACTTGAAGACGTTTTAAATAAAAATTCACTCAGCTAAATTAGTTTAGTGTGTGTCTTAAAACAAGAGATTCTTCGAAAGATAAGTGAATTTTAGTAAAATTTATTTTTATTAATCAGCCTTTTGATTTACCGTTTTTAATGTATGCATAATATTTGTAGTACATAGCATACAAAAGCCTGTTGAATTTTTATAAAAGCAACATTTTACCCTAAATCAAGTAAGTCATGTGCGATGATGGTCTTGACCGCTAAATGGCGACAAATTTCCGCTAATTACTTGCTCATCTGCAACCTAGACGTGCATTAATTGGCACTTGTTTAGCAAAACTAATCACTTAATTGCGTGAAGCAATTAAACGATGAAGAAAAGTTGAATAACCGATTTTTCCGCGTAACCGATTAAAACTAATCTTATACTGTAATTCATTAATCCAAATTTTACTTATCGGATCGTTCTACTTTATTCGCTTAACCGCTAGGGACTTCCATCTGTCTAAAAAGTTGAAAAACTACTTCTAGAGACAAGATTTGTCAATTACAATGCAATTAACTAAACTGTAAATAAATATCTGAAATAAAAACCCAAAGAGTTAGAAAATACGCGGATCTTTTATTATTTAAAAAAAAACACACACCCAAAATTGAGGTCGTTATGTATTAAATCCGAATGAAATTAGAACAGAAACGTGTTGATTCGAATTATCAATGTTAAAGTGTCTCTTATAACTGGCTAAAAGAGGCATTTCCACGAATTAATAACGGTATGAACAGAGTAGAAGTCAACATAGCATATTTTATAATCATTTCGTTTCAATTGTTAAATGTTTTAAAGTCATTTTACAAAAATTGGCAAAAACGAGTAGTTAAATTGTTAAATATAACGAACAGAACTTTGGAAATAATAATGAATCAAGAAAATAGTTGGTAAAATAAGTTAAATGTGTAAAAGACTTGTTGCTTTAATTAATTTTACGATATGAGGCGTTTTTTTTTTTTTAGTAATGCGACAATTTTTATAAACATTTCTTAGGTAAAATAAAGTTTTTTGACCGTAACTGGACTTATATCACGTTCGAAAACAATATATTGTTAAAAACGTCACTTGTACCAAATTTTTGACTGAATTTTACATAATTATAGATTTGATTCCCTTTAAACTGAAATACGTTATATAAATTACTATTCTCTATGGAAAGCAACCAAACAACTAAAAAGACCGATCGAGCAAATCCCGCCAATGAGACAGCAGGATAGAAAACGAGCCCGAAATAATGAACAAAAAGCCAAAACATTCGCAGATCGTTTAGAAAAAAACATCCCAACCACATGGAGAAAACGAGGAAGCTCATGATTTTAAAGAAATCCTACAAGAAAACAATGCAATCAACTTTACAGCACCCAATGAATTACTGAAATTAAAGAAAATAATAACCCGAAAAAGCCCCTGGGTTTGATTTAATTACTTGTGAAGTGCTAATGCCCGGTTTCTCCGACACATCTTAAGATCTAGCTGAATCTTAAGTTCGCCTTAACGGTATAAAGTGTTGCACCAAGCAATTTTAAGAACATATTCGACTTGAGCTGAGCTCACATCTTGAGTCGCTGTTTACTAGAACTTGAGCTGGAGTACATAACCTAAAATTATCTTGTATTTGCTTTTTTTGTAGTTAAATGTTTGTTTAAATTGTGGTTTAAGTTTAAATATGGACATTGACTTTATAAATATGATAGATGATGCAGATGATGTACGACCCTGTAATTCCTCGAAAGCGATTTGTTCGCGCAAATCCATTTACGGATTTCGAATACGATCGTTTTTTTATGCGTTTTCGCCTCACAAAAGAGACAGTTATTGTGATCTTAGATCAAATTGAGCCTCAATTGGAGAATACAGGGTGTTTGAAATTCGAGTTTAAGCATGGGGATCTCGCGTATTATAATAGCGAGAGTATAGGTTTAAAATTGGCAAAGTTGCTAAATTTGGTGCTCATTAATAATCCAAAGAGAAATTGGAAATATCTCAAACAGTATCCGAGAAAATTAGGAAAAACTAGAAAATACGATTTTTAAAAATCGTTTATAACTCCTTTGGAGTTTGAAATATTTTAAATGTGTAAAAAAGTTGCCCAAGCAACTTTTTAAGCCGAATCGGATGGTGGTCACAATTTTTTCCTAGATCGATTCGTTTTTGTTTTAGACAACCAACTTTGTTTTTTCTGATGGGCAGCATATCGCGTTTTTCTTCGTTATTAAAGTTCATTTTTACGACTAACAGGCCTTTAAAACTTTTAGATTGTTGATCGGTTGTCATGGAAACAACATAAACTACAATGACCGGCCAACCTGATTTATAATGGTTATTGTTTAAAACGTATTTTTTGAAATTTGACATTAAAAGAAAAAGTAAAATACCATGTGTGATACATCAATGGATTTAGAAAAATTAATGCTATTTGATAATGTAAATAGCAAAACTTGCGCCCATAAGCAAAAACAAAGTTGGTTGTCATGAAACAAAAACGAATCGATCTACGAAAAATTTGTGACTACTATCCGATTCGGCTTAAAAAGTTGCTTTGGCATTGTTTTTACACATTTGAAATATTTCATACTCCAAAGGAGTTATAAACGATTTTAAAAAATCGTATTTTCCAGTTTTTCCTAATTTTCTCGGACCCCGTTTGAGATATTTCCAATTACTCTTTGGATTATTAATGAGCACCAAATTTAGCAACTTTGCCAAATTTAAACCTATACTCTAGCTATTATAATAAGCGAGATCCCCATGCTTAAACTCGAATTTCAAACACCCTGTATACATAATCTATTTATTTTATTTTCTTCCACCAAGCTAACTATTAATTGTTTTTCCTCCATGGTATAATTTATTCTTTTTTTTCCGCCATTTCAACACAAAATAAAATAATAAATACCGAACTGTAACTTTATATGTGACTAACAGCTGATAGCAACAACAAGATGTCACAGGGAGCCGTTTTAACAGCTGTGATGTAAATGGCCAATGAAAGTTAGCCATTTCAAGCTGCCGCTAAAATGTGCCGACTTCTTGCAACGTTGCCAAACCGAGTTCTAACTTAGCTGAGATGTCTAACAGATTCCGGAATATGTTTTCTGTGCAACGCATTGGTATCTTGAGACGGTCTTAAATATAAGGCGGGCTTATATAAGTTCGATCTTGAGATGTGTCGGAGAAACCGGGCATAAGACATCTCCCAAGAAAAGCCATAGTAAAACTGATAACTCCAATAAATGCTGCCTTTGGGCTCAAGTATGTGTCTAGGCTGTGGAAAGTTGCAGAGGTGAATATGATCCCTAAATTGGGGAAACCTCCTCATGAAGTTTCATCTTACTCGCCAATCTCATTATTGACTAATATCGAAACTGTTCGAAAAGCTGTTGCTCAAAAGAATGAAGCCGATAATAGAAGAAAAAGAACGAATTCCCTCTCATCAGTTTGGATTTAGAAATAAACATTCAACTATTGACCAAGTACATAGAATTACGAATGTCCTTAAAAAAGCCCTAGAAGAAAAAAAAGTTTGTTTTACTATCTTTCTAAACGTAGCTTAGGCTTTTAACAAAGTGTGGCATGATGGTTTATATTATAATCTAAGATCGCTCCTCCCAAATTCTTCAGTCCTACATCTCAGAGAGACACTTCAGAATAAAGCAAGATATTCAGAACTTAAAGAAACTAAAGCAGGAGTTCCACAAGGAAGCGTACTAGGTCCGGTCCTATACCTATTGTATACTTGTGATATTCCAAAGTTAGAAAACAATACTATGGCGACCTTTACCGACGACACGGCTATTTTAGCTGTAGAAAGAAACAATATAGAATCAATCATCCAAGAAATTACAAGCAGCTGCCAATTAGATTAACAGCTGGACAAAATCACTTAAATGAAACTAAGTCAGTAGGTACATGTCAATTTTACTAACAAGAGAATTGAACATGTACCAATCAACTTTAATAATAAACAAATTCGATATTCCAACACAGCAAATTACTTAAGTATTACATTGGACGCTAAGCTACGCTGGAAGGATCATGTCAAGAAAAAAAGGGAAGAAATAGGTATCAAATATTAAAAAATGTACTGACTAATCGGGAGGAATTCCTCTGTCCCTACATAATAAACTTTTGCTTTACAAGCAAATTTTAAAGCCTGTATGGACATATGGAATACAGCTATAGGGATGCACCAAACAGAGTAAGATTCAGATCATCCAGAGATTCCAGAAAAAAAAACACTAAGGAACGTCGCTGATGCACCTTGGTATTACAGAAATAGTGACATACATCGGGATCTCAACATGGACATCGTAACCAACACTATTACGAAGTTTACCACCAAGAGCCACGAAGAAAGGCTCCATCATCATGTAAACGTCGAGGCGATCCAGCTCCTGGACACTACAGGATTAGTAAGAAGACTTATAAGGGTCAAACCTCTTGAGTTAGTTTAAGCAAACGTTGAAAAGCAGAGACTGTGCGGTAGTGTGCACGTTAATAATGGGCGTTTACACTAATTTTTAATTTCTTCAGAATTTGATAGATTTGGTGTTCAGAATATCGTATGTGAAGTTAAAATTGTTTAAATCAACTTCGTTTATTTATTATTATCGATTAAAGTTTTCCCGCGGCAAGTTGCGCCGTAAACGGCTTGGACGATGCGCACGAGAAATGACGTCACACTCCGTACGTACTCGGTGAGGCAAATCACGCGTGTGCTTGTGTAAATATAACGCAACCATGTCGTTGTACAGAAAGTGGTGTTTTGTGCCTGAATGTAAGACCACTTCTACAAAAAACCCAGAAAAATTGTTTTTTGCTGTTCCGGAAAATTCCACCAAAAGAAAAAAATGGTTTGATGCAGCAAGACGTTGTATTTCCGACGTAAGCGAAAAAACTAAATTATATTGTTGCGAAGACCATTTAAAATTTGAATAAACTAAAAAATATATTAAATAGTATTTATGCAAAAAAAAAATACACAAGTGAAAAACATTATCATTAAGCATTATCATTAGCATTAAGCATTAATCATATGGCAATAATATGTAATATGAAGCATCCTATTACTTTCCAACAAAAAAATCTGCAGTTTTAAACAATACTTATTTGTAGTATGCTATTTGGTGCATGTTTATATGTTTGATTAAAAATGCTGATTAGTGTTAAAGCACTGTTGCTTCGTTTATGAAATTTGTATTATATTTATACTGAACTAACAGTGCTTGTTTTACAAAAAGCCATATACCTTTTTTTATATGATCTAAGCATAAAACTGATAACATTCAAAACTTATAAGTGTAAATTAATATAGTAGAATCATTGAATTGAACATTATCTACTATTAAATAAACGAAAAGTTATAAGTTATAATAAGTTATAAGTATATATAATATAATTTTTAGCCCTGAGGATGACGATAAAATAACATTGGCGAAACATGTGGGATCTTTTTTAAAAAAAGAATTTGCAACGAATAAACCTGTTTGAGAACCAGCAACTTTTCGTTTATTTAACCTATAATCAAACAACAGGAGAAACCAACTTTATCGATTATCTACTATTATATATAGGCCATATTTTATTTACCTCGAATTTAAGACTAATTTTGTAAGTTTTTTAGATATAGCTATGACTAAAAGAGTAGTAGGTACATTTTTTTAATGTTTACAATCACCTATTATTAAACAATAAACTGAAACATACTTTTTGTTCATATTTTCACCTGTTAAATGACCTTAGTATAATATCGAATTATTTCTACAAAATAATTAATTTACTTACACAGTTGCTTTGTTTTATAATGAAATATACACTAAACTAACAACTAGTTAAAACCTCTCGCAATACTGTATACGTAAAGAATATTTGAACACAAATATGCCTGGTCCAGGAATGTCATATTTGTTTGTGTTAAAAACACTTAAGATATGTTGTGAAGCCACCCTGAGGGGTCTCGGGGTTGGCTTGAGATCATTATTTTGCTAATACTGTTAAAAGGCAGTACTGTTTGTATTTTATTCATTATAATAAAATGTAATTGTTGTTCGATTACGTTTATTATTTACAATCGACGGCCAAAGTACGCCCCTGCGGCGTCTTCGCGCCTAACATAATAATAATAATAATCTTTATTTGTTCTGAATATCCCAAAAAAAAGGTGTAGAACTTGTCACAATAATAATTTACGTACATTGCAGTAATATACATAGTTAATAAAAGAAAAAACATATTATATTAAAATATTATAACAACTTGTCATTATGCGATGCATAGGAACTAGTCCGCTGCACATGGACTGTGCGGAGAATGACGTCACGGCCAATCACAGCGCGGTTCAGAATTTGAAATATAAAGGGCATTTTAAAAATTTATTTCTCGGAACTGGATGATTTTTTTTTTAATTTTTGGTGGTTGAGAATAAACTTTATAGCTCAGATTATCATTTAAAAAATATTTTATCAAGTTTTATTTTTTTGTGTAAACGCCCATTAGTGTACTTATAATATATTAGCACTGTTATAAACTATATTAGGGTTTAAATTTAAAATTTAAAAAAATATAAATTACTTGTACTCTTTTCAAAATGTACTGATGGATTTACTTATTAGATACTTATGTATTTTATGAAAATTAATTATAATGCAAAAATACTTGATTACACTTATAATGCAATGCATTGTATAAACTACTTATATTATAGAATATAATTTACTCATCAATTTTCTTAAATCACTATCTTATCAAACACCACTTCAGTAAAAGTATTAATTTTGAAGTGGCTTAAGTCACTTTACAGTAACAAAAAATGGCGATTCGTTAACGTTTGTGCGAAATTATTTATACTGAGAAAAATATAAGTAACCGTGATAAGAAATATAGGTGAAATGTTTTTATAGTTTGCATAAATATTTTTATGCACATTAAAATGCAAAACATTTAATATCCCAAAATAACATAAAAGTGACTTATACCACTTTTTAAACAAACGACTAAATTATTGAAGTCCTGTGCTTCGGTTAAATAAAAAATAATCTTGCAATCCTATAACGAATACCTGCCATGAATGCACAAAATACTATCCAAACTTGGCCCACAAAAATGAAGTACTAGTTCCCCATGAACATGCTACAATACATTTTAATTTCTCATCTAAGAAAGACTGTGCCACCGTTTTCGCCAGACCTAGCTGCTTTTGGTTTTTCTTTGCGAAATATTATTTGAGAGTAGAACAGAAATTGAACATTTTCTTGTGAATTTTTTATACATCGAAATTTTAAAGCTGTCACAAAATAGTGCGAACTTCGTTTGATTACAACATTGCTTAAATATTACCAAATTTGAAGTCACGCTCCGATAAACTAACAAAAAATGAATTTATAAGCGACTTTATCGACATGGAAATAAATTATCCACTTATTCGCGTATAAATTATACAATCGGTTTCAAACCATTCGATAAAGTCACGGTTCTGTTTTGATACTTGCCACAATAATACTCGAGTCAATATAATTTCGTTACGAAAAATAAAGTGTGACCTTGCGTTTTTTTCACGTTATTATGCTAATTATATACCAAGATCGTTTGTTACATAAACAAGTACACGAATTAGTTCCTTGCTTAAGCTATCGACTGTTACTCACCTTTTTTATGTACAAATATGAAATCTTCTAAACCTATTTGCCCTCCTAGAAGCTTTTTCATGTCCGTTTTGTACGTGTTGAGAGTGCAGAATAATATCTGAAAATAAAAAACAGACATAAGTATTTAAAAATTGGCAGGTTATACGCAATTATGTGATTTTTTACGAAAACCAACCTGAATGGATATTAAATAATACTCCTATTCAGTAAAAAATAGATAATATTTAAAGATAGTGACTTTTAATATTCTTTTAAAATGAACAAACCAAAGCAAAAAATCCTGACTCAGGAGATGAAATTTTTAAGATTATGATAAAATTGAGATCTACTTACATACTGCTATAATTTAATTACAATTCGCCATGGATACGAAAATTTACGAGTTTTTAAAACACTTACAAGCATAATTTAATTCATATTGAAAGTAAACAATGATTTTGGAGTTCATACTCGATTTGCAGCTAGGTATAGGAAACGCTTATACAAATTGATGCAGAATGTAATTTTGCATAAGAAAATGAAAAAATATATTGGGCATTGTATTTGAAATAAACCAGTTTTACTGGTCTGAAGTTGTATTAAAAGAAAATTAAATTTTGGACACCCTGTAAGTAATGAATCGATTGGAAAAAATTCAGTATGAAGTCCAAGATTTCTTCTATGCATAGTCTAAATTTGAGGGGGTTCTCTTTAAAAAAGCGGCGCTTGATAATATTAAGCATCACAATGAAAATCCAAAAATTTTCAAAATGTCCAAAAATCTAATAAACGACTGCACGTAGGTATAGGGAATGCTATCAAAAGTCCCTCCCAAATAACGTGTTTAATCCAAAAATGCAATAAAAAATATACCATTGTATTTAAAATAAGAAAGTAGACGTCAACTTCCGGTATTTCAGGAAGTGTCGCCATCTTGAAAATATTTTCATTAGCCAGATCAGATGCCACTATGGTCTTAACCAAAATTTCAGATTAACCCTTTTTCATTCTTCATATATTTTTAAGTTACGGTTCCAATCAATCACCCTGTATAAAGATTATTTTTTTCTATTTATAATGGTATCTATAATATTTCATATGTCTCTTTACAAAAATAAGCGAAATAACTTAAAAAATTGCGAAATCTAAGATGAAAATCAACGTTGCCATGAAAAAAACAATAACCGAGTTTCGTTGTTTTATTTAGACCCTTGCTAAGTCTATCCAAACACTCTTTGAACAGTGACGTTAAAACAAATGTTAACGGTTACGGAGAAAAACGTAACGAATGAAGCCCCTGCAAAAGCGCTATGCTTTGAGAATTCTGTTATAACTAAATCTTTGCGACTTGCATAGGTGTTGGAGGGTCTCGTTTTTCGCGTTTTTCTCCGCAACCGTTTGAGATATTTTTAAAAACTTTGCACCATTTTACTTGCAAAAGATGAGCGTATTGGTAAATAGAAGAATTTTGATTTTATCTCTGACAGTTTCATAGCTAACGCGATCGCAAAAATGACCTCTATTTTTCAATTTATCAGTTTTTACCTATTTTTCCCATGTAAATCATCAATGACACATACAACCGTTTAAAGAGTGTCAGGATAGACTTAACAAGGGTTGAAATAAAACAATGAAAATCGTTTATTGTTTTTCCATAGCAACGTTGATTTTCATCTTAGATTTCGCAATTTTTTAAGTTATTTTGTAAATAGACATGAAATATTATATCATTGTTAAGAGAGAAAAAAATCTTTAAATCGAAATCATCACCTACTACGACTGGCATTTAAAAAAAAGTTGTTTCATTAAATATCTCGCACGGTAATTCATAAATAAAAATGTGACTATCACCATTTATTAGCCAACAAAATCTAGCAAAAATTTGTCCCTAGGCATTTTTGTGTACCAGCAACAATAGCCGAGATATTTAGGTTTAAAAATTTTTGTATTCCAGTTTTTTCATTGTATCACGCAAGGCCATGGAATTTTTAAACAAAGCAATATCTTGGTTAAAATACACTCCTAAATAGCTTACTTTTGCTCCATTAAAACAACCTTGTATTTTCATTATTTACGGAGATAGCAACAATGACACATCGAAAAATGAAACACCCTGAATTTAATTTAATTTAGGAACGTGGGCAAATTTATTCGACTTTATCAGCATATTTAACTCGATTGAAATGCAAACCCTCAAGTTTCTCAAAAAGAAGAACGACTTACTTACGCCACTTTCATAATCAACAGTCCAATTGATAACATAAGCACTTAAACGAACTATTTTCCATATTTTCGGTTGTAGCCCATTTTAAAATATTTCAGAAAATTTTTAAATTGGTTGACAAATTATCACACATTTCCAAATCAAGTTTAAATCAAATAAATTCGGGCAATGTGTGTCAAGCTACATACATCAAACTTGCTGAAGCATGGACGCACGAACCTATCGCAATAATATCTAATAGACGTTTTCGCTGTATTAAAAGGTGAAAATGGATAGATTATCGAAGATATATTGCAGTGTCGCCTTGACGCTTCATTAAAAGTTGTGGTTTTGCAAAGAAATGCTGGTGCAGCCGAAGGTAACCCCGTTAGGTAGGAAGTAGGTGTGTTGTTATTCGAACATTTACGTGACCGTATGGCAACATCTGCTGTCAGACGTCTGAATGCGTTAATTTATTTAAAATATGTCGATAGACTTCTATCCGTAATATAAATAATAACAGTAAGAGTAAACGGGAATATTACACATAAGAGCGTATGTAAAAATTGTATTAGAACCGTTTACCACACGATAATGGATAATAAATACTATCATCTCATTAAATCTGCGGGCTATTATTATTTAATCGCAATTAAATGGACTTCTATTGCTGTTTTATGGTTCATAGAAATCAAATTATACTTTATATGCATAAGGAAAAGTAATGTTGTAATTAAAATATTTTGTGTAAGTTTTATTGCAGTATACAGGGTTTCTTAAATATTGCAAAAAAATTCGGGAGGTAATTTCTTATAGAAAATTAAGACCCCCCCTTCTATATAAAATTTTTTCCTTAAACGCCTTTTTTTTCGGAGTTACACCCCCCTTAAGGGGAGCGGTAAAATTAGGTTTTTATTTTATTTCTCAAATTTGGATAAATGTAGGAGAATGATATTAGGTCGTTGTTTTGAACTTATTAAAAGGTTTTCCATAGTTATATTTTTAATCATATCCCACCATCACATGGGAATGAAAAGTGCAACCCCTGTTGTTTTTTTTTTATCAGAACTTTTTGGTGGGTTACAATTTTGCAAGTAAAAATATTTTTTTATGAGCCTGGTTTATTTAGAAACTTTTTGTATTCTTTAAATTTTCCTGCAAAACCACTAGTTTTCTCCGAAAGGAGACGTCTAAGGGGAAAAATTATATAAAAGCCCCCCCCCTTAATTTTCTATAAGAAATTACCTCCCGAATTTTTTCGCAATATTTAAGAAACACCCTGTACTTTGGAGTGTACAGTAAATCCTTTAATGTTATTTTGTAAAGTTAGAAATTAGTTTTAAAAAAATTCAAATGTATTAAATTATTTAATACCTAATTTTAAAAACTGCTCCTACTGTTTTTGAAAGTTTTAGTATGTTATTAATATCATTTTATATTAATAAAATGCCGTTTGTTTCAACTCTCCCGAATTTTAACCTAAAAAGTTATGATTTTTTAAAACCAAATTTCCAATTTTTTCTAATGCTGTTGTTTGTATTTCAAAACCACGGTGTGTTTTTGTATTTGTAGGTATAAAAAATTTGAGTAGCCGCTCTCGGCATTCTGAGTAGGATAGGCCGGTTTTTAAAAAACAGTTTTTTTTTTAAATTGATTTGTAAAATTCGAAAAACGGTTTTTTAAATAAAAAAACGGTTTCAAACACCAAATTTAATATGTGAAAATTAATTAATTATTATTTAACTAAAGTCCGCGTTCACAATGAACGTAGTAGATAGTAGATAGTACATAGTAGTTAGTGCGGGTATCAACCGACTGGTTTGTAGCATAGCACATAACCTCAATTTAAACGCGGAAGGTTGTTTATCTCGACACTTCTTGTATTCTACGTATTTATTTCTACATGATGATTTTTGGAGGATTATAACGGTAATAAGTAGTATTAAACATCGTTCAACATTGTAATTTTAATTAATTTGAAACATTAAAAACATAGGTAGATACTTTAATTTGTATTTGTTTTTGCAATAAATCAGACTTCCATAGTTACTTCGTAAAACTTACGTTCATTGTGAACACTTGCATTTGATTCTATACATTTCAACTTTAGCTACTAACCACTATCTACTATCTACTACGATGCGAACGCGGACTAACGAATACTAACTCTATTAAGGATAAATAATAGTTATAATTAAAAGTACAGTTTGTTAATAATGAGTTTTTCTAAAAGCAAATATATTTCAAATACATTCTTTAACAAACAAGATGTACCTAATGTGTTTCGAATGGAAAAAGTCGCGAGTTTAAAATTGCAAATGCATTATGCTTGCATCTTTTATTTAATAGTAACTGCACACAATACCGCAAATTTATGATAAGTGCTGCAAAAAGTATGCAATTATGATGTTACTAAAAGCACATTATGCAAAAAAGATTACATAATATGTGATTTTTTCAGAGCGTGTAGAAATCAATCAAAACTTCATTCATTTTTCCTCCCAAAAACTCAATCCGAGATAAGTTTGGTGTCGGAGATGTGAATTCCATTAAATAATTAATTTCGAAAGTGTTACTTAACCAACAAAATTGCACGGTTATTTCTAAATATATTGTGATATAAAACATGAAACATTCACTTTCTACTCGTTTCTTATTGTTGTCTATGCGGACGAATTTCATGCATCCTGCGAAAAAGATATGTAGACACAGTTTACACATTTCTTTATTAAATTATTTTGAACGTGGAATGTTGTGATAGTTAAAATGATAATGCTTTTTTTAGTAGTGTTTGCGCATTCTTGGTGTATTTTTTTCTTCACCTCGGCAAGTACGAAACAAAAAATTTGTATAAAAATGCTGCATTTTTACAGATGTGCATAGATTACGTGGCTATGAAGACATCAAAGTAACTTATCTATGTGAGACATACTTTCATCAACGTCTTCCAAAAACATATGCCAACTTTTCAAATGTAAGTGTAGAGAACCTTCTTAAAACTTACAAATTCGAATAAATTATTTGCAATGGACAAGATAAATTGCAAAAACTTTCTTATAATCAGTTGCATCAATAAAGTTTAACAAAGTTAAACCTTTCAAAGAGGAAGTTACATGAATAAACTTTGATAAGTTAAATCGTTTGAGATATCTGTACAGCATACAGTGAATAACACCATAATTGCCAGACTTGATCTTGTGTCTCTGCACCATTCATGGTAAATACCAAGCCTTTACTGTTCACAACAACATAATTTTTAAATAATATATTGAACTAAATGTTCTCAGCAACTTACAATTAAACGAATATGCAATACATTGTACACATCTAGATCCAATAATTTTATGTTTTATTCTGTAATCTTTAGGTTAAAATTATAAGATTCGGCTCGAAGGACCAATGTATTAGCGTTCTGTTTATAAATATTGTTTCGGAAAACCTTTTTTCGGTTTCAGTCGAGAATATGTAAGGTACAAATAAATTCAAAGTGCAGAAAAAAACTTGCACATTAAAAGAAATGAGCAGGAATAATAAAATAAGAATATTTAATAATAGTTTTGATTGGCGTACAAAAAAAAAACAAACGAAAATATTTTTCTATGAAAAAAGTTGTTATTTTAATCAGTTTTTGATAATAGTATAAAAAAGAAGAAGAAGGAGATTGGCCAGTGAACATTAATACGTACGGAAAGAGAAGGGTCTAAGCAATTTTAAACAAAGTTTTTAGTGTGAAAAAATAATGAAATGTAATTAACGTTCCTTTTACCACGGCGACGTGATATGTCCTTAATAAACTAACACACGATTTATTAAAAACATTCACTCAATTTGTCTTCCATCGGTTCGCACACCTCATTCTACTTATGATAAATTACCTTAACATCGTGCAGCTACCATCCATATGCACCTTACACATAATTTAGACCTTATAAGTCTATAATACACTTTCTCTCATTTAACAAATGCTTCGTCTGCATTCTAATCATTTTTAATAATAATTTACTGCCATGCACATACCTACACAAGCTATTTTAATTTTTAATACCAATATTTTTATATACATTTCTCGAGTTACAAACAGTTTTCTTGCTGTAATGTGCAAATATGTAGAAGGTTTTTTTTTACAGTCAGTACCAACGAGGTGTTGAAACCAGTATACATTATCGGGGTCTCAAGGGGCCGTAGGGCCCCAACTCAGTTACACAGAATTTGTTTTTTATAAAATTCGAATACACTATAAAATCGACTCTCAGCGTTTATTGCAATCATAATGTACTAACTCTATATTGCGCAATTCTTATCTACACAACGAGTGGTGACTGAAGCCAATGAAGTGACATGAAAATATATTTCTCTCTTTCTAAGGTGTACAGGGTGGTCTATTTTCGATGCCCATACAGGGTATCTCGGTTATTATCAGAGATAGAAAAAAAGTAAATACATAAACTCGATTTATTTTTTCGAGAGAAATTTATTGCCGTAAACAGATTTTTGATATCTTTTTTAATTTTCGAAATATAGCCAAACCGATTTTTGGCACTTTTCCAAAATGTTAAATATCTCGTTTAAACGAGAAGATAGAAAAAAACTTTAAAGACATTTTTCGCATGATTTTTTGTGCTTAAAAAGATAGCGATGTTCAATTGTTTTTTACTCATATTAATGCCGATACATTACACCTAACTTTCTTATTTTAAATGGCAACCATAGGCAAATTATATATTTTTGAAAAGCGCAAAAAATAAGCTTTCGATTCATGTCAAAGCCAACTATGGTTGTCATTTAAAATAAGAAAGTTAGGTGTAATATATCAATATTTGTATGAGTAAAAAAAAATTGAACATCGCCCGCCATCTTATTAAGGACAAAAAACCATGCAAAAAATGTCTTTAAAGTTTTTTTCTATCTTCTCGTTTAAACGAGATATTTAACATTTTTGAAAAGAGCCAAAAATGGTGTTGGCTTAATTTCGAGTATCAAAAAAGACATTGAAAAGTGCCAAAAATCGGTTTTTGGCTATATTTCGAAAATTAAAAAAGATATCAAAAATCTGTTTACGGCAATAAATTTCTCTCGAAAAAATAAATCGAGTTTATGTATTTAGTTTTTTTCTATCTCTGATAATAACCGAGATACCCTGTATGGGCATCGAAAATAGACCACCCTGTACTTAGACAGTTGGCAGCAAACAGTAAATCAAATAAAACTATGATTATTAACAAAACCAGCATGTGTATTTTAATAAACATAATATGTTACGGCCAAAACCCGAAGGGCGGCCAGTTCCCGAATTGGCCGGCCCTTTCGCACTTTGGCCGTTAAGTGTGGCCAAGGTCCGATTACTTGAAATTTACAGTGTATATGCTTCTTTGGCCGGCTATTTCGCGAAGTGGCGGGAAATCCCTGACCAAAATTCGACGTGCTGATGCAATACTGTCCGGTAGGTGGCACATCTTTCGCTTCCGGTGTGATGGTGGCGTGCACGTGGTAGCAAGGAAGGATATCCATTCTTCTGCTGCTTTTCGGAGAAGGTCCTGCATCTGTGACTTGTTCTTCTTATTCTGACACAGCGCTTTCATTGTGAGTTCTGTAGTGATTTCTCGTATTTGTATAGTTGGCCTATTCTACCTAACCTGACCTGACCTAGCCTGACCTAACCTAGCCAGGCGCACCAAAATCTGCAATTTTTTCTTCCGAATTTGGCCGATCGCTCCATGCCATTTCGCAAACTGGCAGTCCAAATCCCGAAATCAAGAAAAGATCGGATATTGCCCGGTCAATTAACAGCGACATTGGCCATTTCTCGAATTCGCCGGACACTTCCCACTTTGGCCGATTGTGGGCTTTGGCCGTAACATATACATGTTTCAAACTAAACCATTCCAAATCATGGGTGCCGACATAATCCATAAATTAAAAGCTTTCGACTTTTATAGTAACAGAAGCTCTGTTGATTATTACAGATACTTTAAATTTGGTTGTTAAGTTTGGTCAAGTAAGTGCTTCCTGCTTTGTGGATCAATTTTATTGACAAGTGTGGTTCGAATAAACTACAAAGCCTAGATCTGAACTCTTTTGCGGCGACCTTGTTTACACTAGCTACGCACTTATAAACAAGTAAAATGTACGCCAAATCAGCTGCGTTTTAATGTGCTCACCCCGATAAACCCAAATGACAGAGGACATCCGGAAGACCGCCAACCGTGCTTCCGTTTAAAGTGCGCTATGTGAAAATGTTACCTATATGCGGTTTAAAACACAATTTGGGACCTTGTCACTAATTTAGTGTGTTAGTGCAAGTTTCTTGTCGAATTCTTTTATATCGGTTGAGATAAAATCGTTTGTGTGATTGTTGAAACTTATGTTTGTATTGTTTTACGTTTAGCTAATTCGATACCTACGTCGATAAGCTACCTGCGTAAATGTATCAACCTAGCAGCTGTATTTGTATTGTTTCGGTGCGTCGTAACTGTATAATTTTTCGCTTTATTTCTAGTAAAAGTGGGGTCACAGCTCATGTTTAACAGAGTGTTACATATAACAAATATTGTGATGATAAACAGTCATTTGAGAAAACTGCGACAACAATTTATCAGAATAATTTAGCTTAACAATAGTGAACATGATCGTGCAGTTCATTTGTTTTTTTCTATTAATATCGATGACTTAAAAAGTATGATGTCAATATAATTTTTTATGATGATTGCTTCTTGTTCTCGTTAACACGAAATAGTATTGTTTCTATTTTTAAGTTTGTTCAGAAACTTACACAACACAAAATCTAATGAGAACAAATTTTTTCTTTACAGAAAAATTCGATTGCTACATACAGGGTGTTTTAAATTCGAGTTTAAGCATGGGGATATCACTTATTATAATATCTAGAGTATAGGTTTGCATTTGGCAAGGTTGCCAAATTTGGTGTTCATTAGTAAACCGTAGAGAAATTGGAATTATTTTAAACGATATCCGAAAAAGATTGAAAAAAACGAAAAATACGATTTTAGAAAATCGCCTACAACTTCTTTGGAGTATAAAATATTTCAAATGTGTAAAAACATTGCCAGAGCAACTTTTTAAGCTGAATCGGATGGTAATCACAGATTTTTTCTATATGTATAGATTCGTTTTTGTTTTATGACGACCAACTTCAATTTTTCTTATGGGCGCAATTTTTGCTGTTTATATAATTATTATTTTTCTTTTGTATACAGGGTGTCCCAATTATACACCGCCAAAAAGTAGGTGCATATTCCTGAGTGAAAATGATGACCATTTGTCAAATATTTTGTTATCCGAAAATGCTTCCTTTCAAAGTTAGAGACCTCCAAAGTTGCAAGAAAAAAAAAACAAAAAATCGATAACGTCCTAGCCGTTTAAGCTAGAGCTATCAAACTTGGCCGAAATGTTTAGGTGTTTCCTATTGACTTTGTGGGATAATTAGAAAGAAAACACGTAATTGGAAGTATGATTTATAGTCAGGTCATCCGCTTACCATCTTCAGAATTTTTTTCTCTGGAATAAAATTGAAAATGTCATTCGTCCAGAAGAAAGTACGACTTAAGAGGAAAAAAATCTTCCCTCTTTGTTTTTTGCTGTAAACGTAGCCATTTTCGAGAAAATTAGCGCTTAAGATGCATCGACAAACTCTGTTTATAAACCTCAAATATTTTTTTTACTAAACTTAGTTGGCTAATGTCATGCTTGACTTAAGGCTTGTTCATAATTAATCTACGTAACGTGACATAACTTTTCTTTAAAATGTCATACATGTCATTTGGTTATTTATTTTATTGTCATCATCGTTGAAGTTAAATTTGATTTTTATTGTATTAATAATTATCTGGAAAAAAAACGAATGAAAGTTTAAAGAAAAGTTACGTCATGTTACGTAGATTAATTATGATGCATCTTTAGCGCTAATTTTCTCGAAAACGGCTACGTTTACCCCAAAAAACAAAGAGGGACAATTTTTTCCTCTTAAGTCGTAGTTTCTTATGGACGAATGACATTTTCAATTTTATTCCAGAGAAAAAAATTCTGAAGATGGTAAGCGGATGACCTGACTATAAATCATACTTCCAATTACGTGTTTTCTTTCTAATTATCCCACAAAGTCAATGGGAAACACCTAAACATTTCGGCCAAGTTTGATAGCTCTAGCTTAAACGGCTAGGACGTAATCGATTTTTTGTTTTTTTTTTCTTGCAACTTTGGAGGTCTCTAACTTTGAAAGAAAGCATTTTCGGATAACAAAATATTTGACAAATGGTCATCATTTTCACTCAGGAACATGCACCTACTTTTTGGCGGTGTATAATTGGGACACCCTGTATAATTAAATAGATTTTTTTTTAAATTCTTTGCTTATTATAAGAGATTAGGTTTGCTTAAAGTAGAATTATCCTTAAGCATACGAAGAGCTACAATCTATTTTAGAAATAAAAAATTCCTCGTACTTTGTAAGTTATAGCAAAAACTATGAAAATGAATTTTTTCCTTGTTATTCAAAATATTAAATTATTATTAAAATGGTGTCCATTTGGAATAAACAGCTTACAATCGTCTAAAAAAACGTTGAAGAGCTATTAAAAGACAAAAATCAACATTCAGTTTGTTGTATTGTACATTGTAAATCTACTGAACTCAGTGAAAGATCATTAAAAAAATGAACGAATTTTTCATGTTGTTTGATTTCTTCGAAACGGTTGGGTTCATTTAATATTTGAAAAATGTTTTGATATCAGCTTAAAATCAGGGCTGTGGAGTCGGAGTCAGAGTTTAGGAGGAATTTCTGGTCAGTGGAGTCGGAGTCGGCAAAAATGTACCGACTCCGAGTACAACAAAAAATTGCGAGATGGTCCTTTGCCGCAAATATTAAACTCAAATTTTAAATCATTTCTATATATTTATTTTTCTTTTGTATATTACACACACCATAAAATGTCTTAGTATTTAATTTTGTCGGAGTCGAACTACTAAAATTATCAGGAGTCGGAGTCGGTCGACTTTTTTTTTACCGACTTCGCAGCCCTGCTTAATTTTTTTTGCCCATTTAATAGAACTTTTAATCCCCACTTTCCAAATACTCACGGGCGAGAAATGAAAATGGAATAACCCTGTTACCTTATGATAAAATAATAATAATGATAAAATGATAAGAGAGATTGATAAGCCGACCTAATTCATCACATACATTGACATTGTTCTCGATAATCTTCGTAACATTAGATATGTAAATAAATCCACGTACACATATGATTCATTTGTAATAAATTCCATTCTGATAAGGCGCAGATTTTGCGCAGCTACCTTTGTATCTTTGAAACTCGACCCTTCACTTGAAAAACGAGCAACGAGTTGCCCAATATTAAATATTTACAGTGGCTCCATTTACTCGTACTCATTTGCAACTTTAATTTCACTTTAGGATGTTTGTGGTTTACCACATTGTATCAAATAACATTCTTATAATAACACCTACTTGTTTTAAGCAAAACAAAATCGAATTCAATCCCACATGAATGTGTATAAGGAATATTTGGTGTCTTAAACCTGGCCTAAGGGGTCGACTACCAAGTTTTATCAAGTGTGAAAACCTACGAGCATATTGTTTGGTTTATCTAATAACAGTGAACGTGTTTTAATTCTTCCTACAATTCTTTGGTTACAAAATATTTCTTTAAATACAGGTGTTATATGTAATAAAATAGTAATATTATGCATCTTTTTTTAATTACAACCTTGCCTTGAAAGGTTTTAATTTAAAAAAATATTGACACCTCAGAGGTATGTGTGTACATAAGAAAAAAACTCCTGGAATTGCCATAAAATGACGTGCACACTACAAAAGCATTTGACGTTACAATGTCTACAGCTGTTGTCATTTAATATAACACAATTATTTCACATCAATACCATTTGAACTGCAACGTAATACACATTCTTAACAACGCAATGAACAAAGTAATGACACTTTACATTACAGTAAATCAATTCAATGAGCAGCCTAGCCTAACAAGGTAAATATCTATTCCTTATAAAAAAACATCAACAATTTAAACTAGTTTCATATTCAAAATTTAAAAAATAAATCAAACTTTCAGACAAATAATTATAAAAATAAAAATTTTGTTACACTTAACAAATAGTTCAATAGTTGGTGGTAACACTTGATTTTCGATCAAAATAAACACATTTATTAGGAGATGATTTCCTATAAAATGCATTTGCATTCAATTATAAATAAAGCCAAAGCTCAAATTTTTATATACAACACTCGATATTGCTTTTCAAAGTCGAATAAATAGATATTTGTTCTACTCGCGCTGCGCGCTCGTACCCAACGGGTCCTTTATACCAGTGGTTCTTAACTTTTTAGTAGTCGCGGCCCCCTAAATATCCTAAAATATTTTCGCGGCCCCCTAGTTTGTAGTAACAAAAATATTACGATTTATTTAAGAAGATGTCACTCCGATCGATGGTTCGAGTAAAATAAAAGCAAAAAATATTTTTTTAAAGATTACAATATTTTAAAAAGTAAAAATGTTTTATAAATTATTCGCGGTCTCCAAGGGGGCCACGGTCCCCCGGTTAAGAATCGCTGCTTTATACCATTGTGCGAAGAATAGTCTTTAAGTAAAATTATAAAGAGAAATTTCATATTTTATAACTTCTTACAAAAGAAGTAAACAGTCTGATGATGTGTTAATAATTTATTTGAATACATGTCATTTAAACCGCCCTGCCTTTTTGACATCTGTCTCTTGTGACTTTAACCTTACGGTTTTGACCCATCCTGTCAATATGACAAAAACATTTTCTTAACTGATGTTATGTGACATACTTGTCTTATCGTATCATCATCGTGGTAACCTCAAAACTTCGCATATTACTGTTAAAAGTTGATTTCTAATAAATTGGATTAAGTTATATTGTATTCCCTTTTCTTATAACTGAATTTAGGTAGGGAAAAATTGGTAATTAATAATAACATTCTCACAAATTTAACATTTGTATTTACGAAATTTAATTACGGAATCAATAACCTGAAAATTGCCCGCCAGAACAAAATTAAACATCTATACTGTTTTATAAATAAAATTAACATAAATGTATTCCTAATGCAAAAAAAATGCATGTTGCTTGTTTGAAAACAATTATGTTTTTAAATTTTAAAGTCCATAAACGAGACTAATACTACAATATGTACGCCAAATGCACTCTACATTCGTTTTTAAATGCGTCGGTGCATTATCTGTCATTAACGTAACAGTATTATTGTATTCCGTGAAACAATATTCGTTACGAATGTATACGGACGTTCTCCTCTTGCGAAATATCAAGTTTTATAAACAGTTATAGTTCATTTTCACAGTTTCGGTTCATATTTAATATGTTATTATAACATGTATGTTTCGCTTTTCACCGGTTATCTCACTACAGAATACAATTTGTTGTGGTTATAGTTTTCGAAATCACGTATGTGAACGTGAATGACCTGCTTTTATTGTTATTTTGTTGGTATTGATTACGATGAACATTAACATTTCGAGATATACCATTCTACGTATGCTAATTAACATTAGCTTTTATCCGTTTTTTTTTGTGTTCATTTATTTGTTCAACAACGATGAACTATATTAGGTCGTAGCAGATATCGTCATCGGGGATTTTTCCCCTTGCATTTTAAAGAAGTATAACTAACGTGACCATACATCCCGTTTTGAACGGGACCATCCCATTTTTGGGTCCCCAAGCACAGCTTCGGGACGTCGAAATGTCCCGTTTTCAGAAAGAGAGCGACCCATGGTAACAATAATTTAAACAAAAAGGTGCGAAAAATCACCAGTAAATTGAATCATCCGAACTTTCGTATAAATATTGATTATATTTTATGTCTGCCCAGCACTAATGCACCCTTAGTAGGATCTTTTCTCTTATGAATATGTTGTGGATGAGCGAAAAAACACAGTTGCAAGTCGTAGTTCTTAAAGCAATGTTAATTACCAAAGTAAATTTTAAGAAATCCTGTTAAGAATGTTATTCTTATTTGAAATCAACACCAAACATACTTAAGCAAATTTGTTTTACAGAAAAATATAAGACCGCATAAATTATATATTTTTACGTGTTCATTCCAGTTCTTTTCATTAATATATAAAAACTTTGAAGAAATATGCGTTTTCTTGAGTACACACACTATTACCTAAAAATAAGTATCCTGTTTTGAAAAAAAAAATGGTCCCATTAAGTATAACTTACAATTAGTTGATAAGTAAATTTTAATAATTGAAATAAGTACCGTTGCGTTGGGTTGTACTTGTACACAATTTTGCCTGCGAGAAACAAGACCCTTTATTCCTTTAGTTAAAGTAAAAACGTGCGGTTTTAGAATCTGAAGTAACTTTTTTTTCAGCAGCAACTTGATTAATGATTATCAAAGATTTAGCGACTTATTTTGGCACCATTAGCACCGATGCACTCTTCAATTCATTTTGGCAAGTCATTGATGAGTGACTCCAGTAAACTTGGTGATGGATTGATCCAAGTTTCAATGATCGAATTGGTCCACTCGTACATATTAGTCATTTGGAGCTTCTCCACTTCATGGTTTATGATATAGCCCATACATTCTTGTCCAGATTAAGATCCGCTGGCCAAGTTATAACGTCAATTTAACGTTGCAAAAATAAGTCGCGAGTGTAGCGGACAATATGGAGCCATGCGTTATCTTGTTGCAGAAGATAATCCCATAATTTCAAATAGACATTCGTCTTTTCGCAGTAATAGTCTGTGTCCACTGATCTTATTGCCACATCAAGTGGCGATGTTTCACGCAATCCAAATCCACCCCAGGCCAGAGTTATTTTCAACAGGAATCGGTATAGTTTTTGGCTTAAATTAGTCTTGAAATTTTGCCCAAGTTTTCTAATTTAACCGTCTATGTAACTCTTATAATAACAAAATTACCCATACAACACATGTAGATTATTGTCACCCTGTACATACAGGGTGTTTGAGGATGAATAGTATAATAGGAGCTGATAGTATGGACCATTTTGAGTTAAAAAGTTCATATAAACATGTCTCCAATTCTCAATGGTTAGGAAGATACAGCTGTTTACTCTTTCTTGGTAAACGTTGTAAGGTCCGGGGATCTTGGTGGCCAATTTACGTGACCATATCGACCAATGCATCTTTCTGGCAATGTTAATATTAAATAATGTGCCACCTGACGGCTAGAATGTGTAGCTACACGTGGTATTGTCAACTAAGTTCGAGAGTGCATTGAAGTTTGTTGGGATTTTTAAACATCAACTCGAACTATTGCTAATTAATTATTCGTGTGTTTTATGATTTACATAATCAATAAATGCAATAATCAACCTTTTGTGAGGCTTTTAAGCTTAACATTCAAACAGCTGTATCGTCCTAACCATTGAGAATGAATTGGACACATTTTTATATGAACTATGCGTACTGAAACACCCTGTATATAAAATAAATTTAACTTTCTCAGTTTAATACATCTTATTATCAATATCAAATTCTAACTTACCATCAGCTCATTAATTTGACGTTTCTATATTTCAAAACAAAACAACGTCACGATATCTATGAGAAAAAAAATGAAAACAACGCCAAAGCTTGTGCTGTGCGCTTTATAAAATGTGCAGAAATAGTACCACAGTTAAAAACAAACATTTTCTGGATAAGGCAGAGTTTGAAATGGAAAATTAAAAAAAATATACTAGTATCGTCTCTACCGATAATTTTATCACTGTGCATAAATTACATTTTCTAGCAACAAAGTATTAGTTAATTCTTTGATTATCATCAAAGTATCACTTTGTTTGAATTTCATTTCAATCAAACCATATCAGTTTACGATCTGTGACATGTCTAACAATAACTTCCAAAAACAATACCACACAGAACTCGCAACAATGTAAATGCTAAATTTATGTCGCGCAATAACTGTCTAGCAAACGCCGATTTTTAAAAAAATGGACAGACTTAAAACTATTATATCTCACTGATTTATGGTCTGTGATGTAGTAAATCATAATGTTTTAGCTATATTTATGAGATTAGATTTATAATTAGTAGTAATACAACAAGTGCATTGAAAATTATCGATAATTTTTTGTAAATATGCCCGAATGCAAGTTGAGCTGATTCGACTTGCATGAGTAAATATTTGTCAAAAATTATACATTATTTGCAATGCACGAGTTATATTTTGTCAGAAAATTTCCTTCACCTAACCTATCTGTCAAATTAATGTATGTTATGTCAAATTTTACAAGTACTATCAGGGGTGTGGTTTAATCTATATTAAAGTAACGCTACAGGTCACCGAAATTCGTCAAAAAATTATCAAACCAAAATATTTAATTCCCTCTCCAAATTTATATTTTCGTCCAATCACAAACTCAGATTTCTTAAAATCGACCAATAAACGCATGAAAATCTGTTAATTGCGAAAAGGATACTATCGGTGTATGATAATGTTTATTGGTCGTTTCTAGTAAATCTGAGTTTGTGGTCGAAAAAGCAAATTTGACAGAAGGATCAACATCTGACAGGGGGAATGTAAAATTATTACGATGTAATAATGCTCCTATTGGTAGGTAGTCTCTAGAAGATTTAAGATTAGTGATTGGTTGAAAACGCAAATTTGACACGTGAAGGAAATTTTCGTTAGTACAAATAAGCTTAAGCAAAAATTACTTATCAGTTTTACGGAAAATCTCCTGTTGAAATGCAATACCAGTTTTAAGACTCTTTGGCCAGGCGTTGACATGCGATTATTAGTTGTGCAACAGTTTGGTTGAGGGAGTCATTACCATTGGTTTATATGACCACGCGATTACATGCAACTGATGTACAACTGTAACTGGGTAACTTAACAGTATGTCTTGACACAAACTGAATGATTGCGCCACTTCGTACAACAAGGCTCTAACAGAGGGGGGGGGGGGGGCAAAACCGTCCGAAGTTCGAGAGTACAGGGTGGCCTATTTTCGATGCCCATACAGCGTATTTCGTTTATTAACAGAGATAGAAAAAAACTAAGGATATTAATATGAGTAAAAAAAATTAAATATCGCTATCTTAAAGGACAAAACACCATGCAAAAAATGTCTTTAAAGTTTTTCTTCATCTTTTGGTTTAAGCGAGATATTTAACATTTTTGAAAATTGCCAAAAATCGGTTTTTGGATATTCGAAAATTAAAAAAGATATCAAAAATCTGTTTACGGTAATGAATTCCTCTCGAAAATAGACACTACCATAATATTTTAAAAACTTGGAAAATCATTGTTCGAAATCCATTGTTAAACGTAATTACCACAATAAAATTGCAAAATTCTTCCACGAACAATTAAAATACAATTGTGTTTTTTATCGTATCATGTGAACGTCCGATAATCCAAAGATTTGTCAATGCAGGGTTTCACTTCACCGGTTTAATTCAATAAAAAGAAAATAAAATCGTGTGATAAGTTGCAGGTAATTAAACACTAATGAAAATTAACGTAATTTACTGCAGTAATTGAAAGTTAAGTAGGATGAAACGATGGCTGTGTCTCATCTAATAATTTTACGTTTCGATTTGTATTATTTTATTTGATTAGTTCGTAATTTCTGATACAGTTCTGACATTTAGTTCCGTCTGTACATCTTTGTGGATCGTCTGAAATCGTGATAGATCCAAGTTATGTAAATCGTGCTAGAGAAAGTGCAACAATACTATTTTATAAGTTCAAATTGTAGCAATTTTATTCACGTATTACCATTTTGCAATCGATATAATTTATTTATTTTTAAAATTACTATAATCAGTGGCGTAGCTAGTGAGGGGGCGAGGGGGGCGGTCCGCCCCAAGCGGCACTTTTTTTGGGGCAAAAATAAAAATCTCGGGTTAATAAAGGATCAGTAGATATAATAATCAGTACCGGCACTAACGCTATACAGGGTCCGTCCTTTATTAGTGCGTCGGGCTTTCCTAGCGCCCCGGCCCGTAGGAGATAAAAAAAAACTTAAATACATAAAATTATTGGTTTGAAAAGATCTACGTTCTAAAATTATTTTCAGCTATACAGGGTGTCCCATTTTTGCGCTATGACAAAAACAAAGATTTTTTTAAATGGAACACCCTGTATATTTTTAGGTCTTCGGATGTCATTTTTTAACCTCTACATAAATGTCTGTTCACTTTTTGATTTTGTGTCAGTGTTGCCAACTTATAAATTTTTTTCCGAAAAATCTCACATAAGCAGGCTTAATTTTAAAAAATCGTAGCGACCCCGTTTCTTGAAGTTAAGAAATAAGTATTAGCAACAATGTTAGTCCGGTTAGGGAGCAACATTTTAATAATAAAAAAATTAAATTTAGTGATACAGGGTGTTCACAAAAAATGCCACTTTTTTCAAACTTCAAAGTGACATAACTCCTTTTTTTCAAATGTAACCACCCTTATTTTATTTCGCTATTCGATAGTTTTTTTTCTCCTCTTCAATTTTTATAGGGGTTGTCTAATGTCTAAACCCCGTAATTGTTAAGATATTAAATACTTTTTACAAAAGTAGCCATTTAATTGCATTTTTATGCACCGAAGTAGGTCGCGCTGATGCAAAACAAATGCCAAAATGTTAGCAAGTGTCAACTTTTGGATGATGGCAAAGTATAACTTTGCCTAAAAACACATTTGAACATCTAAAATTTAAAAAAAAATCGCCTGGGGCGTATTTTATCTCAACCCCACCTTTTTGTGTCGATCTCTGCTTGCTTTTGAAAAAACCCTTATTTAGAGAGGCGACAAAATCAGGGACCGCCCCGGGCGACACAAACTCTAGCTACGCCACTGTATAATTTTCATCGCAAACGGTAATACAGAATATAATCTGGAATAGTTCAGTGGCGTACGAAACTTTTTCACAAGAGGAAATTGGAATTATGTTCTGTGTCTTGAGTAGGGATTGCAATCACGGGATTCGGGATCCCGGGATCCCGGTCGCTTTTTGGTCTCGAAAATCCCGGGATTTTAAATGTAGAATCCCGGGATTTTCGGGATTTAAAAAATTTAACTATAAGTACATTATTTTGTAAAAAAAAATTGCTCATAGTTGGTATCTACTCAACGTGAATAAGTTGAACGATGCAATTTTGCAAGTTTAAGCTTGTTTACGTCGCCGCTCGCCGTCTTATGTATGATAACAAAATTTAAAAAAATTCTTGTACTAAGATAATAATCATCCTAATTTCTTTTATTATTGTTACTTATAAAACAGTCTATTTTTTAAATTTTTAGTGAATTAAAGTTGTGCTTTGTTTGTGTTTTTAACAGTTTCAGCAAATTTATGTTTATGTAATTAAGTATTCTAATGTATAATAAGTTTAATTTCATTTATTTAAATGTTATATCTAATAATTCAATTATTTCTATAATAATAAAACATAATAGGTACGGTAGCTATACAGGGTGTCCCAGATTACATTTCCAGCATGGGGATCTCGCTTATTATAAGAGATACAGGTTTGTTTAAATTAGATGAATTATTCCTTGGTATGAAAGGAGCCACAATCAATTTTTAAAAGTAAAAAATTCGTCGTGCTTCAGATGTTATAGCAAAAAATATGAAAATGTCGAATTTCTTTTTTCTTTCATAACTTTTTTGTCTTAATCGTTAGAGCAATTTTATTTGTACTTTCTGAAGGTACTTTTTAATGGAGAATGTAACTGTCATTTTAGATTTTTTTTAACACCTACCATTTTCGAGATATTACCCCCAATTCCATTTTTTCTTATGGGCCGCGAAGTTGGCTATGGAATAGTTGAATGTGCTTTTTTTTACTCGTTTAAATGAGATATTACTTGCTATACCTATTTTTATAAACAAGTCACAAAATGAAAAAAAATCGTATTTTACCCATGACTTATCAAGCTATCTATGAAAATAAAAACAAAAAACAACTAATTAAATGTCAAATGACAGTTACCATTTGTATGCGACATCATTTATTAGAATGTATAGTATTGTTGTGTAATTCGATAGTTTTTGTAGCAAATTTGTTTTCATATAATTATGGGCACATTTACAACTAATTAAAAATTTTTAATGTTGAAATGCTAAATTCTTTACAACAGAAACTGTGCAAAATAGATATTTGTAATTCTTTATGGATTTGTTTTGGATTTTTGGTTGGTTTTTCGAAGAAACCATATTCTTTTAAATTTATTTCCAAATTTCTGTAATTACACACTCTTCGTTGCCTTTTCTCAAGATATAGCTCAAGTATATTCGCTCAGCTTCCACACAGTTTTTATGGTAAAGAATGTAGCATCTCAACATGTCAAATTTTTCGCTATTTTTAAATGTAGCCATCATTATAACAATAGTTACTACAAAGACTATCGAATTCCACAACAATAATATGAAATTCTAATAAATGATACCGCAGACAAATGGCAACTGTCATTTGACATTTAATTAGTTGTTTTTTGTTTTTATTTTCATAGATAGCTTGATAAGTCATGGGTAAAATACGATTTTTTTCATTTTGTGACTTGTTTATAAAAATAGGTATAGCAAGTAATATCTCATTTAAACGAGTAAAAAAAAGCACATTCAACTATTCCATAGCCAACTTCGCGGCCCATAAGAAAAAATGGAATTGGGGGTAATATCTCGAAAATGGTAGGTGTTAAAAAAAATCTAAAATGACAGTTACATTCTCCATTAAAAAGTGCCTTGAGAAAGTACAAATAAAATTGTTCTAACGATTAAGACAAAAAAGTTATGAAAGAAAAAAGAAATTCGACATTTTCATACTTTTTGCTATAACATCTGAAGCACGACGAATTTTGTACTTTTAAAAATTGATTGTGGCTCCTTTCATACCAAGGAATAATTCATCTAATTTAAACAAACCTGTATCTCTTATAATAAGCGAGATCCCCATGCTGGAAATGTAATCTGGGACACCCTGTATATATATTTTTCAATTATTATTAACATCTTTGCACCTATGATATAATTAAAACAAATTAACAGAAATTATAGAGAAAACAAATTAAATAAAAAGTTAGTAAAAATAATTGGTAATTACTAAATTATTCAATAATTATGTAAATCATTTGTAATCAAAAAATATATATACACAGCATTAACTTCTGTTTTTAAGCAAATACTTCACATTATAAATAATCCCGCGATCCCGGGATTAAAACATCTTCAATCCCGAAATCCCGGGATCGTAAAATTTGATCGGGATTGCAATCCCTAGTCTTGAGGGTAAGACTGGTATACAAAAACACAACTAGTATTAGCCACTAAATTTTTAAGACATCTGCTGTTACATGCATACCATTCCTATTAGCGTATTATCCATGAAACTTCTCTAGCATATGCCACTGAAACATGAGGCCGTATGTATAATTTTCTGGGATGGATGCGTTTACAAAAACCGTTAAATTCCTTGCAGTATTTGCAAGGTACATTAATTTTAATGATTTAATTTTATAGCACCAAAATAAAGTTACAGATACGCCCCACTGATAATGATAAAACGCAGTTCTCTGGAAAATTCTTAACATTTTCCCAGCACTTTCTAAAGAGTTGATGTTTTCTCTTCACGCAAAGATACAACGCTTGACCTATTGTACTTAATTTGTGTGGGTTAACAAATGAAAACGATCATCATTTATCATTCACCTTGCAGGCACTAAAATATTTGCAGGTTTTATATAAAACGACTGACAAGCAATAAGAATAAACAGCACCAAGACGTACCTTCTCAGTTATTGAAATCCCTTAAGAAACGAATTAACGTCTGCTAAAAATGTATTACAAAAGGGTTATTAAAAATGCATATCATTAGGTCTGTTCGAACAAGCGCTTTAAAACCAATTCATGTATAAATACGTGAACTGGTTTATTCGCATGCGTAAACTATGTAGGTACTAATAAATGTATTGGCCAGTATTAGCCGCTGTTGGAACGCTTTTACGACTGGTTTAACTGTAATTACATTTGTGTCTATTGGATTCATAGAAATAAGCGCATCGCAAGGGTAAACACCTTAAGAATCCAGTACTAAATGGGATTGGGAGGGCGATGCATAGCTACCAGAGCTCACGTTAGTTATGAACAGCGCATGCGTGTAAAAATCCCAGCAAGAGATCGTCCCTTTGTTCATGGACTGTTTTGATCGTCCGCAAACGGTACATGAATTGATTTGAGAGTTGATGGAACGAATGACTGGCCGTCCGGTGAACTGTCAGAGACTGTTATGGAACGCGATATTGATACTGCGCACACTCCTGACAGTCCATCGTATGGTCCGTGGAGTTGTTGGAATAAACCTAGCGATTGAAAATAATTTTTAATTAATGGTAAGTTAGGCAGCAAAAAAAACTTTATTTCATAACAATTGAGCCACTTCTATTTATGTTAGAAATTATTGAATTGTGCTTCTCTCATTAATTAGTAATGTGAGTTTAATTTTAGAAGTAAAAATATAATTTTCCTGAAAATGATCATTAGAGAAAGAGAAAAACGTAATCTAGAAGCGTTAATTTAATCTTTCTCATTTAATTTTGTTTAAATAAATAATTCACAATATGCAACAATTTACTCCAGTACACACGATCAAGATAAATTGATTTCAATTGTTTGAAACTAATTTTGTACAAAGTCTGTTGGGTACATAAGTTTGAAAATTTCTCGAGTTCAGAAGTACTAACTACAATAACGATCACAAGACATCAAAGCACTGCAAATGTTTTAATTAGGTGCTACAAGTATGTAATCAATAATAATATCATTTAATCTGCTCACTGCTGTTATCAGTATCATATTGATGATTTTAAAAATGTCGGTCAAACACGCTGACAGTTAATTTAAAAATAAAACACCACATATGAAATTTAAAAATAACGGGACTTCCCCCGTTTTAGGACATTCTTGTTATGATCTGTTTTTTTTTTTAAATCGACTTAAAAATTCCGACGAATTTGCACATTTTAAAATCCTTTCAACGCTTTCTGGTCAAACAGTAGAATAAAATAAATATTTATCTGCAACAAATCGTCAGATTAAAAAATTATCTTAAATCAAATTAAGTTTGTTATAATTTATATAAAGGGTGTCCCAAAATTAACGCAAGATTTGAATTTGCCGCCATTTGTGTTGTAAATTGTTGGCAACCCTGAAAGAAAAACAATTTGATAGCGGAGAGTTTAGGGTTAGTAAAAATGGAGCGTTACACGATACAACAACGTGTTTTCATTATTGAACAATATCTCAAAAATAATGAAAGTTTGGAGGCCACAGTTCGAAAATTTCATACCAAATATGGTCGGAATTTTCACTTTGATGGCTTTGTCAATCGCTAAAATTGCCGTGTTTGGGGTTCGGGGAACCCACATGTGATTGTCGAAAAACAAATGCATCCACAACGTGTCACTGTTTGGTGCTGATTTTGGGCTGGAGGCATCAATGGACCATACTTTTTTGGAAATGAGGCTGGTCAAGCAGTGACTTACTGGTGCTCGATATCGCGACATGATAACACAGTTCTTTCTGCCGGAATTGGATGATATTGATGTGGCCAATATGTGGTTTCAACAAGACGGTGCCACATGCCATACAGCTCGTGAAACAATTAAATTACTGCATGAGACATTTCCTGGTCGTGTACTCTCTCGTTTCGGTGATCAGAATTGGTCCCCTAGATCGTGTGATTTAACACCATTAGATTTCTTTTTATGGGGTTATTTGAAGTCAAAGGTCTGTCAACAAGCCCACAACCACCCGTGCATTACAGGAGGAAATTAAACGCTGCATCAACGAAATTCAGCCATATTTATGCAGAATGGTCATGGAAAATTTCGACAAAAGATTGCGTATATGCCAGCAAAGCCGTGGAGGCCATTTGCCCGATGTGTTATACCATAAATAACCCTATCCTATGTACTTTATGATTCAATAAAAAAAACAATTTAAAGACTAAAAACTGTGTTTTCTATTTAATTCAAATCTTGCGTTAATTTTGGGACACCCTTTACTTAAAATTATATACAAATTATGTAAAATCGTTTAATAAATTGAATGTTCTTAATAGGTGTTCTCTATCATATGCTAATAGTGTTTTTTATTGTAAAAAAAAAAAACGTTTTTCCAAAAAAAATTACCGGATGTTTTTTTAAGTTATAAAGTTTAAATGTCGCATTTATTGATCCGTCTTTCTGATTTACATAAAGAAATGATTTATTTATCATATTCAACTAACTTTTAAAATCTTTATAACTTTATTAGGTTGCTACACATGGCGTTTCTTTGTTTAAAACAAAAATATTTGATATAAGGCATTGAATAAATTAAACAAAAAATACAGGCTGTATTAAAAAAATTTGCATAAATATGCTACCTTAAAAACTAGTTGTGTTTTTCTTCTATTTTTAATATAGAATTATATAACATTTTTTAATATTAGGTATCTGATTTTAATTACAGGATTTTGCATTTTTCTACCGGTCATGGCAAACTAGTTTAAATTGGCGGATGACCATAATATGCCATAATAAAATCACAATAAACGGACACTTGTTTATTTTAATTGTGCAACATAATAACTTAAGCACAGTTCAAGAAACTGCGTACGGCAAGCAGCAATAATTTTTAAAAATAAAAAGAAATCTTCGTTTACCGGTTGATGTAAACTGTTAATTGGTCGAGTGTTAGCGTCAGTTGTGCAATTATCACTATTTTACAAATATTGAAAGTTGTAAAAATTATAAATTAATTACTTGGCTGTAATAATTCAGTGTTCAGTAAACAATAGTTAAAGATTTGAATCAACGTCGTTTATACAGTTAGAGGAAACGATTTTTTTATATTGTGTAACTATGGCGGCGCCGTATGATTCTTGGAGTTTTGGATCTTCACTCCTTAACCCTAGTCTGCATTCATGGGGCCGCCGCGGCCCACTTCGATTTTAATTGTTAATAACGACGCTATAGTTTAATTTCATATATTTATATTTTAAGTAATCCTTCTTCTCATCATTCTTATTGAGATTTTGTGACAAGAAAATGTATTGCTCGTATACATCAATTATAAAAAATATTTGAATAATTCTGCACGCTAGATGCCTTCATGGTGCCGCTGCGGCCCACCTTATCAATGCATGATGTCATGCTTAGATCTAACGTGTCCGCACTAAACGTAGCTAGTAGACTGTGGTAATAATTTATTCAGAGTGTTCTTTTGTGCAAATTTACCAAATTTAGGAGAACGCATTGTAGAACAGTTGTGTGCCCCATACTTCGGTACAAACCGTAACGTAACATGTGATAATTATTTTACTACGCTTCAATTAGCTTTGAATTTGAAAAAGAGTAGCCTCACGGCAACAGGTACACTACGAAAAAATAAACAATATATACCTAAAACGTTTTTGCCAAACCGTTCAAGAGAAGAACTTTCCTCAATATTTGGATTTATCAAAAGCCTTACTTTAGTATCATACGTACCAAAAACTGGAAAAGCAGTCATTTTATTGTCAAGCATGCATCATAGTAAAGAAATTTCAGTTGACAATCAACACAAACCTGAAATTATATTATTCTATAACACAACTAAAGGTGGTACCGATGTTATGGATAAAATGGCTGCTAATTATTCCTGCAAAAGAAAAACCAGTAGATGGCCTTTAGCTTTTTTTGCAAATACAGTGGACGTGTGTGGAATAGCTGCGTTTCTGGTATATACCAAATTATATTCGAAATGGAATGAAAAAAAACGTGATAAAAGACAGATATTTTTAGAAGAATTGGCAACAAATCTAGTCAAAACTCATATGATAAGAAGAGCAGAATCGGTTCGTAACAAAAATTTAAAAAGAGACATAAAAGAATTTCAAAACGTATATGATGCACCTAGCACGTCTTTTGAGCCACCTACAAAAGTAAAACGATCCGCTTGTTATCTTTGTGAAAAAAGAAGAAAAATATTTCAAATTTGCGAATTGTGTAAAAAAAAATGTTTGCAAAGAACATTCGAAAATAGTGTGCCATAATTGTGTACAATAATCGTATATAAGAATAAATTGTTTATCATGACTTTATAAATAAATATTTCGTTTAGTTTATTACTGGCATCACCATTTTATTTTATAAATATGTAAATTAATTAAGTTATTGCGAATAAGTCGTTTTGTTTAATATTAACATCGCTAATTTATTTTATAAATACCTTACTGATTTATTGTTATAATTTTAAATTTACAAATTTGTTTCAAATATATGTTATGTACCCTATATTCATTTATTACTTTCAATAAACATTATATAGCAATTTTATTTACAGAGCCAAAGCATTATTTTCAGCGTGGGCCGCAGAGGCCCAAGCAGTGCTGCTACGTAACTTATACCATGAATGCAGACTAGGGTTAAAATCAAAAGTCCTTTTACTCAAGTTCCTGTTAAAATTTACACCGCAAATTTCTTTTTATCTTATACAAGTTGATTCTGTTTGACTGTTGCACCCCTATAACTTTGTTATTTTAAGAGGAAAACCCCCCATAAACCTTATATTTTTGTAAATCCTGAAAAATTATCTATCAAATGACGTTCAAATATTTTTTCTACGATGACATAATGTCGGACTAGCGATAGTCAACTTTTTTTTTTAAATTACGTGGTATTCTTTTTTTATTGATTTTGATAGAGAATAAATTCTAAATCCGTTAGGACGTTAAAAAATTAAGCATACATAAAAATGGGTTTAATAGTATATTTTACAAGAAGAGAAGAAAGTTCAGTTTTTTTCGTGAAGTGAGATTTGTTCACGAGCCGCCAAGCGGCGAGTGAGCAAATATCACGAACGAAAAAAACTGATTTCATCTCGAGTTGTAAATGCTATTTTTTCTACGAAATTAAAATTATACTATAGAACGAACGTTAATGTAAACGAACCAAATGACAAATCCTACATATAAAGTTTTAATTAATTCATTTTCATAGCGACACCACCACACTGACATTGACATAAATAAAATTATAACCTGCAAACGAAATATAGTTAATATTAATTTTTGTAACATTCTTAGGCTTTTATACAAAATGCTACATTAAAATTAAATTATTTGATTAGAATATTAACGCAATTTTAATTAATTGAGTTAAAGCTTTAAAAAATCGCAAATTTTACAATTTGATACTGACATTGACATTATTTTCGCCACTGGAGACCAAAGTAAAACTTTCATGTAGAGTAGGCAGTGAGAAAATGACTACTTTTATGTACATGAGTAGAAAAAATTATTTATAATTTTTTTCAAAATCGTTGTATTTGACTAAACAAAACACGATCACTGTAGTAATTGACATTTTATAACTTGTTCAATTATGTTTTATTATTTATTATTAAATTAAAAATGGAGCTTCTGTCAATTTGCTTCTGTTAGTGTTTAAAACTTGTCTAATTGTGTTTTATTATTTTTGGACGAAAAATCATTATTTTGTGAGTATTATGTATGGTTATTTTTTAATGCACTATCGGACTTAGTAATTTAAAATTTAATTAATTATTCTCTATCAGAATCAATAAAATAAGTAAACTATACACTGTGTCCAAGATAAAAATGCACATCATGGATATCCTGCTTATTATAAGAGATACAAGTTTGTTTAAATTAGATGAAGTATTCCTTACTATGGGAGAAGCCACAATCAATTTTTAAAAGTACAAAATTCCTCGTGCTTCAGATGTTTCAGCAAAAAATATAAAAATGTCCAATTTATTTTTTCTCTCATAACTGTTTTGTCTTAATCATTAGATCAATTTTATAAGCCTTCTTATGGTACTTTTTTATGTAGAATATAAACATTATTTTAACACCTATCATTTTTAAAATGTAACCCCTAATTTCGTTTTTTTATGGGCCGCGAAGTTGGCTATGGAATAGTTAAATGTGTTTTTTGTTCTCTTTTAAATGAGATATTACTTCCTATATCTATTTTTATAAATAAGTCACAAAATGAAGAAAAATCGTATTTTACCCATCACTTATTGAACTATCTATGAAAATAAAAGCAAAGAACAACAAATTAAATGTCAAATGATCGTTACTATTTGTGCGATATCATTTATTAGAGTTTTATAGTATTGTTGTGTAATTCGATAGTCTTCGTAGCAAATTTGTTATCATATAATTATGGGCACATTTACAACTATATTTATAGGGGTGCGACAGTCAAACTGAATCACCTGGTATATTTTTTAAAATTATTTTTGTACAATCTCCTTATTTTAAATAAAATACCTTAGGGAACCCACAGGAGTCTATTTAAAAAAAAAAATGTATAATCCTACGTATTTTATTTTTTCAAATTAATGTTCATTGATGTTACTACAATTATTCTTATATCAAATATCAATTCGTGCTCGAGCAGTTACGCAAGTCACGACGCATTTTCATAACCATGCATCAAAATTTACTTTCGTTTAAAAAAATAACCTCAAGGTAGCTACATGATACATAAAACTACCGTCTCGTCCAAACTCAACCAGTAGTTAACCAGTGTTTTACGGATGCCTCAAAGAACAACGAAGCAATTAATTTTTTTGGACGCTAAGGTCTCCGGTTTAGTCGAGTGAAAAACTGGCCGCGTATAAAATTTCAGGTAGTCGCTCTCGGCGAAAATTTAAAATCAATCGCATCTGGGCTGTCGCAATAACAGGATTACCGGGTAATTGCAACATTTCTCTGCAAAGAATGTGACAGAATACGTTAAGGAAGGTCGCATGGGACACGGATTAGATTTAACTGTTGTTCCATGAACGTAGAAACGACAATGGTTGTAAACTTGCAGAACTCTGGATACTACTGCAGTATATTTTTCCGTTCACCATACGGATTCTTCGTTTGAAGTTCTAGTAACATTGAAAAAGTGGTTTGATTTGTGAAGCTAATAAAATGCAGTACGTCGACTTAGTAAGTCGATACTAATTCATAGTTACGTCATGTGTTATTTATTAATCAATGCTTAATAAAGCATCATATTTCATACTAAAGCAGTGTATTTACTTAAACCATACGCCTTTTTAGACCTTAACCACTAACAACGGGGTTCAGACGATCAATATACAGGGTGTTTTAAATTCGAGTTTAAGCATGGGGATCTCGCTTATTATAATAGCTAGAGTATAGGTTTAAATTTGGCAAAGTTGCTAAATTCGATGCTTATTGATAATCCAAAGAGAAATTGGAAATATCTCAAACGGTATCCGAGAAAATTAGGAAAAACTGGAAAGACCATTTTTGAAAATCGTTTATAACTCCTTTGGAGTTTGAAATATTTTAAATGTGTAAAAAAGTTGCCCAAGCAACTTTTTAAGCCGAATCGGATGGTGGTCACAAATTTTTCCTAGGTCGATTCGTTTTTGTTTTAGACAAACACCTTTGTTTTTTGTTATGGGCAGCATATCGCGTTTTTCTTCGTTATTAAGTTCATTTTTACGACTAACAGGCCTTCAAAACTTTTAGTTTGTTGATCGGTTGTCATGGAAACAACATAAACTACAATGACCGGCCAACCTGATTTATAATGGTTATTGTTTAAAACGTATTTTTTGAAATTTGACAATGAAAGAAAAAAGTAAAATACCATGTGTGATACATCAATGGATTCAGAAAAATTATTGCCATTTGATTATGCAAATAGCAAAAATTGCGCCCATAAGAAAAAATAAAGTTGGTTGTCATAAAACAAAAACGAATCGATCTAGAAAAAAATTGTGACCACCAATCGATTCGGCTTGAAAAGTTGCTTGGGCAACTTTTTTACACATTTAAAATATTTCAAACTCCAAAGGAGTTATAAACGATTTTCAAAAATCGTATTTTCCAGTTTTTCCTAATTTTCTCGGATACCGTTTGAGATAGTTCCAATTTCTCTTTGGATTATTAATGAGCATAATTAATATATATAATAAATATAAGCAGCATTAAGATAATGTAAAATTAGCTAAAAGCTAAATAAAGATTTATTATTATTATTATTAGCACCAAATTTAGCAACTTTGCCAAATTTAAACGTATACTCTAGCTACTATAATAAGCGAGATCCCCATGCTTAAACTCGAATTTCAAACACACTGTATACAGGGTGTTTCACTTTTTCATGGGACACTATTGCTATCTTCATAAATAATGAAAATACAAGGTTGGTTAAATGGGACAAAAGTTAGCTATTTTTAGGGGTGTATTTTAAACAAGATCTTGTTTTGTTTAAAAATTCTCAGTTTTACATTCTAAGTCATCAAATTTACGAGATAGTTATTAAATTATGAAACATTTCATTTAGTTTATGCAATAAACAAACAGATATTTAAGTAATTTAGGTTCCAAACAATCGTTTACCTGAATGAATATAATTTCTTAATTGTAGGTGGTTTTAAACCCTTTTGTAACACGGATTTTCCACTTCCGTTTGCAAACATGTATTTTCAGGTACAAATGCATTTCTATATTGACCAATGGCAGCTTTATTTATTTATAATAATTCTAATAATGGGAAGACACAGATCGGTTTAATACATAACAAAATATTTTATGAATAAACTCAAACATGTTAATTATATTTTCTTATAAAAGTGCATTTTCAGCTTGTCTCTACAGTTATTTGTTAATTGGCAATTAAACTGACGACCGGTCGTTAAGTTAACAACCGCTTTTTAAATTCCCTGAATTTTTAATGTTAATCATTTTGTTAGAAACGGGATTTTCTTCCGATTTCCAAGGAACTGGAGGATTTATTATTTTAAAAAACAATGACTTTACAACGAGCGTACAAGATTACAGCATATGTTGTAAACAGTTACAAAACCGCCGTGATAGTCCATGCAGAAAAATAATTTTAAACCAAGTTGGTCACACTTAGTGCTTTTTACTTTTAGTTTTTAACAAGCCACACATTAACTGTTAAATTTAGGCATTCTGCACACCAATTGGTGTAATGATCGCAAATATCAATGAATTATAAAAACAAATACAAATCAGAATGTCACTAGGCCTTTTCAAAAGAGTTTATATTTGCTAGATGCAGAATAAATAAGATTGGAAGCAAGGACTGAGAACGAAACGAAAACAATAAACGAAATTAACCGAAATTTATTGTATAAGAACCAAAAAGGAAACAAAAACGAAATTATTATTTGTTGTTCATGATTCAAAGCAAAATAAATGTTTTCTATTGCAATTTTATCACTATTTAAATTTTATTCATTAAATACGAACTGTGATTTACCGTCTGTGTTTGGGGGACTCCCCGAGGCAATAAAATATCTCACTTGAAACAAGAGAGCTTACATTTTCTCAGTGTATATTATTAGATATACAGGGTGGTCCACATAGAAGGGCCACTATTGGGATCTCGAAAACGGTAATAGCTACGAAGAAGTTTACATCAGAAAAATTGTTTCCCTGTCTAAGAGACCTATTCAATGATGCTTAAACGTTTAAAAAAAAACATGGCACGCTTGCACGCTAGATAATAAACAAAAACCAAAAAGGGCATTTTTTAAAAATCGTTAATAACTCGTTTATACTTGATGGTAGCCAGTGGTTTGGAGCGAAGCACGGAGCTGGAGCATAGAGCAGTGGAACAATGGGTTTTTCCCCGGAGCTGGAGCGGAGTCTGGAGAAAATAACTGATTGCTCCACTGCTCCAGTTTATTATGTACCATTTAAAAAAAACACACACTTTTTTCCGTCTTTTTAACATTTGACGATTAATAATTTATTCTTACAAACACTTATTTAACTTCACTTGTTTGTAGGGTCAAATATTGTAATTTTTTAAAAACTTCCACATATTCGATAGAATTAAAACTTTGTTTTTAAAAATTTTTTTTTAATTAAGAAAATTTTTATTTAAAAATATTAATTTGGAGCAGGGAGCGGAGCCATGTATGGTTTCCATTTAAAAAATGCAAGTTTGTACTTTAACGAAGAGTTTCAACAATATTGAAACAAATAAATGTTTTCATTTTACAGTGCGTAAAAAGGTCTACAAATTTTTACCCAAAAATATTTTGTACCATCAAGTATAACCGAGTTATTAACGATAAAAAAAACGCCCAATTTGATTTTTGTTTATTATCTAGCGTGCCATGGAACTTTTTTAAAACAATAAAGAAAGCATCACTGAATTGGTCTCTTAGACAGGGAAACCATTTGTCTAATATAAACTTCTTCGTAGCTCTTACCGTTTACGAGATCCAAATAGTGTCCCATCTATGTATGTGGACCACCCTGTAGATCGTATTTGCATTTTCATTAAACAAGTCGAGTTGTGCTTTTACACCTGACGGGCGCGGTTATTCTAAATAAAATGCACAAAATTTATTTAAATATTCGTTTAATTATGTATAAAAATTTGGTAAATGAAATATGGCGGCTTGCAAGTCTAAAATATGTCGTCCATGAGGATCAACATTTAAAATATCGCAGTTAATAACTTAACCCAACGATTGCCAACAAACAAAAACAAGAATATAAATGAACTTTAAAACTCATCACAAACATTTTACTTTCATAACTGGATTACATGAAGTACAAAATAACCACGCCAAATTTATTCTTATAATGAGAACTGTATTAATTTACATGTTACTGCATATCAAGTATTTGTAATCTGGATAATCGAATATTCGAATAATCGGGGTTCTTTCGTACTAATGTTAATGTAGTTATAACCGGTATTAACCGCTCTTTAATTCTGGTTAACAGAAAAGAAACTTTTTGGGTGGAAACGTAAATTTTTCGTTTGTTCCGATCAGAAATATCTTTCGTTTTTAGTGCCTGATTTGGAAGTCATCTAAAACTATCCCCCAAGTGATCCAAAGAACGTCCATCAGGCCATGAAACAAAATTACGACAGAGTGTGGTAGACAAATTACACTTTAAAATTTTTGTTGATTCGCGATTATATAGACAGCCCAAAACTATCCCGTTGGTTTTAACATGAACTATGCATATTTTATTTAAATAATATAAACACACAGCGAATAATTTTAGTATGAAGATATATTTTTAGATAATTACTAAATTAGCATCTGAACACGTTTTATCGCTAGTTCAGTAACACTGATAAAAAAAAGTCGGCAACCACATTCATAAATTAAAGTCGAGATAAATGGGTTGTATACGTTAAAAATAAAACTATTCATTTATTATTCATTATGGTATGTAACAAGTACTATAAAAACAAGTGGGCTGTTTTTACGACATAATTAACCACTTTTAAAGAAAGCGAAATTATGCAAAAAAAAAGTGATAGCATGAACGGATCATTTCACAATTTTAGGACTTGTTAAAGAAAATCGCCCAATTTTTTTCGCAGAACGTTTGAAGCCAATATCTATTTAAACATTGAGTTTTTACATAATAATGTAAATAATAAATAAAATATATAATTTAACATTTTTTAATTGAATCTGAATATAAATATAATTTTTCTTTGAATTTTCGTTTATTTATAGTGTAGAAATAAAATTGCCAGAAGTTAAAATTTTTCCCTTTTCTTGTGTAGAAGTTAGTGTGATTGTTAGCAGAACGTCTATTGCAAATTTTCAGTTACAATACCAGTGGATTCGTACATATTAATTTATTTTTTCTACGACCACTTATGTAAATGACTCTTACAGTACAGGCTGCATGCATAGTAAGTGAAACTTTACGCACGGTAAACAAAAAGCACAGTTTTTTTTTAGAAATGATCAAAGTAGACTCACGTGAAACACTTTCTGTATGCATTAGTGAGACCTTACGCACGGTAAGCATAAAGCACACTTGTCTAAAAATGTCAAAGTACACTTACGTCAAACTTGACAGTTAATAGCGTACGTACAAGTGTGTAAAACCCGATAAAATCGTGAGTTAATAAATTTAGTTCTGCTTGAAATTTCAAAAAAAATTGCAGATTCTTTAATAAAACTACGATACTTAAATTTTTCGTATGACAGTAATGGCGAGTTTCAACGTAAATTCAGTTACCAATTCCTGGGCAAAGATGGTATTATGATTATTTAATTTGTTGAAACAACAAAAGAAGATCCCTTCGCTTACCAATCAATTTGAGTCATGTTTGCTAAGCTCCTCTACAGCAAGTTTTACGGTATTCAAGACATCTTTACGTATAATGAAGTGTTCAATTTTCCACAAATATTGTAAATTTAATTTTTTAAGAACGTTAATACAGTCAAATTTCGTTATAACGATTACCGAATATTTTTTTTATAACCCCTAGATTGTTTACAATCTGTCCTGAATGGACAATAAGTAAACCCTATATTTAGATAACATGCCAGCAATCGCCCAATGGCTCATGCCCTTTGCACCACCGTCCCAATACGGACCTATTTAGATTTGTATCCAGTATAAAGAAATATTTTCGTTATTCAGAACGAAATCACCTAATAGCAGTGTTAAAAGAGTATCATTTTGACGAAATAAACCTTTCAGTATAACGTATATTTTTAAAAAGAATTTATTAGGTACGCTCCTAAATCAGAAGTTTATTTATGGCGTCAAAAATTTTATTCCTACTGGCGCTACAAATAATATGCCCAAATAAAAAATAAACGGACTTAATTTTTAATAAATAAATTTTTTATTACTTTTATACAGCTAATTTATGTATGTTGCAGTTGTATACTTAAAAAATGTTACTATTATTGATTGCGATTAGCAAATAAAATATAGTTTATGTGAATAAAATATGTTTTTCCCCAGTTTCAGTACAACGAATATTCAGTATTACGAAATAATTTCATAGGTTCCCAGAAGTTTTTTGTAACGAGATTTGACTGTAATCGGTTTTTTTAAACTGAAAGAAAAGACTGATCATGTTAAATGAGTACACTTAATTACCAAGAATAATTTTAAAACTTCTCGAGAACAAGAGGTCAAAAAATTAAGATTTTTCGAAAATAAATTCTTAAAAAGAAACCGTACATCTTATTACGGATATTGTCTCATCCAAACAAATTTGAATGCTATCTATTGCTACGATATTTTAAACTTTTGACACTCTTACAATTTCATGTTTAAATTTTGGACATGAAAAAAGGCCATTTTAACGACCCCAGAAACAGGTATTGTAACTATATAAAACATTTTGGTTTTTTTACATCTGAAACGACCCATTTTGTAACAAATTTTAATTAATTCTCACTGCTACAAAATACATTTTAATTACGCATCGTCTCATTTGGTAACGTAACGGGATATCTTCTACCTACTTGTGTCGAGATCCAATTTAGCAGATCATTACACAACTATTTGTTTTCTTATCTTCGCCACCAAATTCAAGACGCTAACGTATTTTGAGGAATGTTGGTAGACAAGTAACGAATATTTTGTTACTATTTCAAATACTCGCTAAATAACAGAATGACGGGTGAAGGTTATAATAACACATCGTTGACATTTTTTTTGTTGTGTTATCTTATCACCTTTAACGTCACAGGTATTTAATTAACCAAACACTTAGTAACGGATTATTTCGCTATTAGATTGTTAAAACGATAATGCGCCTTAATTTCTAAAACATTACAAGCAATTGTTCATGCCGACGAAAAAGTTACTTATAAATTCCAACTCTGAAAGAATTCAGATTCATTTCTTTAAGAAAACAAAGTTATTTGAAAATATATTTTAAAACTTTTATATTGTAATCAAATCTATAATTCATCGGAAAAAAATAACTGGAATAACTCATACAAATTAAATATACAGTTCACTTTTCAATCTCAAATAAAACTTAATGACTTTTTCATTGGATTTTATATTGTGCGACAATTTTTGTTGTAACACAAAATGAATTTTAGTCCGAGACTTAAATACAAAAGATTCATTTAAAATGCCTATTAGTAACAAATTTAATAAATGCAGCATTCGAAATTGTGTGTATATTTATAATTTAATTTTAAAGTTAAAATTGTGCTTTTTCTAAATTACTTTTGAACCAAAATTCAAAAGATATTTAAATTTCATTTTCAGTCCTAAACAGATTTCCTTTTTAAGCCCTAAATGTAAATTTATGAAAATTATCATAGCATTTTACGTGTACTTCAAGTCGAGTACAGACCAAGCTCGCGAGCTGTTCTAGAACAGTCAGTGGACGGATCACGAACAATGTGCGAACCTGCGAACCTGGCGTAGACAGGAGTTCGCGACAGCTCGCCAGCTCGAATTTGAAAAGCAATAACGAGTGTCGTAAATAAAAATTTAAGCCGACCGATTAATCGCCTCAAAAAACAAATAACCCGCTTGGCTGTAATCGATATATCTCAGAGACACATGAAACTTGCACCAAACAAAAGGTTATTCTTTGCGCAAAAATATTAATACGCTTAAAGACTATTGTACGCTTAATGGTCTAACAGACCCGTTGGGTACGAGCGCGCAGCGCGAGTAGTACGAATATTGAATTATTTGGTTTTAGAGAACAATAACGAGTGTTGTAAATACAAATTTGAGCCAATCGATTGTTCATCTCCAAAGAAGATGACATGCTTAGTTATAATCGATAATATCTCGGGAACATAGAGACATGGAACGTGCACCAAACGAAAGGTAATTTTTGCGCAGAGAATTTTACGCGCAAAGAGAATTCTACGCGCAGGGTGGGGTCTAGCGGTGAAGGAGCCCCGAAGGGGCTACGGAATCGCTAGTGGGACCCAAAAAAAAGGAACTTATAAAAGTGCAATTCAGAAAATATCTGATTTTATACAGAAGGAACCTCCTGATGAAATCGGCAAAAATTCGGGAGTATTATGGCGCAATATCAAAGGGCTCGTCTAAAGGGAGTGGAAACCATTTTCACGAACATAAAAGCAGCACGAGCAGTCACCACAGCGTCTTCGTCGCCTGATGACATATTTATTTACAAAACGTGAACCCTTTGCCAACTGTTCTGCTTCAGTATGTCCCGAGAGCTACTGACACAAAACCTATATTTCGGTAAGGATATTTCGCTGGCGAATAGATCTCGAACAGTTCGCGAACCGCTCTCGAAAGTTCGCGAACAGTTCGCCAACTGCTCACGAACAGTTCAATTTTGGTCTATTTACGGCTTAAGGATCACAATATGAATTCTAGTTCTTGCATCGCCTTTTGTTTAATCATCAATCAGCGCTTTAATTCATCTAAAAGAAAAAAAAAGAAAAAAAAAAGAAAAGAAAAAAAAAAAAAAAAAAAAAAAAACGCTAGCATAGGGAATTACGGTTTCCAATCTTTTCCTATTCTCATTAAACTTTCACCTATTGATATCAGTTTCCTTATTATGATTTTGCTGAATTTAAAAAAAAAAACGTGCACATCAATTGCAAATTTTCAAGTATACTTATTTGTAACTTCATTTTTTAAAACATGTTTAAAAATTATTAACATTTTACCTGGTGCATACGTGCGTCTCTTAAGGGTTAAGGGGGATTATAAATTTAGTTTCATATTGTGGTTGAGACAGGCCCATTTAAAACTGATAACCAATCAGAATTGGTTATCATACATACATACATTATTTGCGTGCATTTCTATGCGGCGCACAGTCCACACCAACAAAAATTGCGACGCACACGAGCAAATTTGTGTCAAATACAACGCACAACGCAAATTTTTATTGGTGTGGATCCAGCTTTACAGAGTGCATCTGTTAAATTGGTCTCCTGTGGGGATCTCGCCTAATATACGAGATAGAGATTCGGTTAAATGAGCAGAAAAATTTACATATAGGCTCAGTTTGTAGCAATATTCACATTTTTTTAAACCCATAATTAAAAGCAAAAAATAAATTTTGGCCCTAGAAATTTCTTAATTTTATTTGTACTAAACTTACCTCGGAAACCGGGAACTCGAAAAAATCCGCAATTTTTTGATACAGTTCCTTGACATTAGAAAATCCTGATATTAATCCTGTAGGACTGCCATGTGCTAATTGGCAGTGAAACACAAGCTGCGGCCGGCTCACGGGAGCGTAATTTTGAGTCTTACCGACATTGTTATTATCGTAATTATTATCACTGGGTCCGTTGCTGACCGCGGGCTGCTTCGTGCGTTTTTTAAACATTTTTGTTTTTGCACCGCTCACTCAGTCCACGTTAGCAATTATCAAGCAATTGTTTCTAATGTTTTTGAAGCATATCCACATCACCCGCAAGAGATAACTGTTATCACACCTTATAACTCAGATAACCCTAGATTATCTCTGATACCGCATTTTTATGCAGACGTGTATACCTGCTACTTCTTCCGTGTCATGCAGACGACTGAGAGAGAGAACTAGTTGAGAGAAGTCCCGAGTTCACCATAAATGCAATTAAGCATGAATTTGTGTAGGATAATAAAGGACAGAACTATATTTACCTCTTTCGCGAGGCAAGTGGGGCAACATGTTTTAATTTTTTACGCCAGTCTAGGTATTCACTCATATCTATGCGTTCGATTATAGGAAATTACCCATTAAAAAACAACAACAAAATACTAAGTGTTTTTTTTTTGCTGGAATTATAAAAAAAATTGCAAACAATAAATTATTTATTAAATAAAAGTAAACATTTCGCAAACGTCCAACAAATAAAAATATGTTAAACTTATTTCTTTTTAGCTTCGCAATGACGATCTCTGTGTTTTACGTACGATAAAAAGACGTTGTACATCATAGTAACCACGTTACAGTACAAGACTTGATATTTTAAGGGTACGTAATAAAAATTTATAAATTGCGCTCCAGGCCATAAGCACCAGTCCATCTGCAACAGAAAATATATTTTAAAATCAAAATACACCCATGCCACGCGCTAAATCGTTGATTATTTATATTGCCAAACATTTATTGCAGGTGAATATACAACCTTTATAACGCAGGTGTATTGTTTCTGGTGTGCAAAGCATTTAAATTTACCTGCAAATACGAGTGTTGTTTAAAACGTACGAATTAATCCATTATACAGGGATGCGCTAAAGTATGGAAACAGACAAATATCTCGAATACTATTGCAGATATAACAATGAAATTTTGTATCTGAGCGTTATGGTATTTTTCGGATTCGATGAAAATAGGTTGCAATGCGACTTCCGGTTCAACCGGAAACGGACTCAAACTTAATAATTTTAAATAGAACACCCTGTATATTTTTACACTTTTGGATCCCACTTAAAATTTACTTTAAAAAATGTATAAGGTTAAATAGGTCTAAAGTCAACCGTTTTCGTATAATTTACATTTTTATGAAAATTTTGAGCGATACAGCACTTTCAATTTTTTTAACATTTAAGTTATTTAAAAAGGCAGTAGAATTTCGTTTGAAAATTAGATTGACAATAGATTATTTAACACTTTGCACAAGCTATATTTGTAAAATATTATACAGGGTATCTTTTGACATTTAATTGGTTGTTTTTTGTTTTTATTTTCATAGATAGCTGGATAAGTGATGGGTAAAATACGATTTTTCTTCATTTTGTGACTTGTTTATTAAAATAGATACAGCAAGTAATATCTCATTTAAAAGAGAAAAAAGGCACATTTAACTATTCCATAGCCAACTTCGCGGCCCATATGAAAAAATGAAATTAGGGGTAATATCTCGAAAATAGTAGGTGTTAAAAAAATCTAAAATAACAGTTACATTCTCCATTAAAAAGTACCTTCAGAAAGTACAAATAAAATTATTCTAATGATTAAGACAAACAAGTTATGAGAGAAAAAAAATCGACATTTTCATATTTTTTGCTATAACATCTGAAGCACGAGGAATTTTGTAGGAACTTTTTAAAAAAATTGATTGTGGCTCCTCTCATACTAAGGAATAATTCATGTAATTTAAACAAATCTGTATCTTTTATAATAAGGTAAATCCCCATCTAGAAATGTAATCTGGGACACCCTATATACTAATTTCTCATTAAAAAAATATTTTTATGTTTCATGTTTATATTATGTTAAAATATTCAATAATTTTATTAAAATTCTACTGACAACACTTAAAAACAGATATGCAAATTCGTAAGAAATGCAAATACCCCCTTAAGTTACACAAATTATAAATATATATATAAAAGTCCAGGCTGACTCTGTGACTCTGAAACGCATGAATATAGCTACAAAATATCTGTAACGCAGTAAACTACTACGGGTTCATTTGACCGACTGAGTTGTGTCTAATGAACCGTAAATTTTTACTCACCGGTAACATAACAGTGTCTAACTTGCAGCTCACGGTATTATAAAAAGTGTTTTAAATTTAAGATATACAATATACCCGTCCTAGGACCGGCTAAGTGCTAGTTATAAAATATTTATCTATGAAGGGAAGGAAGGTGATTTGGAAAAAAAAACTTCCACTTTTTTTAAATTAAATAGTTAGGTACATTCGGTGCGTCTAATTGGTTATCAAGACAAAAATTATCTTATTTGAACTATCCAGAAGGAAATATCTATAATTATATCGAAGATTAAATACTCACCATATACACCTCGATAAATTTTTCTTTGAATTCTACTGTGGAGTCGGCCCAAGTTTTTCCCTCTAGGCAATTAATGCCGTAAAAAAAGACAAATATACTAACAGGTGACATCAAGATTTGATCAAATACAATTTTTTTTATAACTGATGCCACATTCTGATTTGGTAAAATACGATTCAACAAAGTATAAAAATAATGATTCATAGGTCCCTGAATTAAACCCGATACGCCCATGCGGTCTAGAAACAATTTGATGTATTATTTTACGTATATTTTACTTTTACTTACAAAGGCGACCCCATTCATACCGTTCGGGCATACGTTTATTTTGAAATTCAACTTCTTGTTGTACTAGATCTCCAGCCAGCATTAATACGCCGGATGTCCAAACATTAGTAAATAATAAGTGCTTACCAAACGCATGTTCAAAGTGATATTTTATACCCGATTTAAAAATTTTTCGTATTTTACCAATACTACTTTTGAAAGACATCGTTCAGTTATAGACCATAGTCATAGTTTTGAGGTTAGGTATTTTAAATACCATTTACCACGCTATGGCGAATTCCATAATAAAAACAGATCACAAAAATACTGTTGACTAGATTTTTTTCGCGCACATTTTACTGTGAACAGGCGTTTTAAAAGCACATGATTTTGATTTTGTGTGCTAGTTTAAATGACAGTGACATAATACGTTTCAAAAGATCGTTATGTTGACAGAAAAACATCTAGTTTTGCTCCTCGATAATAGATGGCCGTAGAGGTTGTCGTTTGACAAATTAATGTCAAGAGATTATAGGAATAATTAATTACCATTAAAAAACAACCAAGTGTTTTTTTTTGCTGGAATTATAAAAAAAATACGCAAACAAATTATTTATTAAATAAAAGTAAACATTTCGCAAACGTCCAACAAATAAAAATATTTTAAACTAATTTCTTTTTAGTTTCGCTAGGACGATCTTTGTATTTTATGTACGATAAAAAAAAGTTGTATATCATTGTAACGACATTACAGTACAAGACTTGATATTTTAAGGGTACGTAATGAAAATTTATAAATTGCGCTCCAGGCCACAAGCACCAGTTCATCTGCAACAGAAAATATATTTTAAAAACAAAATACACCCGTGCCACGCGCTCAATCGTTGATTATTTATATTGCCAAACATTTATTGCAGGTGAATATAAAGGGTGGGCTATCTAAGGTTTGGAATTTGAATGGGCTATAAAAAAAAACTAATGAATATTTTTTCAAAATTATGAGTTTATTAGAAAGATTGGACATTTTCATTTAAGAATCAAACACAACATCATTCAAATGACTGCCACGGCTGGGTTGACAGTACCCCATCCGATCAACCCAATTTTCCAGTACATTTTCGATTGTTTGGGCTCCAATCGCATGAATGGCAACTTCGATTTCGTGTTTCAAGGCATCAATCGTCTCTGGATGGTTAGCGTAACACTTATCCTTGAGAGCTCCCCACAAAAAAAAAATCCAACGGGGTCAAATCACAGCTCCTAGGCGCCCAATTGACATCAGCAGTTCGGCTGATTATTTGATTTCCAAATACAGTGCTCAAAAGATCGATAGTTACGTTGGCTGTGTGGCAAGTCTTGTTGAAACCAAATAATGTCATCCATGTCATACTCTTCAATTTTTGGAAACAAAAATTCATTTAGCATGGCACGGTAACGTTCGCTATTCGAAGAAAAATGGCCCAATGATGCGGCCAGACCAAAAACCACACCAAACAGTAACTCGTTGTGGATGCATAGGCTGCTCAATAGTCATGTGTGGATTCTCTGATCCCCAAATGCGACAATTTTGCTTATTGATATAGCCTTGAAACACGAAATCGAAGTTGCTATTCATGCGATTGGAGCCCAAACTATCGAAAATGTACTGAAAAATTGGGTTGATCGGATTGGGTACTGTCAAGCCAGCCGTGGCAGTCATTTGAATGATGTTGTGTTTGATTCTTAAATGAAAATGTCCAATCTTTCTAATAAACGCATAATTTTGAAAAAATATTCATTAGTTTTTTTTTAATAGCCGATTCAAATTCCAAACGTTAGATGGCCCACCCGTTACAACCTTTATAACGCAGGTGTATTGTTTCAGGTGTGCAAAGCATTTAAACATATCTGCAAATACGAGTGTTGTTTAATAGGCCGTTTACACTTACGGCTTTGCACGTGGTTTTGCATGTGGTTATGACACACAGATACTCACCAAATACACCTCGATAAATTTTTCTTTGATTTCTATTGTGGCGTCGGTCCAAGGTTTTCCCTCTAACCAATTAATGGCGTAAAAAAAGACGAATATACTAACAGGTGACATCAAGATTTGATCTAATACAATTTTTTTGATAGCTGATGCCACATTCTGTTTTGGTAAAATATGATTCAACCAATACTTATAAAAATAATGATTCATAGGTCCCTGAATTAATCCCGACACGCCCATGCGGTCTAGAAACAATTTGATGTATTATTTTACGTATTTTTTACTTTTACTTACAAAGGCGACCCCATTCATACCGTTCGGGAATACGTTTATTTTGAAATTCAACTTCTTGTTGTACTAGATCTCCAGCCATCATTAATGCGCCGGATGTCCAGACATTAGTAAATAATAGGTGCTTACCAAACGCATTTTCAATGTGATATTTTATAGCCGATTTAAAAAATTTTCGTATTTTACCAATACTACTTTTGAAAGACATCGTTCAGTTATAGTCATAGTTTTGAGGTTAGGTATTTTAAATATTAAATACCATTTACCACGCTATGAACAGGCGTTTTAAAAGCACATGATTTTGATTTTGAGTGCTAGTTTAGATGACAGTGACATAATACGTTCCAAACACGGTCTACTTACTACACAGGTTAGGAAGCCTGTCAAAAAATCTGGAACTTTTCGACATAAATTTCCGCTAGGTGGCGACAAGTCTAAGAACCATTTGCCATAAAATTCCGTTAGATGGCGATTAGTTTAAGAACCTCTGCTTGCACGGGGTAGAGTCATATTTTGAACAAAACTGACGTAAAAATTCGGTTAAAACATTTTTACACACATTCTCTGGTTGATTAAATTCGAATTTTGCGAATTTTTAAGTGAACGCTTATAAACCTCGCTGACTATGTCAAAATCTTATGCACGAACCTGTTCTTAGACTTATCGCCATCTAGCGATAATTTATGGCGAATAGTTCTTAGACTTATCGCCATCTTTGGGATAAATTACAGAAGTTATCGGCCTCAGTCGGTTTTATGTAGGAGTTTCCCAACCTGTGTAGTGGACCGTGGTTCCAAAAGATCGTTATGTTGACAGAAAAACATCTAGTTTTGCTCCTCAATAACAGATGGCCGTAGAGGTTGTCGTTTGACAAATGTCAAGAGATGTTTACAAATGGCCGTTGAAATTTTCTCTGTGTAAGTGACAGTTTACAAATTTAAAAAATAACTATTTGTGATATATTAAGACTTCCAATTTTTGAGCTCAATTTACAGGTACGCACACAAATATGTTAGTAGAATAGTTTTTGTGTTAATAATGCTAGTTAAGTTTCGGTTATGGAAAATATGTGCAATAAATGTATTTTTTATTTGCAGATGTATACAAATCAATTTGGGTATGTGATAATAACCTAGGCATGGTGTATTTTTCTACAAAATGCCAAGTTCAGCGGAGGACCAACAGGTAGGATTTTTTAATTGCTTTGTCGTTTGTCATGTCATATCGATTTTACGTTTTTTTCGCGTTTTAAAGCGAATTACGTAGGATAATCAAAGAAAGTCTTTCTTTAATGCACTTTCTCCACGACGCATTTGGCAATAATAAACATTTGCTTTCTGTAATTTGTTTCGAGAACGGGTTTCAGAGCTAAGTTGCAAGTCAATCATGATGGGACAACGTCAAACACATGCAGTTTTAAACCTGTTATCCAGGTTTGTGGGATATCTGATGCGACCAGGTGGAAATGCAAACGACATAAAATAAAATTAAGCTGACACAATGCATTTTACTCCGGCTGTGTCAGCATCATAAGGTACGGTCACACAATATTGCGCTTTTACGTTTGAGTCGTGCGACTTTTAAATACTATAAATCTTCAACTTTCTTTCGATTAATTAAAACTATCGATTTCATTATCTGACCTACTAGCGAAGTATATCCACCACTAATTGGTACATGCTAAACTATTGCTTATAAATCAAAATAATTTCACGCTTTAACGGAAAACAGACTCTCCATAATTAGTTTTTTTTTTTTGTTTCGTTTGTGGAACCCTGCGCAGCTTGGAATTGCACAAATGCAGCCAATGCTTTTAAAATAAACAATGAATGTACTAAATGTTCTTTGTTTTAAACGAAAACAAAAGCAATACAGACACCAATATCAAATACGTTGTAAAATCAAGTCGACTGCGTAAAACGATTCGTTCCAATCGAACGAATCTTTTGTGTGATTCATGTGAAGCTATTCGTAAAAAATATTTGTTGATTTTTCAAGTCATCTTGATACAGTTCGCATTCACTGTGACACGAGAGCAGCCTAAAATGTTACAGAATAGTCAAAGCTGATTAGTGCAGGGGCGAACCGTTAACTTTGGGGGCCCTGGACCAACACTGTTTGGGGGTCTACCCAATTAACCCAAGTTTGGGTTAGTTGTGACGACTTATTCGCCATTTTGTCAAAAAACTGTTTTTTTTTTGTACCATTTTTTAAATAGGTAAAATTATAGGCATTGAAGAACTTTTTTATTTTATTTGATGCACTTGGGTATACAAACTTTTATATACAGTTATAATGAAAAAAGGTTTTGTATACATAACAAACATCAAACGTAAACAAAAAATAAAACGTATTAGGTATTACTTTTAGTCATAAACAAAAAGACGAACTACAAATTCTCAGGTCAAGAATAAACTCTAAGAAAAAACACAAAAACAAAAGAATACTTATTCTTAAAAATAAAAAATAAATCATTTTAGGAGTTATACAGGGTGTCCCAGATTACATTTTCAGCATTGGGATCTCGCTTATTATAGGAGATAGGTAGGTTTGTTTAATTTAGATGACTTATTCCTAAGCATGAGGAAGCCACGATCAATTTTTAGAAGAAAAAGTTGCTCGTGGTTCAGATGTTATAGCAAAAAATATGAAAATGTCGAATTTATTTTTCTCTCATAACTTTTTTGTCTCAATCATTAAATCAATTTTATTCTGAAGGTAGTTTTTTACAGGGGTTTGGAGCAGTCCAATTTTTTAGTTGCTCCGCTCCAGCTCCGCTCCGGCATCAAGATGCCTGCTCCAGCTCCGCTCCCGCTCCGCTCCGCGCTCCAAATATTAATAAAATAAGTTTTTTTATTTAAAAATTTGTTTTTAAAAACAAAGCTTAAATTTTATGAGTTATGTGGAAATGGACCAAAAATTACAATATTTGACCCTGAGAAACAAGTGAAGTTAAATAAATGAACAAATTATTAATCTTCAGTTAAAAAAGTTAAAAAAAGAAAAAAAAGTTCTTTAACATTTTTCAAAATTCAAATACAAAATAATGAAAATTAATATTCAGAAAAGTTACATTACAATAATTTTACTTAAAAAAAATCAAATTTAGTTTATTTATAATTTTATTAAATACTATACCCATGAGAATAATTCATAAAAAAAATAATTGGAGTTTATAATAGTAAAGTGGAGCAATGGAGCAATCAAAATTATTTGCTCCGGGCTCCGCTCCCGCTCCGGGCAAAAACCCATTGCTCCAGTGCTCCGCGCTCCAGCTCCGCGCTCCGCTCCAAACCCCTGGTTTTTTATGTAGAATATAACTATTAGCTTAGATTTTTTTTTATCACTTTTCATTTTTGAGATATTACCCCTAACTTCATTTTTTCTTATGGGCCGTCAAGTTGGCTTTGGTTCGATGTGCCTTTTTTCCCTCTTTCTAACGATATATTATCATACGTTATTACGGTGACGTTTTGCTACTAATGTTCTTCATCATTTGCAATTCATTAAATGTTCGGAATTATTCTATTAGAAATTAACACCTCACAAATTAGTTCAAATGGAAAAGCCACAAAATGTCGAACAAACCCGTAGTTTGAGAAAACATTACACCAACATTTTGACTATGCACAGGGTGGGCAAATTTCGATGTTTTTTTTCGTTATTTACAACAATTACGGAGATATGACACATAAATATGGCAAAAAACAGTTTTTTTTTCCAATAACTTAAAATACGGAAATGATAGAATATTTTTGAAAACGGTTTGTCTCAAAAAACTGAAAATTTTTGATAATTTAACCGTTTCTCTATGTTAAATATTAAGCGAGATACCCATGTAATCCCATCGATTTTGGAGCACCCTGTACATCAGGGGTGTCAAACTCGCGTCCCGCAACGACCATTTTTGCGGCCCGGCCAATATATCGGCACACAATAATATAGGTATAATAAAATAACAAACCGACGCAGAATAAAAATAAGATAGGTAGAATTCGCTAAACGTTTTTTTAATTACACCCTTTTTTTACTACTATTAAACAATTTTTTTGCGGCCCACCTTAAGTTAAACCTTGTTTGTATGGCCCAAGTTAGCCATTGAGTTTGACACCCCTGCTGTACATCAAGCCAATTAACACCAGTCGATTTTTAATTGTAAGTAAGTTAGCTTTATTTTAGCAATTGCTATTACATTGTAACATAATTTAATAATAGTAAATATAATAAAAATGAAATAAAATAAAAATCTAAAAATCTTCTAAATTCTAAGTATCTAAGATAACAGTTTAATAGCGTTCTAATACGTACTCCTTAATTGATTTAATACCCTTCTTATAATTATTACATATTTTGATTTGATGCGGCATATTATTAAATATTTTAAAACCTTGATAAAATAATGAACGAGCAGTTTGACTTTTAGTACATTTCTCTATAAAGAAATTAAGCCTATTTCTAGTTTTATAACTGTGGATCTCATGGACTAATTTTACATTTTCATACAGATATTTTGGTGTTTTTTGTAGTTTAATTTTTAAAACTAGCTCTAATGTTCTAAATATTATTCTCTGATTAATACTCATAAATTGAAGTGTATTTAACATAACCTTGATAGGGGAAAGAATTGAACACTTTAAAATAGTGCGCATGGCGCGATTTTGCAATTTCTGTAATTGTTGAAGTTCATTTTTATTTAAATTAATAAGTAATGAAGCGCAAAACTCAAAATGAGGAGCTATTATTGTTTTATACAGTAAAACTCTAGTGTACATACTCATGTGTTTGCTACATCTTTTAAAGAGAAAAATCTTTTTGGAAATTTGGTTCATCATGTATTTTGCGTGTAACTTAAACGTTAAATTTTCATCTAATATAACACCAAGGTATTTAATTTCGGTTACTCTTTCTAAATTAGTGTTGCTAATTTTTACATCAAGATTAGCATTATAAATATTTGTTTTATAGATAATGTGTTTAGTTCCCAAAATCATGAATTTGGATTTATCAACATTAATACATAAATTATTATCGCATAGCCATTTATAAATATTACTTAGATCTAAATTCATCTTATCTACTAATTCACTTGTTTTAAATCCACTAACAAACAACATTGTATCGTCCGCAAACATTTTTATTTCACAATGTTTGGCGTATTTAACCATATCGTTTATATAAACAACAAAAAGCAGAGGACCCAGAACGGTTCCTTGTGGTACACCATGTGTGGTTTTTAAACAAGATGATATAGTTCTATTATATTTAACTTGTTGATGTCTATTTTGTAAGTATGATTTAAACCAAGACAATGCTACCTCACTTATCCCTATTTTTTCTAATTTTTTTATTAATAATTCTCTATTGATCGTCTCAAAGGCTCTACGAAAATCCAAAAATACGGCTAGTGTTATTTCACCATTTTCCATATTTCTAAACCACAAATCACAAATATTCTGAAGCACTGTTTCACAAGAATGTCCACTGCGAAAACCCGACTGGTTATCCACTATCACATCATTAATCTGTAAATATTCTAGGATTTGCTTTTTAACAATTAGCTCTAAAACTTTTTCGTAAACGGGCACTGTATTGATTGGTCTAAAGTTTTGACATAATTTAGTGTTAGGTACTTTCTGGATAGGTATAATAGTTGATGTTTTCCAGTTTTCTGGGAAGATTCCTTTTCTCAGCGACAAGTTAATTATTTCTAATAACCTATTCCCTATTACACACATTGAATCTTTAAATACTTTAGATGATATTCCTTCCTCATTTGGTCCTGTAATAGATAGACTTTTGATAATTTAGACATAATTTATCAAAAAGTTCCTGCTAATTTAATCATCTCATTGCCTTTTTAAATAGCACAGTAAAACATAAGTGTAGACAAAAAAAAAACGTAGAGACAAATAAATAGAAATTGTTCTTAATTCAATTATGTAATTTTTTAAAAATTACTTTATATTACAGCGTTAATACTTTATTGCTTTAATTGGAATACAAGTTTACTATAAACCAATAATTAATTTTGTTCAGCGTTTATTCCCTCAATTTCATATAAAATTAATCATCAAAAGTTTCAGTTACTTATATTCCTCAATTTCGCCATCATTCTGTATAAGTTATAATAACAAATTATTGACCAGAGAAATAATAATCAATACTTTTGTTGTTTGCGCCATTTAGTAAATGTTAATTATAAAAAATTGCTTCCATTATCGGAATAGCTATCAAGAACTTAATTATTATTAAATGAACCTTATTGAAACGTCCCAATTTACTAGGTAGCAGGTGATTTGTGGTGTCTGGTTTACAAACCTAATTTGTTAATGACTAAATTAAACTGTGATAGCAAAATTAATAAGCTGTTTACTATAATTTTAAAAATAGGTGGATTCTTTAATACATTTCCATTGATAGTTATAGTAAAATTTTCAAGATTTGATCGTTTTTTGTTATGTTAAATAGACTGTTTGCTATGATTTGAATAAACTTTGAACTGATTTTTCTCGAAAATTTTCTTATGTGTGCATACCTTTTTAAAACACGGTCGGATTCAGAATTAAATTACAACAAAATGTATACTATGTAATTTAAACAAAAAACAGTGACCTATCGCGGAATTGACATAAGTCATCGTAGAGATAACAAATGCACATCACTTAATAGAGAATTTGTCGCCGTTTTCAAAAATATGAGGTTTGTTGGGGTTATTTTCAATAATTAAAAAGTTATAGGGGTGCGACAGTCAAACTGAATCACCCGGTATAAGTAACATGCTTTGAATTCAATGGCACACAGATTTTCGCTTTGTCATCAAGTTTTTCAGCAAAATGAACAAACAGATTGTGACTTCAAAAAACAATTTATTAAAAAATTCTTTTGTATGAAAACCTGATGTGATATTAAAAAACTAAAAGCAAATTCGTAATCAGCGCCATCGAGTTAGTAAATAACACAAATCAAATTCAAAACAACAAAAATCATGTCGCCTGTGTAATTATTAACCAATAAAATTCGTTGTTGTACATATTTCACTCTAAAATTATAAATAAAATGTTGAATTTCGAATTGTTATAACTAGAGGTGGGCGATATATCGATATAATTTTGATATCGATATTCCGACATTCCGATATATCGATATTTTAAGGGCGAGAAGCTTTTTTTTTTAGGTCACCAGTCTCTTTTTTCACTGTTTTACCGACTTTTTTTAGCTTCGCGAAGTTTCGATATATCGATATAATTTCGATATCGAAATTTGGATATCGCCCACCCCTAGTTATAACTATTTTTCAGGACCTCCTAATTCAGGTTCTGTATTTTTGTTAATTATTTTGGTGATGTGATCTATGTAATATAACCTCGTTTTTGTGGTAATAAAGTATTGAGAATTTTAGTCGTTCAATTGTCCTTTTGTATTTTTGAAAGAAGCAAAGACGTTCTTCTTTAGAGCTTGGTGCTTTAAATCTCATTTTGTTCATTATTTATATTTTTATATAATTTTCATTTCACATCCTTGACTTAAGAAGGAGAAAATTGCTGTAGGTCCTTGTACTCTTTCGTTTCCTTTTAAGTAAAACGCGTCTATTACGCTTCAAGTTTTAAAATGCGACCTCTTAAGCGTCCATTGCAGTTTCAATTTTTAAAATTGGTCTTTTGAGATGCTGTCGAGTTTTTAGAACTAGATGTGTTAATTCATTATACGCTGTCTTCATAAAATACAGAAAGTTTTACAACTATGTAAAGAAATTCACATTTTTATATTCCCATGGATGTTTAGACAGTTTGACTAAATCACTTTGAGGATGCAACTGAATTATATCATTGTCGTCAGTTAAATTAAAGGCTAAATTCACAGGATGTAAGGAGTTGGAATTTAGCAGATTTCTGTTTAATAATTGGGAGTGTACGACTGTAACCTGAATTTTCAATTGATAACATGTTAAAGTAATGTAATTAGACGGATCTCGAAACCCACATTTAAAGAACAAGGCGCAACATGATTAATGACCACTTGCGAATATTGAGAATTTGATCAAAGTAGCTGAACAGTACGTTTTTTCTCATTAGTTGCTAATGTACAGTTTGATACGGATTACCTAAAAACATGCATGTGTTAACTTGGATATTTTTAGAGACGATCGCCTCCAGTAACAAGTCCAGTTTAATGATATCTGTTTTTTTTTTCAAAAAAGATGTAAATTGCTGGGAGGGATTCCTGATATATTTGATAAATATAAATCTGTTAGTCTTACAAACACAAAAAAACAGTTGAAGTTATTTCATAAAATTATATGATGGTTTTAATTAAATGAATTATAGTTAATGTTAACATCGTGCACACTTAGCGTACTTGCAAATAGATATTCGACTTTTTGTAGCAGCTGTATACATTTTTTTCCCTTTTATTTGAGGGTTTAATGACTTTTCAACTGCAGAGGTTATTAGTGTCAGTGGAGTAGAGGGAAAGGGGATTAAGGATAGGATGGGTAAGGTAAGGGTAGGTGGAAATACTATCACAGCATTTGCCTATAGTAGGTAGAGGAAACCACCTGAAACCCCTACGATGACCGACGGCCTCGGGATTCGAACCCAAAACCTCCCGATTACTCGCTAGGCTGCTTTACCAGCCATCCACCGAACTCGGTTTAAATATTTTTGCAATTAAATTACGATTAAAACAGTATCTTAATAAGTCTTTATAACAATTATAGATCTTTGTAGGGCCTCTTGATAAAAACTCAAGTTATTGGTATGGTTGGTTCGTTAAAAATGCCCCATCTAAATAACCACATAAGCATCATTCTTTTTTTATGGCGTTTTGTCAAAAAAAAAAAACGATTCGCGACATTTAAAGGCGAATAAACTAGCCAAAAAATATTAAAATTACAAAAATTTCGGACGTTTATTGACGTAATAAGTATCGATTAATGCTGGTCACGGAAGACTTTTTAAAAAATGAAGTAAGATTAAAAATTGCATCGCCTTTCCGAAAATGAAAAAATATACAGGGCAATAATCCACATGATGTGTTGTATGGGTAACTTTGTTATTATAAGAGTTACATAGTCGGTTAAATTAGCAAAGTTGGGCAAAATTTCAAGACAAATTCAATGCCATTGTGATATTTAATTTACACCTCAACTTTTTTAAATATTTCGAAAAAACTAAAAACGGACGATTTTTCAATTGTAAAGAATTCCATAAATAAAATGTAAAACGGTTCCTGTAGTTATTTTTATGTAGTAATAGAAGAAAAAAATATTTAAAAAGTCATAGCATACCCATCTTTGAGATAAAAGCCAAACTTGATTTTTTTATGGCAACCATAGTTTAGTTAAGGCTACGAGTTCATTAAAAAGCCTTTTTTTTAATTTGAAACCTGTACGGGTCGTCATATCTATTTTTATTATTGTTCTCAGAAACAAAAAAAAAACTAAATTTATCTTCATAGTACGTACAATGGGACCTTGAAATTGGACAAAAGTGTCTTGATTTCTTGTTTTATATCTCATCAACAGAAATAAATACAAAATTAGATCCAAAATTTAAATTACTTCCAGCACCTGGTTACAATGCAAAACTTGTTAGCAGGGGTTTGGAGCAGTCCAATTTTTTAATTGCTCCGCTCCGGTATCAAAATGTCTGCTCCAGCTCCGCTCCATGCTACAAATATTGTTAACATTTTTTAATCAATTTTTTTTTTAAACAAAGTTTTAATTTTATCGGAAATGTGGAAGTTGGTCAAAAATTGCAATATTTTCTCGCTAACAAACAAGTGAAGTTAAATAAATGTTTGTAAGAAGAAATTATTGATCTTCAAATGTTTGCCGTAATGAGAGCAAATAATCTTGATCAGCTATCAACCGGAGAGCCTACGTATTGGCCAGCTGATAGAAAAAAGATGCCAGATGTACTCGATTTTTGCGTCTCGAAGGGTATTAACAAAAAACAAATTAAACTAGAATCGTGTCTAGACTTATCATCCGATCATTCACCAATCCTCATTACCATGTATTCGAACATCCTAAAAAAGCAAAAACAGCCTACACTATACAGCAGGAAGACAAATTGGGATATGTTTAGGGAAAGTCTCGACGAGTTGATCTCATTAAGTGTACCCCTGCAGACAGAGAGAGAACTAGATAATGCAGTTGAACATCTCACAAAGGCAATCCAAAATGCAGCTTGGAAGGCGACTCCGGATCAAAGGACAACACAAATAAAGGAAGATTGTCCAGTAATAGTTAAACAAATGATAGCCGAAAAGCGAAAACTCCGCAAACGGTGGCAAAGAACCAGAACAATGGAAGACAAAAATAAATTTAACAAGTCAATTAAAAAATTAAAAAAGTTGCTACTTGACCTTAAAAATCAATCAATACAGGAATATCTTGGAAACCTCACAGCTACAGAAGCTAATGACTACTCATTGTGGAAGGCCACTAAAAAAATTAAGCACCCGCAACTAACAATCCCACCTATTAAAAATACAAATGGAAAATGGGCCAAAAACAGCACAGAAAAAGCGACAGTATTTGCACAATACCTTGCAGATGTCTTTAAGCCATTGCCATCAACCTTAACAGAAGAAGAAGAAAATGACATATTAAATTTTCTGGAGACACCCTTTCAGATGGACAGGCCCATTAAAAAATTTAAAAAGAGTGAAATAAAAAAAACAATATCCAAAGACATTAACATTAAAAAAGCTCCAGGATTTGACTTAATAACCGGAAAAGTGCTCAAAGAAGCCACAGATAAATGCCTAAAATGTATTACACAAATCTTTAATGCAGTTCTCAGGATAGGATACTTCCCAAATCAATGGAAAGTGGCCCAGATTATTCTCTTGCCTAAACCAGGGAAACCGTTACACGAAGTGACATCTTACAGACCTATCAGTCTACTACCAATTTTATCCAAGGTCTTCGAAAAACTTTTTCTAACACGTCTCAAACCATTGCTAAGAGAACTCATCCCAAATCACCAATTCGGTTTCAGGAATCAGCACGCTACGGTTGAACAAGTACACAGAGTGGTCAAAAAGATAAACAATGATCTGGAAGGCAAAAGATATTGCTCTGCTGCCTTCCTAGACATTAGTCAGGCTTTTGACAGGGTATGGCATGACGGATTGCGCTACAAACTAAAAAAGAACATTCCATGCCATTTTTACCAAATCTTAAATTCCTACCTCAAAAATAGGCACTTCTTAGTTAAACACCAAGACGAATATACTGATTTGTACCCTATCAACTCCGGCGTACCACAAGGTAGTGTGTTGGGACCAACGCTATACTTAATATATACTGCTGATCTGCCAACCACTCGTCTAACTACAGTGGCCACGTTTGCGGATGACACAGCTATCTTGGCATCCCATGTGGATCCTATCACTGCCTCTAAAAATCTACAACATCACTTAAACAAAATACAATCCTGGTTGAAAAAATGGCGAGTTAAGGCAAACGAAACTAAATCAACACATGTCACATTTACTCTTAGGAGAGAGACCTGCCCGACAGTAACACTAAATGATCGTCAACTTCCTCAGGCATGCGAAGCCAAATACCTGGGTATGCACATTGACAGGAGACTGACATGGCGCAAACACATATGGGCCAAGAGGAAGCAGCTTGGCATCAAACTTTACCAACTCAACTGGATGATAGGACGAAAATCACAATTGTCTATAGAAAGCAAGCTCCTCATATACAAAGCCATATTGAAACCTATTTGGACCTATGGCATCCAGCTATGGGGAAGTGCTAGTACGTCAAATATCGAAATCATCCAAAGATTCCAAAATAAAGCTTTACGAATCATTGCTGATGCCCCCAGGTATGTACCAAATTTCGTAATACAACGCGACCTTCAATTAAACTCAGTGCATGAAGAAATCAAAAACCTTTACCTTAAATATCAAAACAGAATTGAAGTGCATCCAAATAAACTAGCAAGAAATTTAATAGTGAGTGCCGGTGAAGTGTGGCGACTCAAAAGATATAGACCGGCAGATCTCCCTACAAGGTTTACTTGAAACTAACCCACTGTACAGTTTTATGTTCTATTTTAAAAAATTTTAGCGTAGCGTAAAGAGATTACTCAATGGAGAATTCTCTACATGACATTTAATTTTTTTTTTTTTTTTCTTTTTTTTTTTTTTTTTTTTTCTTTTCTTTTCACCTACCTTTCACCTGTTAAAAACATTTACTTATTGTTCAGTTAAGAACAGATTGTAAAGTACTTGAAATTATTAAAAAAAAAAAAAAAAAAAAAAAATGTTGAGAAAAAGGGGAAAAATATATATTTTTTTTAATTGTACATAATAAACTGGAGCAGGAGCAATCAAAATTATTTGCTCAGGACTCCGCTCCTGCTCCAGGCAAAAACCTATTGCTCCGTGCTCTACTCCAAACCCCTGCTTATTAGAAAGATTTCTAGATAGCTATCAGAGGTCCCATTCCAATTGCATGGCCTCTCAGGTCCCCGGGCCTCTCTTGTTTTTTTTTTTTTTTTAAATATAAGGTAACTATTAAAGATAAAGTTAATAAAGAAAGCCACATAGTGTTAATGATCTGAAAACCAACATAAAAACAGCTATAGCAGAAATAAGATATAGGTAGTATAATACTTTATTAATGGAATTATTTACCATAGCAAAAAATCGTGTCTTTAGTTTTTTCAAAATATTTAAAAAAGTTGGAGGCCAGGTCAAATGTCAAAATGGCATTAAATTTATCTTGAAATTCTGCCCAACTTTGTTAATTTAACCGACCATGGAACTCTTGTAATAACAAAGTTACCCATGCAACACATGTAGACTATTGTCACCCTGTATACGTATAGGGTGTTCCATTTGAAATAACAAAGTTAAGGTCATTTCCGGCGAAACAGGAAGTGAAACAATATTGCACATATGTTTAAATAATTTGGTTTTCTGCACATAGCATGTCTAAAATTTTAATTATTTTAAATCGAAACTAAAGAAAAAAAGGAGGTGCACCAGAATTAATTTACCTACACCGGGTATTTGCTTTCATTGAAATTTTAGTGAACGTTAGAATATGAGCATTTTTTAACGCATAAAATTTTATTGTGGCGATTTTTAAGATTTAACATCTAGGTTATAACATGTATTTTACAAAATAATTCAACTAAAAAAAATTATTTCATAATTTTTACATAATGTTATCGTGAATGGCTCTATATGCATATCTGGGAAAATTGTACAAACAATGAAACCGTCAATTAAGTTTCCAAAAACTTTTTATGGTGTTGTTTAGATTGTATCATATTTTGTCGTTAAAAGGTTTCAAATGCGTATCTATAATTCAGTGAATTCTTTATCCGTTTTGAGCTACGTAAAAGTGATATTGCCCGTAATAAATATTCAATTAACAATTACCTTACAATGCATTACAAAATGTCGACTTGTTTAAAAAGGCAAGTAGTAAATTTCTCTTTCAATGAAAGCGTTATTTATTCTCTATTTCTATTATACAAACAAATATTGTTACAGGATAGTTTACCGAACACATGTTTTAATCATTTTCACTTGAACTCAACTAAAGCGTGTTTTAATGCTTTCTGTTGTAAACTATTTATTACTAGTAATAATTTTTTATTGCTCGTTGATTAAATTTTCTTGTCGTTGAGTACATAAAAGTACGTGTGCTTACAAAATTTTATGGAAGACATTTTTAAAGGTTTACCATGTATGTGCTTATGCAATAAAACTGCATAGTTTATAACGATATGTGACACTTGGTATCTTAAAAGTGTATTCGTATTTTCGCGTGCTCGGTAGAAGTTAAGTAGTTCTGGTTTTTAGACACTATAAAATTGTCAGGTGTCCATAAAATGTAATAAAATAGAACGACAAATATGATATGTAAATAATAAATAAGTAGTTTCGACGTAAAATATTCTAACTTAATAGCGAAATTAAGAGCAAAATTTTAAACTACACAGTTAAAAGTACGGTGTTAATTTTAAAACCAAAATGACACGGAAATAATACCATACAGAATGACAATAATCTACAAGTGTTGTATGGGTAACTTTGTTATTATAAGAGTTACATATACGGTTAAATTAGCAAAATTGGACAGAATTCAAGATACATGTAGTACCATTTTAATATTTGCACTACACCTTCAACTTTTTTAAATATTTGAAAAAACTAAAAACAAACGATATTTTCATTGGCAAATAATTCCATAGCGAACTATGTTAAAACCAAAATAAGAAATGATTCCAATAGATATTTTTACGTAGAATTTAAAATAATATCTAAAAAGTCATGACACGGTTTTTGAGATATAAGCCAAACTTGATTTTTTTTAATGGTAACCATTGTTGGCTATACATTTTTTAAAAAGCTTATTTTTATAGTAAAGGTTGTCATATCTTTTTAATCACTTTTCCCAGAATAAAAAATAAAAAATTAGTACTACATAGTATGAGGGTGCCTTTGGATTTGGACAAAAATGTGACGTTTTCTAGCTTTGTATTTCATAATAAATACAAAATTTGTATTAGTTTCAACATGATGGAGCCACCTGTTTACAATACACAAATTGTATCAAATTATTCAGTAGAAAGATTTCCTAACTAGATAGGTAACAGAGGGGTTCCGTTGCATGGCCTCCCCAGGTTTCCGGACCTAACCCCTCTTGATTTTTTTTTATGGGGACCGTATTTTCGCCTAGTAAAACTATGTAATTGCTGGGGGCGCCCAGTCTAAGTCTGTGATCCAATCAAAATCATTAGATTTTAGACCCCTTGGCTTTAAATAGGCGAAGAATTGATAAAATGAATGTTTTCACTACTTTGCGATCAATTAATTTTGAGATTGATATTAAGGGGAAAAGCTGTAGTTCAATAAATGAAATGTTTAGAATATGGTTTGTTAATGTTTCTTGTTTAGATCTCAAAAATATTTCTACGATGGCCAAAGATCTAAAAGAGTTTTATAAAACTTTTATCGATACGAAGACTGTGATGACGAAATTATTTTTTTTTTTAATATTTAACTTTTTGAAATAGGTAATATGAAAGCTTCTCGCAATTTTTATAAATTCCCAATTAATAATCATATTTCTTCAACTTTACCAAATGTTGAAATTATGTTGAGAAATTACTTAACATTACCAATTAGTAATACGACAGGTAAACGTAGTGTTTCTGTTTAAAAACGAATTAAATTATCTTCGCAGTGCGTTGTCATAAGAAAAATTCAAATCTTTAGCAATATGTGTATTGATTAAAGAAAGTAAAATATTTGCTATAAAAATACATATTATCAATACATTTACCTAGAAAAGTACCTCTATAATATTTTTAATTGAAAGTACAAATTAATGAATCATTGTTTTGTGTTTGATTATTTTATGTTTATAGAGTTATTGCATGTTATTAGAGGTTTTAAATCAATACATAATAAAGTAATGAAACAATATGATTTCTTCCAATGACGTCACTCTACCATCTACCTTATTTCAAAATATATATAGCGTCATTCAAAAAGTGTGCAACAAATGAAAGTTTTTTATTATTGATTTCTCAAAAGAAATGGATTCCTGGTATCCTGGTGCATGTTCTAAAACTAATTTGAAGATTTTAAGAAAAAATATTCGTCTGACACTATTTGACACTACATTTTAGCGATTTTAGAAATGTATTTACAAGAGTAAAGTGTTCTTATTTTAAGAGTTACGTAAAAAGGTTATAGGAAAAAAATGTTTAAAATTAAAAATATTGTCTTAATATGAAATTTGACATTAATTTTCAATTTTTATTTTCTTAGTGATTTTAATACTCAAAAAGTCCGGAACAAATGGGAAAGTTTTTTATTATCGATTCTCAAAAAAAATTATTCTTGATCAAAGTTGGTGCATGTTCTAAAACTAATTTTAAGATGAAAGAAGTCCGATAAAAATTCGTATTATACTAGATTTTAGCGATTTTAGAAGTATTCACAAGAGTAAAGTGCCCTTATTTTAAGAGTTACTAAAAAAGTTGTTAGGAATATAAAAATACAACCTACCATGAGGTTTGACGTTTAATTTTCAATAATTACTTTTATAGTAACATTCAAAAAATCAAAAAGTCGCTAAAATCTAGTGCCGTATGAAATTTTATTAAACTTTTCTTCATTTTAAAATTGGTTTTAGTGCTCCATGCACCAACTTTTATCAGGAATACATTTGTTTGAGAAATCAATAATACAAAACTTTTTTATTTCTTGCAGACTTTTTGAGTGACAAAATTACCAAGATTTAAAAATTGGAAATATAACGTCAAAATTTATAATGAGGTACATTTTTATATAGGTACTAAACAACTTTTTACGTGAACTTTCTTTGTAACTCTCAAAATAAAGGCAGTTTACTGTTGTGTATATTTCTAAAATCGCTAAAATCTAGTGTCATACGAATTTTTATCGGACTTTTTTTCATCTTCAACTTTTATCAAGAATAAAGTTTTTTGAGAAAAAACTTCGATTTTTTATAATTGCGTAATGTATTTATTTTTTAAAAAGTCTTATAAGGGCTGATTATAGATCACAGTTCTACAAAAACTAAACATTTTATCTATTACCGTTTTTCTGTAATTTTGGGTTAACATAAAAACTTAAACACCCTGTACAGGGTGGTCCAAATTCGATGGGATTGCATGGGTATCTCGGTTAATATTTAAGATAGAGAAACGGTTAAATTACCAAAAATGTGCAGTTTTTTGAGACAAACTCAGAAACGTTTTTAAAAATATTCTATCATTTCCGGTTTTCGAGTTATCGAATAAAAAGTGTTTTTTTGTCATATTAATAATGTGTCATATCTCCGTTATTGTTGTAAATATCAAAAATATTTATGAAGATTATTTTTGGATATTTTTATGTTTAATTTGATTATACTAAAAAAAAAATTTTTACGCTCGCCGTTAAAAAGTTATGACACAAACTTACCTTTTTTTAAATGGAAACGATAGTTGGCTATGACCTATTTAAATTCCTCATTTTTTTCTCATTTCAAATATTATATAAGGGTTGATGTATTTATTTTCAACAATACGCAAGTTATGAAGGTTTTTTATTTAGTTTTTTTTTTAAAAGAAAATCATAGTAGGCTGTGAAAACAAAAAATAAACAAGGTGTAAAACCTTATAAAACTCATGTGGTACAAGTTACCAAGGTTTTTTAATTTGTTATCGAGATAAATACGAAATTTTTTGAACATAAGATAAACAACAATATCCTACATTACTGCTGATACCGACTATATCGTTGTTTTCTTATTTTCAAATATTTACAATGTTTATCTCCACAACAAACTAAAAAACCTTGGTAACTTGTACCACATGAGTTTTGTAAGGTTTTACACCTTGTTTGGTTTTTGTTTTCATAGCCTACTATGATTTTCTTAGAAAAAAAACCTAAAAAACCTTCATAACTTGCGTATTATTAAAAATAAATACATCGACCCTTATATATTTGGAATGAGAAAAAAATAAGGAATTTAAATATGTCATAGCCAACTATCGCTTTCATTTAAAAAAAGGTAATTTTGTGTCATAACTTTTTAACAGCGAGCGTAAAATTATTTTTTTTAGTATAATTAAATTAAACATAAAAATATCTAAAAATAATCTTAATAAATATTTTCGATATTTACAACAATAACGGAGATATGACACATTATTAATATGACAAAAAAAAACACTTTTTATTCGATAACTCGAAAACCGGAAATGATAGAATATTTTTGAAAACGGTTCTGAGTTTGTCTCAAAAAACTGCACATTTTTGGTAATTTAACCGTTTCTCTATCTTAAATATTAACCGTGATACCCATGCAATCCCATCGAATTTGGACCACCCTGTATATTAGTTATTATTTAAAAAATTAACTAAACGCTTTTGTAGATTTTAAATTTTTTTTGTCAAAACGTGTGAATGTGTTGCTGTCCCGATTCTTTTTTAATGTAGTATGGCGAAAGCAAAAGTGCGCCTAAAATTGTAGCCAATTTGTTTCTCTATTTCTTTTAATCTTCAGGGCCTTTTTTGAACAATGCTTATGCGTAAAGGCTTCATCATGCGATAGTGATTATGGTTTAAATGAACGCAAAGAAACACCAAAAATACAACTTACCGTACAATATCTAAACAACCTGTAACTGTATCCATCGGAATAATACCGGAGGCTAAATTTGTGTATTAATCATAGCGTATTATCAGATTACATACGTCGCCGATTCCTCTCACTATGTCCGGCTATGTCTGTAGTACGCCATAACCTATCATAACTCACAAAATAATAAACTGGAGTGACTGACTCCCGGAGAAAATTCTCCAGAGGCTCCAGTCGCACGTGAACTTTCTACGTGCTAGTATCGCAGCGTGCATCAGCCGTCCGCTTCTGTGTTCGCTCTACTCGCGGTTCCGTCATCCGTTTATGAATAGGCCGGTTGCATAAGGCATAAGGTGGACTTTGCACGTTTATTATTTGGTTTTGGAGTCTATTTTTGTCACGGCCTCCTGTGTTTATGATGAGCTGGTAGGTCAGATTTATTTATGTTCGCAAATCATTCGCTTCCCACTGATAATGTACGTATAATGTCGATAGTGATTGCCCGCACGGCGCCTGTTCACAGTCTCTTACTGTTAGTTCTGTACGATCTTGCTGTATTGTTGTGGTGTTCTTTTGTTTTAAGAAAAAAATGCCGTGTTTGTTATGCTGTTCTAGAAAGCGCAAGGCGAAAAAACTGAGGAAAGAGAAGGCGGCGTACGACGAAGTGAAAAGTGTTTACAAAAATATTTCGGAGGTAAAATGACCGCGCTTTTTGCTTCAATTTTTATGCACGTAATTAACTTATTATTCAAGCTTTCTTTCAGCGGCGAAATGCTCTACAATTTGCGTGCGTTATTATAAGCAAATAACCCATTACGAATCGTCATTATCAATATGTCATGCTTAATTTTAAAACTGTTTTCACGATTCAAGGTTGTGTGCCGTCCGTAATCCGCGTTCTGTCGGTCGTTCTTTTAAGGTGAAATCCGGAATCGAACACGTTGTTTTTGTTTCATTGTTTTTAGAGTCGCATACTCCCACGATTATTTTTAATCTCGTATTTAAATTATGTGTTTGCGCGTTTAGATGCTCATGCTATTTGCATTCATTTCTGAAGCGTCACGCGAACAATAATTGTTGATGCTTTGGTTAATAACACGACACTCTAGATAAGAAGTGAAAATATTGGATAATCTATGAATTTCATTATAATTAGTGACTGTTGTCAGTAGAATGTGTAAACTATTTGTTTGTTTTTGTTGCTTTTTCTTGAGCCTTACGTTTCTATTAGTGTTTCTTCTGGAGAATTTTTTCTCAAATTTATTTCTCATTTCTCGAGAAATGAAAACTATCGAGAAATCTTAAACAATAGTTTTTATAGCAAAAAAAAACGTTTGATAAAATTAACAAGTGTTGCTAACTCTCCGAGAAATTGCAAAAGCAACTAAACAGTTTTAAAATTGTAACAAATATCTTTTTTACTATAAAAATAGTTGTAAATTGATAAACTGTAGGACATTTTTTCGTAGATTGTTATTAGGATACAAATATTTTTTAAGTTTGGCGATTACCGAGATACAAACCGATCTTATATTTTAAGCCATTTTAATGGCAACCATAGTAGAGGGTGGTCCAAATTCGATGGGATTACATGGGTATCTCGTTTATATTCAAGATAAAGAAACAGTTAATTTACCAAAAAAGTGCAGTTTTTTGAAACAAACTCGGAATCTTGTTCAAAAATATTCTATCCTTTGCGGCTTTTGAGTTTTTGGAAAAAAGTGTGTTTTTGCCATATTTATAATGTCTCATATCTCCGTTAATGTTGTAAAAATAAAAAAAAATTATGAAGATTATTTTTAGGTATTTTATGTCAAATTCGATTATACTTAAAAAAAAAAAAGAATTACGCTCGCCGTTAAAAAGTTATGACTCAAACTTAACTTTTTTTAAATGGAAGCTTTAGTTGGCTATGACCTATTTATATTTCTTAATATTTTTTCATTCCAAATATATGAGGGTTAATGTGGCTGTTTTCAATAATACGCAAGTTATATTATACAAAGGTTTTTTAGTTTTATTTAAAGAAAAACATAGTAGGCTGTGAAAACAAAGAAAAGACAAGGTGTGAAACCTATTAAAGCTCATGTGGTTCAAGTTACGAAGGTTTTTTAATTTGTTGTTAAGATAAACATTATAAATATTTGAACATTAAATAGCAACAAAATAGTCAGAATCGGCAATTATGTAGTATATCTTATGTTCAAATATTTATAATGCTTATCACAACAACAAATTAAAAAACCTTCGTAACTTGTACCACATGAGTTTTAAAAGGTTTTACACCTTGTATTTTCTTTGTTTTCACAGCCTACTTTGTTTTTCTTTAAAAAAAAGCTAAAAAATCTTCGTAACTTGCGTATTGTTGATAATAACTACATCAACCCTTATATATTTGGAATGAAAAAAAAAAAGGAATTCAAATAGAGATTTTATTTACAAAAATGTAAGTTTATGCCATAACCTTTTAACGGCGAGGGTAATTTTTTTTTTTAAATTATAATCGAATTTTACATAAATATATCTAAAAATAATCTTTATAAAGGTTTTCGATTTTATAACAATTACGGAAATATGACAAAAACACACTTTTTTCCGATAACTCAAAAACTGGATTTTTTTTGAAAACGGTTCTGATTTTGTCTCAAAAAACTTGCACATTTTGGCAATTTAACCGTTTCTCTATCGTGATTATTGCGAGATACCAATGTAACCCATCGAACTTGGATCATCCTGTACACTAGTCTTATAACCGATTTTTTTTTTAAATTTTGTACGGGTTTTCATGTGTATTGTTAGTTATTTTTTAAAGAAAGAGAGGTGTTAATAACAGCAAACTTCGAAGAAACCAAAAGTTTGCATTTATGCACATACAAAATTACATGTTGACCTTATTTGACAAAAAGGTATGTAAAAAATATTTAAAATTATGGCTTATTTGATGAGGAGTAACAAACATGCTATAATGTTGCTACGTGTTTGTTGGTATTACTTATTAAGCTACTACGTTGTTGTTTTTTTTTTCGAGAATATATGGAAAGTTGAAAAATCGATAACAAAGTGTTTATTACAAAATTAGAAATATAACAAACTTATATGATGTCGGTAAGTGCTTTGAAATTATTTTTTTGTGCGATCGTACTAGAAACAGCTGTTTGACGGATGCGTTAGCAACCATAAAGTACTGCATTACCGGCGTTATCCTTAGCAACGGCCTGAAAGTAACTTTTTCGGCCGCTACAGCGTAAATTTGCATTAAAGCTAACAGCATACGCCGTCATCTGTCAGTGACAGAATGCCACGTAGTTTCTAACCTATATTTTTGAAAAATGCTAAAAATTTAAATTGTTTTTAATTCAATCGCACAAAAAATATAATATGCACCTCGGCCAAAACGTACGTTTTCGGCCTTGTCTGTTTGCTGGCTTCGACTACGTCTCAGCCAGCAAACCAGACGCGGCCGAAAAAGTTACACTTTTTGGCCTTGACATAAATAACTATTTTTTTTTATTTTTTTTTTATTTTTTGGGGTTGTTTGGCATTGGACTGTAGTTCATCAGCCACAGATATTTTATATTATCGATACTTTAAATATTTAAATTAGCAAGTCGAGCAAAATTAACGAGAACGTCACAAATGTCCCTTGATATTACACTTTTTGGCCTTGATACATAAATAACTATTACACAAAACTAAAGTATAATTCAACATAATTATACTTTAAATAACTGAATTGCTATAAACACCACTGTTGTAAAGTATTAGGAATTTTATTGGTCTCTAAAACTTCTGTTAAATAAACATATCAAGTATATTAAAACTAAATCTATTAAAATGCCTGGTTTTATCATACGCTCATATATTAATAGCAGTTTAAATTTTTCTTCTATCGTACGGAACCCACAGTATGAGGAAATCCAAAAAAAATTCATCATTTTTGCAAAAAAAAAAAATTCAAATTTCCAGAGAAACCATATAAAAAATATTGTGAAAATTTAAATATGCTCTCTTTAAAATCTCGCAGAACACTAATATTTCTCCACAAAATGTATTGTTCTTATATTTAATCGCTAATCAATTATAATGTACCAATATTAGGTCTACGACACCATTTTATCTTTTGCATAACACCCTGTAGTAGAAATTCCTTTTCTAACTAGTCAAGCAATTGAATTCTTATTCATATAGGCAAAAATTTAAAAATATTGATGTGTTTTTATGTCACTTCATTCATTTAAACATTGTTGTAACCAAATTCTATCATCCTAACTCACTCATTCAGTCAACCATCTGTATTAATATAATTTGATAATGTTCAGCAATAGATAACAACAACATATTTATGTAGAACATTTTTTCATATTTCAGTTTTTGTAATTTTTTGGGGAACTTGGTGATACTGCCTAATTTTCTTAACGTCGTGCCTTTTTTTGGTAACTATTTCCAACTTTACCAACGTGGTTAACGATATAGACCAACAGACAGACACTTCATACCCTATATTCGTTCGATTGCAAATGTCGAAGACGCACCTCTATTTTTAATGCATAGTAGAAATATAAAAAAAATATATATATATTTTTTTGTCCGGTTTTATGTGTAACATTTTATTTTAAAAGATAAATGAAAAGATGCAATTAATTCTAAAGAATGTACTAACGTCATTTACCCAAACGTATTAGTTTGTAGGTGTGCATGATTCACTTAGGTATTTTGGTTCATAACAACTCAACAGATTTTTCTTGACGTTTGGAATGTGGTGCTATCTGAGCCTAAATATCGTTACTAATTATTAGCTCATCACAAATACGTAGTACCTATTTGTTTGTACAAATTTCAAACAGCTGTCAAGAGACGTAATTTTTGTGTCAGTCAAATACAACGAAAAATAAATGCAAAAAATTTCTTGAAGTTTTGTCAATTTCTTTTTCTTTTCTGCTGACATAAATATTTATTTTTTGTGTATACAGAGTGTCCCAGATAAAATTTCCAACATGGGGATCTCGCTTATTATGAGGTTATTACAGGTTTGCTTAAATTAGATTAATTATTCTCAAGTGTGAGAGGAGCTACAATCAATTTTTAAGAGTACAAAGTTCGTCGTACCTTAGATGTTATAGCAAATAATATGAAAATGTTGAACTTCTTTTTTCTCTCCTAACTTTGTTCATCTTAAATCATTAGATCAATTTTATTAGTACCTACTTTTTAATGGAGAATGTACCTAACTGTTATTTTAGATTCTTTTACGACTTACCATTTTCGAGAGATTACCCCTAACTTCTTTTTTTCTTATGGGCCGGGAACTTGGCTATGGAATAGTTAACTGTTCTCTCTTTTTTTCTCTTTTTAATAAGATATTACTTGCTACATGTATTTTTATAAATACGTCACAAATTTAAAAAAATCGTGTTTTACCTATCACTTAACAAGCTATCAATGAAAATAAAAACAAAAATAAACTATTTAACTGTCAAATACAGTAACCATTTGGCTGCAGTCATTTATTAGAATTTTATATTATTGTTGTGTAATTCGATAGTCTTTGTAGCAAATTTGTTATTAGTAGGTACACAGTTTCTATTGCAAAGAATGTAGCATCTTAACATGTAAAATTTTTCATGAGTTGTAAATATGCCCATAATTATATAATATACAGGGTGTGTATAAATTGGCGGAAGCGCTACACGTGACGATGTTCTTCGTAAAATTCTAAGTCGAAAATCTTGATACAAAAATGTTGTACCATGCTTCCTATGGCATCAGGAACCATTTAAAGAAAAAAATGGCAACATTGCATACCTTGATTTGCGTTTGGACATTTTTTTATCAGCAATTTTTACTTAGGTATTTACAATTTTTGTTCGAACTGAAAGCCTTCAGTTCGTAAACATAGCTGCAAACTTTTGGGTATCGTAAAACACAAACTAGAAATAATTACGAGAAAAACAGAGATGACAGCTAATGACATTGTTGCCATATGTATTATTTTCATTCAAATCAGTGATTTACATATTTTCAACACCAATTTTTGAAAGGAAGAACACAATATCTAGGAAAAAATACTATTCGAAATTTATTTTTATTCCAAATTGCAGCTTATTCATTTGCAAGTATTAAATAATAACGCTTATTAAAGGACTAAATGTCAAAACTTTGAGGACCTCTTGCAGACAGACACAGCAAGCATGGTACAACATTTTCGTATTAAGATTTTCGACTTATTTTACGAAGAACATCGCCACGTGTAGCGCTTTCGCCAATTTTTACACACCCTGTATATGATAACAAATTTGCTACAACTACTATCGAATTACACAACAATACTATAAAATTCTAATAAATGATACTGTGGACAAATGGTCACTGTCATTTGACATTTAATTCGTTGTTTTTTGTTTCTTTTTTCATAGATAACTTGATAAGTGACTGGTAAGATACAATTTTTCTTGATTTTGTGACTTATTTATAAAAATAGATATAGCAAGTAATATATCATTAAAAAGAGAGAAAAAAAAGCGCATTTAACTATTCCACAGCCAACTTCGCTCCTAAGAAAAAATGAAGTTAGGTTAATATCTCGAAAATGGTAAGTGATAAAAAAATCTAAAATAACAGTTACAATGTCCATTAAAAAGTATCTTAAGATAGTACTAATAAAATTAATCTAATGATTTAAGATGAAAAAGTTATGAGAGAAAAAAGAAATTCGACATTTTCATATTTTTTGCTATAACATCTAAGGTACGACGAACTTTGTACTCTTAAAAATTGATTGTAGCTCCTCTCACACTTGAGAATAATTAATCTAATTTAAGCAAACCTGTAATAACCTCATAATAAGCGAGATCCCCATGTTGGAAATTTTATCTGGGACACCCTGTACAATGCGTCCTATTTGTTTAAAAAATAATATTACAGTTACGTTGAAAAAATTTGAGAAGTTACTGGTCTTCTCTTTTTAGAACGGAAGTGTTGAACATTCTGAACGACGTATAGTGCTACTGTGCAATTAGATTTAAAGTAGCAGTGACTAAATATATCCATTAGTGGCCAATTAATTACAATATTCGCAATTCTCGGAATTAGCTGGAAGCGCTATCTAGATTTTGTGTTAGTAGCGCTCGGACGCCCAATCTTTTAGAACGACGTACAGCGTACATGCAGTATTTTTTACTGTCTTTTTATGTGAAATAGTTTGGCGAAGAATTTTTTCATAAAAACTTGATATATGTATAGAACACCAAAATGTGGATCAAAACTCCAGCGTGTTTTATACACGTTTGTAAATGTTAAGATTAATATTTTTTTTTTAAATTAAATTTGCAATTCAGTAATTGTTACCCAGTTATAATGATATTTTAAATTATTTCCTTTTTCAAACGTATTTTGATGAATATTTTTGCTAGTAAAAATTAAGTTCTAATTACTTTTAATTTTAATAGACTCAATTTTAAACAGTTACGCCATTTCCAGATTACTATGACTTTATTTTAACAACAAATATCTAAATGGTCGACCTGATTTATTTTAAGTTTGATATAAATAGAATAAGCCAATTTACGTTTTTTGTTGATTTGGTTTCCAAGTTTCCATAGCGTTACTCAAAATGTGCGGAATTTAACATTTTATTAGGCAATAATTAATACCGACCGAGTATGACAACCTTTTACTAAGCAAAAAATTTTATGTGGCGATCAAAAAATAAATACCTACCTTTCCTTTTTTTTTAGTTCTGCCGTGAAATATATAGCGAAAAAGTGACAGTAATTTAATTAAACAACAAGTTTTTGTCGAATAGCTTTTTCATTAATCGTTACATATTTTTTGTGCGATCGTACTAGAAACAGTTGTTTGACGGACGCGTTAGCAACCATAAAGTACTGCATTACCGGCCCTATCCTTAGCAACGGCCGTAAAAGTTACTTTTCAGGCCGTTACCCTTAGCAACGGCCGAAAAAGTAACTTTTACGGCCGTTGCTAAGGAGAGGGCCGGTAATGCAGTACATACGCCGTCATCTGTCAGTGACAGAATGTCACGTAGTTTCTAACCTATAATTTTGAAAATTACTAAAAATTTAAATTGTTTTTAATTCGATCGCACAAAAAATGTAATATGCACCTCGGCCAAAACGTACTTTTTCGGCCTTGCCTGTTTGCTGCAAACCAGACGCGGCCGAAAAAGTTAAACTTTTTGGCCTTGATACATAAATAACTATATTTTACTAGGTCAGGGTCTCTCAGACGTCGAAAACATTAGTTTTGTTTGCGGTACACCAGAAAGTTTTAGCGTTCGTTGACTGAACATTATGTTGACATATAAAGTACTTGTGGTCTGTGGTATCGTTAACAATGATAATTTGAAGTCACTAAAACTGGTTGATCTAAAAATGTAACGATTCATTTTGATTTAGTACAAAATATTTTTCTTAGGAAATTATGAAACAATAATGTTTGTAAACATGCATTATTGTTAACGTGTAATGTTTACCTTTAAATCGTTTATTTTATTATCTATGAAGGAAAACTTCCGTAGAAAAACTAAATTCACTTAATAAACATTTATTAAATATTTTGTGTTGCCGAATGTCCGCGCGTTTAGATTTATTTGTTTTTATTTACGTTTTTCTGCGTCCGGCCAGAATATCAGTGGTTACCGATCAATTTTTAGGCTGGAAAATACGTCTTTACTGGCCTAGGCCAGAAAGTAACTGGTTGCCATGGTAATAACAACTCTTTACCGGCCTAGGCCTGAAAGTAGCTGGTTGCCATGGTGATGAGTTGTTTTGTTGATTTGCGCTGTCAAACAAGCGTCGTTATACCACCAAGCGAGTTTTCACCTGTAGTTTGTTAAGTTATTGTTTAATTATGGATGGTGACGATAGTGATTTTGGTGTCAGTGGCGGACGCAGAAAAAATATTGTACGTAACATGCCCGTAAAATATGAAAAACTAAATAACACAAAATCAAGATGGATGTAAATACTGTCAATTTGTTGTTAAATTTTATTGTTGTTTATCATTAAAAACTTTGATAGAGACAGTAGAATTTACAGAATCTAAGCTAATTTTAAATGTAACAATTTTTATTATCTTTTTAACCTCGTATTAATTTTTCGTATTAATTTTTAAAAATTAATACGACACGTTCTATATTTTTTATCGCTTAGAAAACCTTTTTAAGTTAAAAAAAATGCATATGACATAATTGCGTCCATTTTAGAGGAATTTCAATGCCATTATTTACTGATAAAGTGACCTCGTACACTGCAAATTTATTTGGCTGGTTCTTTTTTGAATAACTTTGAATAAATTAAACATGTAAAATCGATGTACGTTTTGCTTATTTCATACTTTGTATATTACTTAGAAAAATAACAATTGCCAGTGCCAAAATAACAATAAAATATGTGAAGTAATAAGTACAATTTTTTCAAAAATATCCAGCAGCCAAAAAGAGACATCTGAGCAATTAAAACACCATAAGAATGCGACCTTTAAATACAACAGACAAACCTAAACTAAATAAGTTTTATACACTAGATATTTAAAACATGAAGCGATTGATCGAGCGTTTTCTAAAATTATCACACATTTGTTTTGATCGACACGAATTATGTATGTTAAACTAATGTAACTGGATTGGGGTTTCGGAATCGGATTAAAACGATCTTGAAGAAAAACACTCGTCAGCTGAATGATGCAAGTTGCAATAGCGTAACTCGGATCTTTTAGCAGATAAAGAAGCAATACTGAAAATGAACAATTGGATCAATTAGAGATAAAGTCGTGCCGGAACTATAATTTACTTAAAAAGTAACTTTTTATGCTGCGATAGTGTTTTAGAGTGTTTAGAAAGGCGAGTCGTTTGAAGTAACTCCAGTTTAAGGAAGCTATTAATTTTAATGTAGTTTAATGGTAAAAATACGACGAGTTTTGTCTGTTTGTTACAACGAAACTGGTCAAATGAAAACGCTGTAATCGTCGTTTAAAACATTTTTACATATTATGGCTAATATCAGGAAATAAAAGTGCCAAATTCAAGACACAACTAATTAAAAAGCGTAAATTTGTTTATGGTTTTTATGTTTATAACGTAGTACTGAAAAATAACTCTTTTTTTAAAATAAAAAGTAAGTAATTGCATTGCTACGTTAAGGTGTTTAGCGTCAAGATGCTGACAAGGTTAGTAAAGTCAGCTTTTTCGATTTCCACGGCATCCTATTTGCTTTAATAACGATTAGAAGAAAAAAAAAAGTCGAATATCTCGAAAAGTATGAGTTTTGGGTGTAGGACATATTTAACAAAAAATGAAGCTCTCTTAAAGACGAATTCGATGACAAAAGAAAATACAGGGGTTTGCATTTGAAAAAATTGAATTACGAGCTTTTGAAAATCAGGAAACTTGCCACCTATTTATGAAAACCCTGTATGCGTAATTCAAACTTTTTCGTATCGAGCTAATAGAGCAATGTTTTCTACATATCCTTACCAAATTACAACTCTGTTCTTCGAAAAATCACTTCGGGAGAATTTTTTAAATAAAGACTTAAAACCTTGAAAAATTTTGATTTTTTTTTTGTGACAAGGCCGCATAAAAACCTGTCCTATTTTATATCGATGTAAAGCTAAAATGAAGGCGGTCAATAATATTAAATAAAAAATGGGGTGTTGTATTTGAAATACAAAAGTTGCTATTGGTTCCAGAGAGGTGACTCACCCTGTATATTTAAAAATATTTTTATCGTGTTCGGAAGAAAAAACTGTGAATTACCGTGTGAATCAACTTTCTATCTCAAACCGTTTAGCCACAATCGACCGATCCGCCACTAATGACTCACCCTGTATATTCAAAACAAAGTAACAAAGTTAATATTATATTAAAATAAGTTAATTTTCATAGTCTACAAAAAGGGAGGTGGACGAAAATATAACTTTCTCATGGGCGTTGTGCACACATTAGCGCAAAAAGCGTGCACCCATTTTAGACATTCTTGACATTGAATCATATTTAATTCGTTATCTTTTTTTGCACAAGAAACAGTACCGCATGTTAGGTAAAACTGGATGTAGAAGGCTTATTTCGACTATTGCAAGACGATGGAATTTTTGTCCGACGATCATTTTTTGCAAACAGTGCTTTGGGTTTCACTGATTTTGCTTTTTTTCTTCTTTAATGTTAATTTTATAAGGAAGACTTTTTAGTTTACGTGCCTTTTGTGCTCCTTTTTGTATTTTCACACCATGGCGCTCATGGTAGGTCGTTTCACACGTGTCGTACGCGTCTCAATTTGCGCCTAGCTATACTCCTACTGTTAACATCAAAAACGTTACCCATATCATCCACTTGTTGCTTTCGCATGGAGCGAACGCTTCACAGCTTGCATTTTCCTAACTAAACTAATAATGAAACGTGTCAAATACAGCTCTGAAGAATTCTTACAAAATAATCCTTGTTTTATTTTAATATCTCATTAATTGTGAGTTGTCTGATGCAAAAAATCTTCGATTACTATTTTTAAACAAATGACTAAACATTTCTGTATTGGGTACTAATCTAAAGTGACTATTGCTACCCATTATATGGCTAATTGGCCCAGTTTACTATAAAAATAGCAAGCCGTGTACGATTAAACGCTAACGTCGACTCTAATTACTATCAGTTAACGTAACACTACTCAGCTTACCTTCGTTTTTAACTATTTTGTGAAAATGCTACGCACCACATTAACAGCAGATAAAATTGGATGACTTTCTACAAAAGTTAAGCAACTTTTTATATAATGTTTAAAGCAAACCTAAGATATATTGCCAGAAACAATAATCCATGAATGACAATAATTATTAATTTTAAGACTTACACAGTGAAAACGTTGGGCTTGAATTTTTATCCCATAGTGATTATCAGGATTTTTTATTCGTTGTATTTAATCGCAAAGTTGCATCAACATTTTCATCTCGGAGAGGACTTATCTGAATAGGCTTGTTTATTTTGATTTACGAAACAACTAGTTTACAAATGTAAGTGCTTCTTCCAGACAAACATGAAGATGCAGCAGTATGTTCTCTCAAATTTGGATTATTTCGAGAAACGTTTGTTGAAATTTAACAAATTACCTTCCCTAAATTTTTTTTTTTTTCTGTTAATGATGGCCAATGAGTTCAAGTTGTAATGCAGGTTGTGCTTTCTCTTATAAGATTTTGAAAGGGTTTGTATATAAAATTAAAATTTTTGTGTAGATAATAACTATAGTTTCTCGATATACAGGGTGTCCCCGTTATCACCGCGAATATTTTAAGTGGTGATAGAGGACCTTTTTCTAAGAAGAAATTTTAAGTAAATTTTTTTCCTAAAATCAAATGCTAAGCTGATATCAACACTTACTTGATTTATTTACACTTCTGCATTTGTAAGACTCTGTAGCCGAAAATATCAATTTTATCGTAAAATACCTTGAAGCTTTTTAATAGAACATAAAATTCTCTACAAAATTAGTTTTATTTATTTTTTGTCTACAGGCAATGATTTAAAAGTTATAAGGCAGTTTGTCCAAAAAAATGTAAAAAATTTACAAAATTTAATTGTTTCTTAGACTTTGCAACCGCTGTATCTTTAAAACGAAAGGTTGTACAAAAACATGGACAGCTCATTCCGGATAGCAAATTTTATGGGCTACAACTTTGGTCCAGTGAAAGTTTTGGAAAATCAAACCGATTTTTCGGAAAAGCTGAAAATAAGGAACAGAGTGTAAAAAAAAATCCGAGAAAAAATGTTTTTTATTTAAAAATGCTTTTAAAGAGAGTGCGATTATGAACTGAAAATGATGGAGGTCATTTTGAACACTTATTGAAGTAATTTTGTGATTACATGTTAATTTTATTGTGTTGATGAATTTGCATTGTTTTGCATTTTATCGTTTTTTTTTCTTCACCTTTTTCACTATTATCAACACTTCTATGATATATTTAGTTTTTTATTGAACAACATATTTATGTAGTCCGTTAAAAGCCTTATCCGCAATAGGCATCCGTTTTGCTCTACGACGTTTTGTTAAAAAGATGCGGCATTTTTAAAAATTATTTATATGCAATTTTACAATTTCTTGTTAAATTTGTTCGTTAGCTCCTTAAAAAGATGATAAGGGGTGGTTGTCTGAAGAATTTTAAACTTCATTAAAAGCTTTGAAATTGATGAGATACATAATTTTATGAATGGTGACGATGCTATGGCATTTTTAAATAGAAAATATCATTATTCCCCGTTTTTTTTTCTTCGAAAACGATAAAATGTAAAACAATGCAAATCCATCTGGACGCAATAAAATTAACATGTAACCACAAAATTACTTCAATAAGTGGTTAAAATGACCTCCATCATTTTCAGTTCATAATCGCACTCTTTTTAAAAGCATTTTTAAATACAAAACATTATTTCTAGGATTTTTTCTACACTCTATTCCTTATTTTCAGCTTTTCCGGAAAATCGGTTTGATTTTCCAAAACTTTCACTGAACCAAAGTTGTAGCCCATAAAATTTGCTATCCGAAATGGGCCGTCGGTTTTTTTGTACAACCTTTCGTTTTAAAGATACAGCGGTTGCAAAGTCTAAGAAACAATTACATTTTGTAAATTTTTTACATTTTTGTGTACAAACTGCCTTATAACTTTTAAACCATTGCCTGTAGACAAAAAATAAATAGGACTAATTTTGTAGAGAATTTCATGTTCTATTAAAAAGCTTAAAGGTATTTTACGATAAAATTGATATTTTTGGCTACAGAGTCTTACAAATGCAGAAGTGTAAAAAAATCAAGTAAGTGTTGATATCAGCTTTGCATTTGATTTTAGGAAAAAATTTTACTTGAAATTTTTTCTTAGAAAAAGGTCCTCTATCACCACTTAAAATATTCGCGGTGATAACGGGGACACCCTGTATATGGCATCAGGGCACTATGTTGCTTGTAATTTTATAATATTGCATATATGACAGTTAGGAAAAGGACATGTATTATTCTTGTTAAGCTCTGATTAGAACGCTGATACATTATAAGCTAGATCAGATATAATATTAGATTATCCCTGCAATTTGAGATTTAATTTTTGCTTGAAAAACTCGGGGGTTTCTCTTCGAGTGTTTATTTCTTAAACGTAATATTGTAAACACCTATTTCGTAAATACGACAAAAAAATACAATTTGGTTAGCCCTTTCGAACGATATTAGTACTAAATATTTTCAATACAAATAACACAGACCGACATTTCAGAAGTTTGTAAACGTTGTTTTAATTTTGATAACTGTTCTTATCTTATATAAATTACATGAATTCAATGGTATACGCAGTTTTTGCTATCACATCAAGTTTTACAGCAAAATGAAAAAAAAATATGATGAGTCCCTAAAAAAACCAAATTTATTTCAAAACTATTGCAAATTTTAAATTATAATTTCTGTTCTTATATAAATCACATGCTCTGAATTTAATGGCACACACAGATTTTCGCTATCACATCAAGTTTCGTAGCAAAATGAAAAAACAGATTAATGTGTCTTTAAAAAACAAAAAATATAGTAATTTACCTTATTTTCAAAAATATTTAAACAAAATACTATTTGCATATAATTTACATTATAATTATTATATTTTAAGTACAAAGGGTTAATAAAATTACTGTTATTGTATTTTGACTGATTTCCAACTGTTACAAATCCGGGAAACCGGGACATCAGTAACTAGCCTTCGGACCAATATGCTCGGGTTTACAAGACGTCGCGTCGTACCAACACAGCTGGCGTAGCCAATCCAATTTATTGTAAAATTCTTATGTGAAAACCTGATGTGATATCAAAAAATTAAAATCAGATCCGCCACCGAATTACTAAATAACACCAATGAAATTCAAAACAACAAAAATCAAGTCGGCCTGTGTAATTATTAACACAGTACACAGTCCATAGATTGCAATACCGGTATACCGGTATACCGAATACCGGTATACCGTGCCATTTAACAATACCGAAATACCGTCTTATTTGATGGTCTAATACCGGTATTCGGTATTAATATTATTTTTTTAATTTTGATTTTTATTATTTTATAATTGCAGTATGCCATAAATAAAAAAATATCAATAAATGCAAAACACAAAATTGTGCCACAAAATGATGTATTTAAGTTAATTAAAAGAGAGATGATATTATTAGAAGACGAAAGAATATTGCAACATTGGAATATTTGTTGTAATTTCCAAGGCTTACTATTAAAAAATGTTGCAATTTCTCTTTACTTTATCAAAAATTCTTAATAACTCGAAAATTATTGCAGATAGGTATAGGAAACGCTAATATAGATTGATGTAGAATTTACTTTTGAATTAGAAATTCAAAAAAAAATTGGGCATTGTATTTGAAAAAAACGAGTTTTATTGGTCTGAAATTGTATTAAAAGAAAATTAAATTTTGGACACCCTGTAAGTAATGCATCGATTGCAAAAATTCTTCTATGCATAGTCTAAATTTAAGCGTTTTCTCTTCAAAAATGGCGGCGATAGATAATATTAAGCAATACGATAAAAATCAAAAAATTTCAAAAAAGTCCAAAAATCTAAAAAACGACTGCACTTAGGTATAGGGTATGCTATTAATAGTCCCTCTAAAATAACGTGTTAAATCCAAAAATGCAATAAAAAATAGACCATTGTATTTGAAATAAGAAAGTAGACGTCAACTTCCGGTATTTCCGGAAGGGTCGCCATCTTGAAAATATTTTCATTAAACAGCTCAGATGCCATTATGGTCATAACCAAAATTTCAGATCAATACCCTTTTTCATTCTTCATATATTTTTAATGCCCGGTCCCAATCAATTAGGTACCCTGTATATCTTCAGTTTTTTGTGTCCATATTTTTTTACAGATTATGTAATTGTTTAAGTTTCTTTATTTTATGTAAATTTGTGTTTTGACATTATACTTGCTATATGTACATATGTGTAAAATGCATATATTGTATTTTCAAAATTAATACTTTTTTTAAAAAAGCAATACCGGTATTAATACCGGTATACCGGTATTACTTGCGAATAAATACCGAATACCGGTATTGAATTTTGGTCCGGTATTGCAATCACTAGTCCATACCGTGGACTAAAGTGAAAAATAAAACTGTAAGTTGACGAGTAGTTAAATTAAATAAAATACGAGATGAGCCTTGTACGTGTTATAAATTGTTTGCCATATTATATTTTGACGAATCAACCATATGTTTGATTTTCACTTTCGTTTTAATGCACGTTAAATTATATAATTGTATTCCATTCTCTCATTAACACCTCGTAATGACTTTTCACTACATTCAGTAGCAACGCTGGACAATTAATGTTTAACTTTTTATTCGTAGAAAGTGCCAACAGTTTGGCGTTATTTATGACAAAAATTTCTACGCCAAATGAGCCGTAGCACCGTTTTTTACTGCTCATAACGAATTGTTGGTTTTAAATTGTTTACTCTTCACACGACTCGATATAATCACTTTAAATTTGTTTACCGAGCGCGTATAATTTCGAATATTAATTTGTTTAGTTTCGGGTAGAAATTATCCCGGACGAGATGCAAACTAATCGCCGGTTTACTGAACTCGGTTCACGGACACACGACATACGCTTTCTAACCGTCGAATATGTACAGAGGAGTAAATTAAGCGCGACCCATTATAATGAGAGTGCTAGAAAAAATTGCCGCGGACGCATTTATTTGTAGTGTAATTAGCTGTTTATAGTTTCAGTTAACAAGCGCGAGTGTGAAATAATTGTTGTGGAGATCGGTCAGTGAAAGAAATTCTTCACGATTATACACCATTTCGGCGACAGCAACCTATTTGACACTCGCAACAAGAGTAAACGCACTAGTTGTGAGATAAATTTGTTGTCCTCGTTAATTTTTAATTGGTTCGTAACGATTTAGTTGTACTACAAAGCGATTCTTGTGCCGAAATTTCGCCACTCGAAATGATAACTGTGTTGTTGACGTGAAGAAATATTTTAACAGAATAATTTAGATTCAGTGTCCGGTTGCACAAAACTTTGTCAATACAGGAGATGATCAGGGCTGTTTTTTTTACCGAGTCAAATGCTGAGGACCCGTGATTTAAGGGGGGCCGAGTCCATGGTCTATTCGAAACCATTTATTAGATTTTTCTTGCTTACCCTTTGGCGCAAAAGTATATGTGAATGTTCGAATGTCCGAATACCGAAGGAAATAATGCATCAGAAACCAAGGGGAAGATTTAAATAGGCGAGTCCGAGTACAGGGTGGCCTATTTTCGATGCCCATACAGGGTATCTCGGTTATTATCAGAGATAAAAAAAAAAACTAAGTACGTAGTCTCGATTTATTTTTTCGAGGGAAATTCATTGCCATAAACAGATTTTTGATATCTTTTTTAATTTTCGAAATATAGCCAAAAATTGGTTTTTGGCACTTCTCAAAAATGTTAAATATCTCGCTTAAACGAAAGGATACAGAAAAACATTTCAAACATTTTTGGCATGGTTTTTTGTCGTTAATAAGATAGCGATGTTCAATTGTTTTTTACTCATGTCAATACCGATATATAACACCTAACTTTCTTTTTTTAAATGGTAACCATAAGCTAATTATATATTTTTGAAAAGCGCAAAAAACAAGCTTTCGATTCATGTCAAAGCCAACTATGGTTGCCATTTAAAATAAAAAAGTTAGGTGTAATATATCAATATTTGTATGAGTAAAAAAAAATGTGTAATATATCAGTATTGATATAAGTAAAAAACAATTGAACATCGCTATCTTATTAAGAACAAAAAACCACGCCAAAAATGTTTTAAAAGTTTTTCTTTATCTTTTCTTTTAAGCGAGATATATAAAAATTTTGATGTCTTTTTTAATACTCGAAATATAGCTAACACCATTTTTGGCACCGTTCAAAAATGTTAAATATCTCGCTTACAAAAAAAGATAGAGAAAAACTTTCAAAACGTTTTTGGTATGGCTTTTTGTGCTTAATAAGATAGCGATGTTCAATTGTTTTTTACTCATACGAATATTGATATATTGCACCTAACTTTCTTATTTTAAATAGCAACCATAGTTGGCTTTGACATGAATTGAAACCTAATTTTTGCGCTTTTCAAAAATATAAAATTTGCTTATGGTTGCCATTTTAAATAAGAAAGTTAAGTGTAATATATCGGTATTGATATAAGTAAAAAACAATTGAACATCGCTATCTTATTAAGGACAAAAAACCGTGCCAAAAATGTTTTAAAGTGTTTTTTAATCTATTCGTTTAAGCGAGATATTTAACATTTTTGAAAAGTGCCAAAAATCGGTTTTTTGTCTATATTTCGAAAATTAAAAGAGATATCAAAAATCTGTTTATGGCAATGAATTTCTCTCTAAAAAATAAATCAAGACTACGTACTACTTAGTTTTTTTCTATCTCTGCTAATAACCGAGATACCCTGTATGTGCATCGAAAATAGACCACCCTATACATATTCAATTAAATGTTTTTTACGATATTTGTGATCAACTTAATTTGGAATTGTTAGCGCTTTTATTTATTAAGCAAAGAACATTTGGAACTATTGAATTTGAAGATATCGATACATTGGCCAAATGGAAAAGTATTTTTTTATTGATTTCTTGAAGATTTGTATTCTTTATAATTTTAAGATGAAAAAGACAAGTAAAATGTCATGACACTAGATTTTAGCGATTTTTGAAATTTTTGAAAAGTAAATTGTCCTTATTTTAAAAGTTACCAAAAAGTTTATGAAAAAAAGTGGTTTAAAATTAAAAAATATGTTTTAATATGAAAATTGAGGTTAAATTTCCAATTTTCATTTCTTACCAGGGAAGGTTGTCGCTAGAATTTGATTAAAGCTGTGTGTAACATCAAAACTAAATTTTTTGCGGAGTTATATGTACGTGCCACTGGCCATTTCCTTCGGAAAAATAGGGGAAAAACTGAAGAGGTGAATAATAAAAGTAATTTTTGCGATCGCGTTGGCCATGAAACCATCAGAGACAAAATCTAAAACGGTTTTGGAGAAAAACGAGGCCTTTGTAAAAACGGGTTCCCCTACGTTAAACGCCTATGCAAGTCGCATAGATTTAGTTATACAACTTCTCAAATCATAGCGCTTTTGCAGGGGTTTCGTTTTTGACGTTTTTCTCCCAAACCGTTCAAAATTTGTTCAAAAACTTTGCACCATTTTACTTGCAAAGGATGTGCGTGTTGGTTAAAATTTCGATTTTGTCTTTGACGATTTCATGGCCAACGCGATCGCAATAATGACCTTTTTATACCAATATTTCAGTTGTTTCCCTATTTTGGATGTCCTAGAATCTATCTATCTCTCTAGGACCTAGATGCAATAAACACAGCCTTAATCAAATTCTAGCGACAACGTATCGTGACCCTCCCTTGTTAGTAATTTTAACATTCCAAAAGTGTTCAACAAATGGAAAAGTTTTTTGTTATCGACTGTTCAGAAAATTTTAATTGTGATAAAAGTTGGTGCAAGACCTAAAACTTATTATAAGATGAAAAAAGTTTAAAAGAAGTTCATAGGACTCTAGATTTGAGCGAGTAAAGTGCCCTTATGTTAATAGTTACAAAAAAAAATTAAAGGAAAAGATTTTTAAGAATTTGAAAATATGTTTTACTATGATATTTGACGTTTAATTTCCAATAATTATTTGCATAGTAATTTTAACATTCAAAAATCAAAAAGTCGCTTAAATCTAGTGTCATGTGAATCTTTAGCGAACTTTTCTCCTTTTAAAATTAGTTTTAGGTCTTGCACAAACTTTTATCAAGAACAAAATTTTCTGAGAAATCGATAAGTAAATAAAAAAAACTTTTTTTCACTACTAGTAATATAGCGTAGCATTATGACGTATATTAGAATGCCGTGAAATTCAATTTCTCTACCTATGCATGGTTACAGGTAAACAATTTTTCATTATTAACCACTGGTGAATAATGAACAAATTTATATTTTTTGATAATGCTGTTGTAGTTTTAAAGAAAAAAAAATATAGGACGATTTAGTATGATGGAGAAATTCTCTTTATTGGTATTTTAGCATTTAAAACGTTGTTTAAATAAATTAATTTAATTTTAAAAACTTTGGTGTATTTAAATAACACGACTTTCGCGCCGTAATAAATGACGGTTGTCAATATCCACACCGTCGATTGACACAACGTAAAAAAGAAAAGTTTTAATAATGTCAGTATTTTAGATGAAACCATCGCTTAAAAACAATGTTTTTTAATAACAATAGTGATTTAGCAAGATGAGTAACACGCAGATTCAATATTTCTATAGAATAGATAGGTACTTAACTTTTTATATTTTAGGTTAGAAAGTGCGTACATAACATAAATGGGTTTGTCTTACTAGTAGTGAAAAAAATAGTATATACACCACGGTAGAGAAGTCCTATAGCCTTCGGGCCCTTAGATCCCTCGGCGCTTCGCGCCTCGTGATCTAATCTGAGCCCTCAGGCTATAATAGTTGACTTCTCTACCTTGGTATATAATATACTATTCCATGTTTACTTACCTGTTTCCAAGGAAAAAGGGACAAATACAATTATTTACCATGCCGATTGGGATTTGTTTTAAATAAAATATTTGTTTTTGCCATTTTTAACAACAATTGTTTCAAAAAAGTGCCAAGTGTTACACATTGTCGAGTTCAGACAAAAATGCTCTACAAATTGGCGTTAAAATCAGATATAGCGTCCATAAGAAAAAATTGACCTGATGATGGTTCTAAAAAAACGTCGCATGGAAAATATAATTGGAGATTTTGATTCCTTGCAAAAAGTGGCCATGAAAAGTTGTTACAGAAATGAAATTCGACATCAAATGAAAAAGTTACGGGCAAAAAACAAAAATCCACTTTTTTACTTTTTTCCCTATATCTCAAGAGCTAGATAAGTTATGTTTGCTTCAAATTATTAAGCACCTGAATATACTTTGCCCTAATTTAACCGAAGTCGTAACTCTTACCGTTTACGAGATCCCCATAGTGGCCCTCGAAAAACGAGAACCCTGTATACGTTTAAATAAAAAACACTTTATTCGAAAGAACTTTTGTCGAAATTTCAAGATTCCCATCTCACCATCTTTCGAAAGATGATCCATTGGAAAAAGATGAGAGATTTTTAACTAAACTTATTTATATGAACGTGTTTTCTGGTTTAAAAATGGGTAATCACTAAATTACATAAGTACTTAACAAAAGACGATATTTTTTAAGTCACATAAAACGTTAAACCAAAATTGTTATTCAACCCTGATAGCAATCGTGGTAGTTAAAATTCGAAAATTAGTACAATCTTAATTTTGGTCTATATCTAGAGAGCCAAGAATTTTTCGAACAACTCAAATAGTTCATTATACCTGACCTATTTTGTATTCAAATGTTTGTATATTACGTTGTATAAACAGTATGAATAATTAGATCAAATGCCTTAGAATACGATCTCCGAGTATATTGATGCCCCTCGGGCAAGTTGAAGTGGGTGTTTTGCAAAACACACAAATACCACCCCAGCAAGAAAAGGTCAAACGCGTACCATTATCTTAACAAAATACGGGTGCGTAGGAGGATGATACATTTAAAACATCCACCAACACAGTCCGGGAACTTAATGGAGCCAGAAAATTGCTTATTTATACAGATGTTATTACCGAGTAAAACAACTTAAATTTACATTGTTGTTTATATTGCGTTACGATCAAATCAGACTGTAACATTGCAAACCTGCAACCACAAACATACAAAACACAATTTACCTGAATATTTTATGTAGATCCCAGTGTTTTCTTTGCTAGCAATATCTGCTACTAGTCCGTTTTGAAGAGAAAAATTACGTATTAGGATGCAAGCAAAATATGATTTGTACCCTGTTGTACGGAGTGGTCCAAATTCGATGGGATTACATGAGTATCTCACTTAATAGTCAAGATAGAGAAACGGTTAAATTACCAAAAATGTGCAGTATTTTGAGACGAACTCAGAACCGTTTTCAAAAATATTCTATCATTTCCGGGTTTTGAGTTATTAAAGAAAAACTGTTTTCTTGTTATATTTATGATGTTTTATATCTCCGTTATTGTTTTTTTTTTTTTTAGGGCATTCAAAGTCTACATAAATATGTATATCTAAAAATAATCTTAATAATTTATTTTTAATATTTACAACAATATAATATCTAAAAATAACTTTAATAATTTTTTTTTTATATTTACAACAATAACTGAGATCTGACATCATAAATATAACAAGAAAAAAGTTTTTCGCTAATAACTCAAAAACCGCCAATTACAGAATATTTTTGAAAACGGCTCTGAGTTTGTCTCAAAAAACTGCACATATTTGATAATTTAACTATTTCTCTATATTGACTATTAAGCGAGATACCCATGTAATTCCATCGAATTTGGACCACCCTGTACATGCACATATACAAATAATCTATCCAGAATCATTTGGGTACCACTTAATTTAGGCCACTACAAGAATTCAATTTTTTAGCAACAAATTTAGTTACAAGGAACAATAAAGCTATTTTTGTGACATGTTAATTAATGATAATTAAAGTCATGGTGCCGTTACTAATACCGTCACTATAAATGTAACAGTATTCATTCATTAAATGATTCGATTTTTTATTTTCGAAAGATATTCGAGCAAAAGTGATTGACCGACAACCAAGAAATCCCAATCAGTGTTATTAATCGTAAGTTTTACGGTACGCAACGATTCGAAAGTGAAATAATTGTCAAAACACTGTATCCCATAATCAACGCATCATTTATTTGCATACCAAAATATACATAAACTTAAATAGAATTTCGTTGTAGCATACATGACTGAACGCAGCCGAAGCGTATCACATATACTTGTGATCAACAGTAAATTGTAGCACGAGAAAGTAAGAAATGATGAGGAAATAATTTAATATGTCACAAAAAAACTACAGCATGAAAGCAGTCGTATTCGAGCAGATATCTCTAGAAATAAGTTTATTTCCGTAATTTATTCAAATTAAATTATTATAATGCTGTGTATAAATCTATAAATACATGCATTTACTAACAACATCTCAGAAAATTGTATACAAATTTAATGTTTGTAGTAGGAAAGTATCTAAACCATATCAAGGGAGAGCGCTAATGTAGTCTCATTTTAAAAAAGTACGCGTTTTTAAGCGATATTTGTTTGTGGACAAAAAAAAAATATCATAAGTAATTAATTATTTTTAGTAGTGAAATAACAAGTGCATTGAAAATTATCAATAATTTTTGGTAAATATGCCCGAATGCAAGTTGAGCTGAAAAAAACACGAGTGTACGAGTGATTTTTTCTGATTCAACTTGCATGAGGGAAGATTTGTCAAAAATTATAGATTATTTGCAATGCACGAATTATATTTTGTCAGAAAATTTTCGTCACCTAACCTACCTGTCAAATTAAATGTATGTTATGTCAAATTTTACAAGTACTGTCAGAGTGGTGCGTCAGGGGTGTGGTTTAATCTACATTAAAGTAACGCTGCTGGTCGCCGAAATTCGTCAAAAATTTATCAAGACCAAAATACCTTAAACGACCAATAAACGCATGAAAATCTGTTAATTGCGAAAAAGAAATTATCAGTGTATGATTATGTTTATTGGTCGTTTCTAGGAAATCTGAGTTTGTTATTGGTCGAAAACGCAAATTTGACGGAGCATCAACATCAGACAGGGGAATGCAAAATTATTACCTTGTAATAATGCCCCTATTGGTAGTTCCTAGAAGATTTAAGATTAGTGATTGGTTGAAAACGCAAATCTGACAGGTGAAGGATATTTCGGAGAAATATTTCTACATTGGTTTCACTAAGATTGTGTAAGTGTTAAGACATTTTTTGTTAGTGGTTGTTGTAAACAGATTGAGAATTCATAATTTGATAACTGTACAATTTTATTTTTCTATGCCGTGATTAGAGTTTGTACCTTGCAAAGAACACATGTTCAATAGTATGCGGTTTCATTTATTTAATACAATAGCGACTGCCAAATCTGCAATTTTTGGCGATGTGTCAAGTAAACAAGAGTGTCGACTTTGATTCAGATAATTTGCTGTAGATATAATGCTGGGCCACATGCAACAAAAACACTCAACAAATAAAATGGGCAGCTTGAATAAGAACTTTTACCACATTTACTATAATCCCCATATTAGCTCTATCTAATTATTATTTGTTTAGGTCTTTAAAGCATCCATTGGTAAATAAAAATTCCAAATTCGTAGCTGATGTTCGAGGTTCTTCTATCTTATTTTTCTACACAGTGACCATATTTTTACACAAAGATTAAACATTTACAGAAAATATGACACAATCTCGTAACAATTACATACCAGACTGAGAAACAAACACATTGTTGACAGCCTTAAATTTTTCGTTCATATTAAACCTATTGATTACCTATGAGTAAGTATCCTTTATAAATAGAAAGGTTTAGCACGTTTAATATTAAAGCAAACAATAGCTTATTTGCAGTAACAATCGTTTGTGACTTAACCTATTTTGAGGCACGTAATAATGTACATAATTTTATGCATAATTTAGCGCATAGTTTTCTTTGGTCACTATACATTTTTATGCTAGCGCACTACGCAGTTATTTTTAGAAGTTTGCTGTTGCAACTGTCAACTTCGTTTGTGTTTCGCAAATGTGTCTCACGTTTCAACAATATCAGTATACACTAAAATTTCAGGTGAAGTAAAATTATGCAAAAAAAATCTGCAAATGCTGTTATTTCTTCTTACATGTAAAGGTCACCGCAAAAGTTTTGGCGGTGTTTAAAACTTTTTGTTTTTTCTCACAGAAATCGTCGCGTTGTTTTATTTTGTTTTAAATTATAGAAACGTCAAATTAATGAGCTGATAATAAGCTTTAATTTGATTTAAATGTTATATTTGAGAAAGTTAATTTTATATTCTTATACTTAATAATAAAACTATGGTAGCGGTTTTAGTAATGGACAGTCAAATATGTGTCAAAATGGCATTATTATTCGACATTATTTGGGCACTTTTTTGGGTAGATTTGAAATTTGTCAACAAATTTTACGTATCTTCATTTTTTTTTACATAACTACATATTTAAAATACGACTGGTGTTAAAATAACAAAAACAAATGAAGGTTGGTAAAATTTGTTGACAAATTTCAAATCTACGCAAAAAAGTGCCCCAATAATATCGAATAATATTTTGAGTGTGATTTCAAATAAGCAAGTTATAAGCAGAAATTAAAAACCTGATGTGTTTTGTTCTTCATCAATAGCGCAAAAACTGTTAATTTTTTTAAGTTTTTTTCTTTCATAGAACAGTTGCTCTTGAGTTAGATCATTTTGACCCGTTTAACCAACTCTGTATCTCTTACCGTTTAAGAGATTCCCATGCTGTTCACTATATTTTGGACAGTCTGTTTATGAAGGGACACATGAAAAAAAAATATTATCGGTAAAAACGTTTTATTTAGGTCTTAAACACTCGATTTATGCAAAAATTAGCGAAGGCATACCTTGTGGGACACCCTGTACATAATAAAATAACATGGAGTATATTTTCAAAATGACCCCCATTTTTTAACAATACTTCTGTTATAATCTTATAGTAATCTGTTATACTCGTAATCTTTATATGTTTTGTTTTAAGTAAATATTCGATTTAAAAAATTACAAATTTCATGTTATTTTCGTTATTCGTTGAACAAATGCGTCAAATAAATTGGTTATAATGGTAATTTTGTAATACTTAAAAGTCGACTTTTGTATTGTTTTTATTGTATAAGTAAGTATTTTGTTAAGATAGTCAAGTAAATAAAAAAGACTGTACCATAATCATAAGACGAAAAGCTGCTTTTTAAAAATTAATAAACTTTGGTTTATTCGTGATTTAATGTTAACTTTTATATTAGTTAAAATTCGCGTTAAATGACAAAACTAAATTGTCTTTTGTTTCATGGCACTATTTAGCATTATAGGACTTTTTGATGAATTTCATTTGTTTTGAGCCTAAATATCAAAATAAATATATTGCACCTTATATTATTGAAAAGGGGAAGAAAACTGCGTTTTTATGAGGTCATAGCCAACTATGGTTTCCATTTAAAAAAATGCAAGTTTGTAATTTATCCAAGAATTTAAAGAATATTAAAACAAATGAATGTTTTCATTTTATAGCGCGTAAAATAATCTACAACTTTTTCCCCAAAAATATTTTTTACCATCAAGTGTAACCGAGTTATTAGAGAATTTAAAAAAGCCCATTTTGATATTTGGTCATTAACTAGCGTGCCATGGAACTTTTTAAATCATTAAAGCATCACTGCATAGGTCTCCGAAAATGGAACAATTTGTCTAATTTAAAAGTTTCTGTAGCTCTTAAGCCCTTTACGAGATCCCAATAGAGGCCCTTCTATGTGGACCACCCTGTATTTCAACCACCAGGACTTTTGCAGCGAACTTTATTTGTATCATACACTTGAAAAGAATCAAAAATTACTTTGGTGAAAACATCTGGTGTTCACAATTTTCAGTTTTCTCATGCTTGTCTCGTACTTTACGAAGGTTACGATGTAATAGTTGATTGAAAATAGCATCAGTGGAATGTCAAATAAACACTAAAATGCAAATGTTACGTTCACTGCATCTTACATGTGCCTTCAAATAAGGCGATATTCCTCTTATTTGTAAGTGCTAAACATGGATTTTTAACAGTTAACGGTCTTGTGTCGGTACGTCGTGCGCATATTTGCATAACGTTTTTCTGTGCATTCGATTAACACGAATTTAGTAATATTAGCGGTTTCCAATTTGAGGCGACCGTCTGAGGTAATTGCTCATCTCGTTTAATATACCTTGGTTGCCTTAATTATAAGTACTTATTACGGCAAGACTCTTATAATTACGCCGAGATCGCGGTGCGCACTTAAATACTTCTATTTGCTGTTCTACTAAGAGATAGCTAATTAATTTTTTTACTATGGTGTTTGTTTTATTATTGAACTGGAAAATTTCGTGCCGATATTATTGGCTCTTGATAAATAATAAATAATTACGGTTCTGGGTAAATAAAATTATAAAAAATGCTTTGAAATCAGCGTTAAATTTTTTATAATTTTGATATAATCGTAGTTCTTGTGGATTCCAAGATGCGTTGGTAAAGGAATAAATTAGAAAAACCGTTTGGAAATGTTTTGTAATTGTAAAAATGTCAGAATGTCAGGACTGTCTAATATAATATAATGCTGTTTGCGTTTAAGGCCCAACTAAAGAAGCCTTTTATAGTTCAAAATTTACCGTGTCCGGAAAATTCTTCGCCCACAATTCTTCGCCTCCACAATTCTTCGCTCACAATACTTTGCCCACAATTCTTCGCCTACACAATTCTTCGCTGCATACAAGCATATCACAAATTTTGTTTGTAAATGTGATTGTTTTTATTTATAACGTAATTTTTACAGATTATTTTACATTCGGTTACGTTAGGTAAGGTTAGGTTAGGTTAATTTTTATTCATACTATAATAACATAAACAAGAATAAAAATCACAACATACGCTATTTAAGTAGCAATTTTTAAACATAATATTAAAAGAAGTACTAATATACAAGAAATAATTTAGGCTAATGTAAAATAATCTGTAAAAATTACGTTATTAATAAAAACAATCACATTTACAAATAAAATTTGTGATATGCTTGTGTGCAGCGAAAAATTGTGGCGGCGAAGAATTGTGGAGGCGAAGAATGTTCCTAGACTCAAAATTTACGTGTATTAAAAAATAAACAGAGTGGACCAAATTCGAATGTTTTACGGGGTATCTCGGTTAGTCTAATAATTAGCGAAAATCTGATATTAGTCTCTTGGGCTATTTTTTGAGAAAAGGACGTCAATGTAATCAGAATTTTTATATCGCTTTCCATTTTGGCACTGCAGACGAAAAATGAAATTTCATCATTTCGGAAAATTTACTCTAACTTCTCTATTAATTAAAATAGAACAAAATTTTATGAAGGTTTTTTAAACAGATTTTTATGCTTAATTTAAAAACAAAGTTAAAATTTTTTTGGCCACCTTGACTTTCGATATTTTTTTAAATGGACACCTTAGTTGGCCATGACTTTTAGCTTTTCAAAAATATATAGTTTTACGTATTTGTTGCAAAAAATAACCCAGATATATGGCTAATTTTGTAAAAATTCGATCATCAAAGTTTGCCATGATTTCGTAAACAAGTGATGATTGCATTTATTAAACAACTAAGCGTCATTTGCAAGTTATTTTTTAAAGTTTAAAGCAAATCCGGGTTTTATTTTGTATTTTGTATCTGTTTATTGTGGTATTGTGAATATGGCCAAATTTGAACACTGAAAAGTTTTAAGTTAGAAGTTTTCATTGTAAAAACGTAACGTAAAAACGTAGCGGCTGCTGCAGAATTTACTTGGAAACAGGGTTGAGCAGATTTAAATCAATTGATTTAAATCACGATTTAAATCATGATTTAAATCAAGTGATTTTTTAAAAAAAATCATTAATTTAAATCAAGTGATTTTTTTTTTTTAATTTATCAATTTTAATCACAGATTATATGAGTAGATACAGTATAATATTTATAATAAAACAAAATTGTATTACTATTAGTAATTAAATACACGAAATGGTGAATAAACCATATCAATTTGCTCTTGTAAAGTAATATTCATTGTGGAAATGCAAAAAATAAATGAAAAGTTTTTGTCGTTAGCGAAGTGAACAGTCAGTTTTTTTCAATTTCCGCGGCACTCTATTGCTCAATAACGATTTGAAGAAAAATGTCGAATATCTCGAAAAGTATGAGTTTTGGGTATAGGACATACTTAACAAAATATGAAGCTCTTTTAAAGACGAATTCGATGACATAAAAAAAGGGGTTTGCATTTGCAAAAAACGAGTTACGAGCTTTTGAAGATCATGTTGCCACCTATTTATAAACACCTCTGTATGTGTGATTCAAATTTTTTCATATCGAGCGAACAGAGAATTTTTTTCTGCATGTCCATACCAAATTACAACTCTGTACTTCAAAATAACTTTAGAAGAATTTTTTAAATAAAGACTTAAAACCTTCAATAATTTAGAATTTTTTTTTACAACGCCGTATAAAAACCTGTAGTATTTTATATTGATGCAAAGCTAAAACTAAGGCGGTCAAAAATATTAAATAAATTGGGTGTTGTATTTGAAATATAAAAGTTGCTATTAATTGCAGAAAGGTGACTCACCCTGTATATTTGAAAATATTTTTATTGTGTTTAGAAAAAACTGTATAAAATAGCACTTATTTGAATCAACTTCATACCGTTTAGCCACAATCGACCGATCCCGCACTAATGACTCAACCTGTATATAATTAATTAAACATCATCATTTAGCACTGATTTTTTCAAAATTCTTATTCATTATATTTCATTTTTCATTTTGACAACAATTCACCAATGAATTAAATATATTGGTTATTAAATATATTAGCACAAAACAGAAATAGCATGTGAATATGTCACTAAATTCGATAATATGGTACATTTGATTTAAATCAAAAAAATCTGATTTAAATCAAAAAAATCTGATTTAAATCAAATAAATCGATTTTTTTGATTTTTTTAAAAAAATCATGATTTTTATCCACCCTGCTTGGAAATGAAGTTTAGTTGTTTAATAATTATAAATATCACTTGTTTACGAAATCATGCCAAATTTTGATTGGGAAATTTTTACAAAATTAGCCATATCTCGGCTGTTTTTTGCAACAAATATATAAAACTATATATCTTTGAAAAACTAAAAAAATCTCTTTTATATAAAGTCATTGTCAACTAGAGTTACTATTAAAAGAAATTAAAGTTTACTTCATATTATGTCGTAAGTCAAAGTCGCTAATAAAAGCATAATTTTGGTTTTAGATTAAGCAGTGAAATTTTAATAAAACACCTTTGTAACATTCAGTTCTATTTTAATAAATAAAGAAGTTGTAGTAAATTTTCAAAAATGATGATATTTCATTTTTCGTCTTTAGTGCCAAAATGGAAAGCGATACAAAAAAATCTGATAACGTATCTAGTCGTTTTTCTCAAAACGGTAGCCCAAAAGATTTTCGCTAACTATTACGGTAACCGAGATACCCCGTAAAATATTCGAATTTGGTCCACCCTGTACAGAGTTAGGACTAAGTTCCAAAACCATCTTTTATCTTAATTATTTTCATACCTTTTTTTATTAATTTGACTTGATACATGGTCAAAAATAAAGAAATTATTGATGATATTTTCAGTTTCTTTGCATTTCCGATTTAGCAGGCAAACTTACTTTTTTTTAATAAAACACCCTCTGTATTATTACATGTTCGGATGCTGAATAAAAAACCACATACAAAAACATCATCTTTAAGAGCTTTTTATTAAAATATATTGTGGTCAAGAGAGATTTGCACGTATGTATTTGTTTACGTAAAAATTTAGTTTTTATTGAAGTAAGTCGTAAGATTTTTTAAATTTTAAATTGCAGAATTATCAAAAAAAAAAACTTGAAAAATGTTTACTGACGTCTTAAAACGACTCCTACATTATATTTATTAATTTTAATATGTCATAGTTTTTTGTTTTTCTGTTGTTTTTTTAATCCAATTGAAAAGCTGCATCAGTACTGGACCAACTCATGGTTGGCAATGCGCCTGATGTCAAGTCAAATCTTGAGCCTGCTACGTTTATGTCCTTCACGTAACGACCCCCACAGCACACGTACACATGCACACCAGTTTTTTTATGATTATAGCCTCCATTACCACGTATTGTTGGCGTGTTATCCTTCCGTGAAAACCCTTTTAGTACATACGAGCTAATGCAATATTCAATGAATCATACTGATCGATCGTTCAGTGACATAACCTGTGGTGGTTACGCTTACTGAATACTTGACATTGAACGAATTCTTAGGTGTTCCCCGTGCGTCAAGGCCCCCGAGTACCTCCAACTTAATTATTATTCTGGGGAAGCAAAGTGCACGCTCGTGTTATTTTTTGTTTGTTGTTATTACCGCAAGTACAATCGTGGAAATGGTGCCAACATTACAGTTTTAGACGGAGCAGTTTGTTTATAATTTGCTATAGTTCGTGTGACCTACATGTTATTTTCGTACTTACATATTATAAATTACAAGTTTGTTGTCTTTTTAAACAATGCATGAAATTTTTAGCGTAAGCCGTTAATGTTCTTGCAAGGCCTGACATGATTTACGATCCGTATTGTTGGACTTTTTAATAACAATGTTTTTCGAGGGAAAGTCATGTGACCGCTATTAAAATAGAACTAACTCCGTTTCGAGTGCGTAATTTTTAAATCTTCTGTTATGACATTGCTCAGATGCAAATGAATAATTCATTAATTTGCGATTATTTTGTTTGGCATGTGTTCGAAGTAACGTTTACTCTTGCTTTTGGTGCTTCGCTTATTTGAAGAGTTGCGATTTGGCCCGATCAGATGAATTCACATAATAATCCAGACACAAAATTCTCTTAACAATTTTTGAAAAGTTTTTTTTAAAAACAACTTTAAAGTAATTTTCAAATATAGTTTTTCTGCCAGAAATTCAGTTGTTTTCGATAAATTTTTAGGCAAGAAAATACATCTTTACTAGCCTAGGCCAGAAAGTACCTGGTTGCCATGGTAATGAGTTGTCTTTACCGGTCTAGGACGGAAAGTAGCTGGTTGCCATGGTGATGAGTTGTTTTGTTGATAAGCGCCGTCAAACAAGCGTCATTATACCACCAAGCGAGTTTTCACCTGTAGTTTGTTAAGTTATTGTTTAATTATGAATGGGGACGATAGTGATTTTGGTGTCATTGGAGGACTCAGATATATCGTTTAGTTTAAAATACCGAGTGTAACTGGATTCTAGTATAACCCAAATATCTTTTACGTCGATGCACTTGCTTTTATAAAATTTGGAGTGCTGTTTTCCGAGAATAAAATACATAAAACTGTGGATTTTTAATTAAAATTCTATTCCCAGTTTAACCGGAAATCACCTTGACTTGTTTATTTTAAATGTATATTTTTACATTTTTGGAAAAAAGATACAATTTTTAATCCAACTGCAATGAATTTTTTATGAGTTGAAACCTTTTTTATTGTAAAAGAATTGACGAACAAACATTAATGTTTGTTCTAATAGATGCACGCTAACTAGATTTTAATAGTCTAATACCCGATTGCATAAAAACTAAACCTGGAATTAACCCTGGGTTAATACCTACTTTTAGGCGTCAACCCGGGGTTAATTCCGGGTTTAGCTTTCATGCAATCATACTTTATAATTTAAGGCTGATGTCATGGAAGTAAACAAACACAGACTGAAATTTCTGTTTCAGGATTTACATCTCACTTACTATATGAGCTACAGCCTACAACATACATTTTTAAATCTGACGAAGTTACCAATTTTTTTTGCTGATTCATAATAACAAAACGGATTTCTGAAATCGTATTGATAAAAACAGAAAAAATCTGAAAATAATATTACATTTTTCGCCGTGGCCATTTTTTAAATTTTGTTATATTTAATGATGTTTTTATTAGCAAGTTGATTCGATTTTGTTTTATTTACATTCCTTTCTTACTTCTTTAAGGTGACTTATCTGATTTTTGTAAGAAGGAAGAATGTTATAATAATGTAACAAAACCGAATCGGCTTAACAAAAAGTTGATATACAGGGTGTCCCAGCCAAGACAAGTTATTCTACAGCTCTTTAAATAGTAAACATTTTTCAAAAGGTTCAGATAAAAGTTGTTTGTATTTATTTACTACATAATTTTGTCCGTATATTATCACGAAAATCACTATAAGTCGAGAAATATGAGTTTTAGACATAATTGACCTGTAATAGTTTTTAAAAATAGTTCAGTTATCGATAAGAAAATGTCAAAATATACAGGGTATTCCATTAAAAAAAATTACTCCTACTTATTTGTGTTTGAAGTTTAGCCAAAGGGACGGGGCATAAAAAACACCCTGTGTACTATTTTAAAATTTTAACTAGCTAGCAATCACTAAAATATTATTGTCGAATTCAGTTTGAAGGGAACTCGTTCTGACATTGCGTCCTGTTTCTGTCAATGTTTCCATAAAAACTTTAATAACTCAAAAACAATTGATTTTAGGTGCAAAAGACCTTTTACAGTTTTGAAATAAATTTATTTTTGCATTGGAAAATTACAAAATATACGGGGTGTTCTATTTAAAAAAAAAAAACAAAGTTACATATCGGTGCGCAAAAACAAAAGACTGTGTACAGTTGAAAAAAAAATGTAGTTAATAAACACAAACAACTTTTATTTCACACTTTTACTATTAAAAGCGCTACCGAATAATTCGGCTGGAACACCCTGTATGAAAGTGTATCTTTAAATTTTCGCAAATACAACAAAAACACGGTACCTACTTATATCAATTTTTCAAATACTTTTATTCAAAACTTTTGCAAGTGCTTGAAATATGTTTCGATATTAATGAGCATAAAAATGAACTTCGTCAATTTAAACCTATGTATGCTCTTAGCTCTTAAGAAAAGCAAGATTCCCATATCGTAAAACGAATTAGCATATGTACTTAATTTTTGTTAGATTCGTAATTTTTTAAAGACTTTTATGAAGTATGTACTTATTGGCAAAAAAATCTTTTAAAAAAGTATCTGAAAAAGTTTAATGAAGATTCTTACTAACAGTGAAAGCGGAAAATAAATAATTACAAATTGTTGGTATCCGTCGAATACTTTGGAATGTTATTTTGAAGTTTTCATTGAATTATTCTTACGTTTTTGTAACTAAATTTAATTAAATGTTGTAAAACAGTAAAAAAAGATAAAAACATGATTTTAAGGGTCATTTACCGTAAAGTCTGATAACTATCTGCGTGTTATGTGTCATGCGTAAGTGATTGTACGTAAATAAGTAAATCAAGACACGTACAAACGCACTTTCATTGCATTTACCTTTTTGATACTATATCAGTCGCACGAAAAGAAAGTTTTTATTTTATTTATTTAACAGCTTGATTTAGAATTCTAAGACATGGTTCAATATATTTTATTCGCCCACATTAATAAGAAAATGCAGTTAGCCGAAAAACTGGAGTTGTAAAAACTTGTTTTTTAGTAGACGGTTTGCAGAAATGTGAAATCGTATTAACCTGCAGGGTTTAAAAAAAATGCCTTTTGGTGTAGATCATAGCGATAGTGGGAAGAAAGTGAATTTTATTGATACTTACTGCATTAATTTATTCAAAATTTTAATTCAACCGGTAGTGATTTTTGTAATGAAAGAAATCTGATAACGCGTTTTTTTTTTTGGAATTACACGATCAAATAAAAAATAACGTTTTCAAATTAATTACCACAACTGCTAAACTTGTAGGAAACGGATTTTCGTTTTATTTATCGTGCAGCGACTTTCAAGTAGTAATTTATGAACAGTCTGTAATTAATGGAATTGCGCCTTTTTTTTTAAAGCAAGATAATAATCAACCCTCCACACCTGTACACACCGTGGTCTCTAAAACAGTCGTCGTCGCGTATTCGCAAAATATAATGTTTTCCTAATACTGTGACGTTTAAACGCTTATACTTGCTTCCGGCATAACCGGAAGTAGCAATACAGCTGTGTTCAAGTAATGGTCATCATAGTTTTTTTTTGTTTAAAAAGTAAGTTTCATATTGAAATATTTCAAGGCTATGCAGCAGGTGTAGTTTGGTTGTAGCAAAGTTGCTAATGTTTGTAGGTTTTAGTTAGTTGAACTTTTTTTTTGTTAATTACTCATATATCATTACATGCTGTCCTGGGACATTAAGTAATGGTAATAGTGTGCTGTGCTGTGATCTGTGGGTCACCCCATGGTGATGGTGACTCCCATGTGTGTGTATAAATTAAATTAACTAAAAAAAAGTTGAACATTTATTGCATTTTTCTGCGCTGCAAACTTAAAAAAAAACTACACGTTATACAGGGTGTCATCAAATTTCTGCAAAAAACATTTTCATAGCTGTCTTAGTTCAAAAGTTGATGATGTTTCTGAAGAGACGAAACGTTGTTGAAAATTTTATGTTATCTCAAAATGTAAAGCTTAAGAAGTTGCAATGGAGAAGTGCTACCAGATTGTCGATATCTTAAAAAACGAAAATCAATTTTTTCAGTTTTTTTTGAACAACTTTGGAACTAAGACAGCTATGAAAATTTTCTTTGCAGATATTTGATGAGCATCTAATTTCGCAACTTTGCCCTCATTTAACCGACCTCGTAGCTCTTAAGATAAGCGAGATCCCCATGCATTTACTCGAATTTGGGACACCCTGTATAAAACTTACATGTTAAGCAACTAATATATAAATAAATTGAAGTTCTTTATCGGCTTGCATGGTAGTTTTTTTAAACACGTTTCATGTAGCGAAACAAGATTATATCACAGAAACCGGTAGAAAATGTACTACAGTTTTTTGTTCTTAACAGTTATATTGTAAAGAACACAAATTCAACGATACTATAGTGAAGAAAACTTGTTGCTCGACAATTTTAGCTTCGTGGAATAAGATTTAAAATTTATAAGCGCTTAGGTAATATTTTTGAAACCCTTTTTAGCAACAGTAACAGGAAAATTACTTTGGTGGACGAGTGGTTTTAAAGAGGAAGACGAAATATTGAGCCAACCAATTTAATTTTTTGTCAAGTTTCTCCATATCCTTCTTATTTTTTGGCTGTTTATGTATATTTTAAATCTTCATTACATATCTGTGATAGCCAAATTTGATTGACTTCTATCGGTATTTAGTAGGCGCTTATGTCAGTTGAGACTTATCAAGTGCTTTTCTATTTACAGAAACGATTACCAGAAACAGTACAGGGTGGTCCAAATTCGATGGGATTGCATGGGTATCTCGCTTAATAGTCAAGATAGAGAAACGGTAAAATTACCAAAAATGTGTTGTTTTCACAGCCTACTTTTAGTTTCTCATCTTTAAAAAATTAAAAAACCTTTGTAACTTGCGTATTATTGAAAATAAATACATCAACCCTTATACAGCGTCATTCAAAAAGTCTGCAACTAATGAGAAACATTTTTAATATTGATTCCTCAAAAAAATTTATTCTTAATAAAAGTTGGTGCATGGTCTAAAACTAATTTTAAGATGAAAAAAAGTTTAATAAAAAGTCATAGGACACTAGATTTTAACGATTTTTGAAATATCCGCAAGAGTAAAGTACCCTTATTTTAAGAGATACAAAAACATTTTATAAGAAAAAGTTATTTAGAATCTCAAAATAAGGCAGTCTAGATTTAAATTTTGACGGTCAAATTCCAATTTTTATTTTTTAAGAAATTTTAAGCACTTTACTGTTGTAGTGGTGCGACAGGGGTGTGGTTTAATCTATATTAAAGTAACGCTACTGTTCGCCGAAATTCATCAAAAAAATATCACGACCAAAATATTTAATTCCCTCTCCAAATTTATATTTTCGACCAATCACAAACTCAGATTTCTTAGAAACGACCAATAAACGCATGAATATCTGTTAATTGCGAAAAGGATGTTGTTTATTGGTCTTTTCTAGGAAATCTGAAATTGTTATTAATCGATAACGCAAATTTGATAAAAGGATCAGCATCTGACAGGGGAATGTAAAATTATTACCGTGTAATAATGCTCCTATTGGTAGTCTCTAGAAGATTTAAGATTAGTGATTGGTTGAAAACGCAAATTTGACAGGTGAAGGAAATTTTCTTCGATATTTCTTTTTTCCTTATGAATGTGCTATAGAAGCGAAAATTGAAAAAATTCAATTTTTGCGATTTTTACATTCGCCATAAAAAGTTTAGTGATCGCGAAAACTTTCAAATTCCAGATTTCGACGGATATACACATTTTGAGGTTTCCTGAGCCCGTTTTGACTATTTTAGCGATGACATCCGTGTGTTTGTATGCGTCAGACGTTAAAATTGTACATTTTTGATATTAGTTATCGATAGAGCCTTTAAAATTAAAAGTATAGCTAATGTATAGGGTGTTTAAGTTGTAACGGTATTCCAAAATTACATAAAAACGGTAATCGATAAAAATATTCTGTTCATGTAGAATTGTAGTCAATGTTAGGGTCTATAAAAAAAAACAGTAGGTAACTTTTCTTGGTACATTTTAAAATTACGATTGATTTTAGTAATCCAAAATCTTGAAAACGGCCACAAATTTTTTTTTAATGTTATAACGTTCATTTTTATTAGAAAAATAGTGTTCTCTCTTAAATTTTCGTGAAAAAAGTTTTAGAAAAAAAAAGTTTTTAACGAAAACTATTTTTCTGCAAGGACTCCATTACAAATCGTTGTTCTGCGAAATTCCATTGTGATTTGCTTTGAATTGACCACTAAGCGTACTAACAATACGCAAGAAGAGATCAAAGAAAACGTCCCGCCATCAAAAGGAGACTTAACTCGACAATGTTAAAAAATACCATCAGATCAACTCTTCTTTCTGTTAGACTTTTGCTGCATTCGTATCTGTTAAGCGATGATTGTTAAAAGTCTACTAGAGTTCCTAAAGCGTTGTTTATATTTTAAATAAGATGCATCATAATATCATAATTACAGTTACAAGTTAATGTTTTATTAATTTTTTCATCATTTATATCTGAACGGATGTTGAATGTGTAATCTTTAACATTAATTTTATGCAGTTGATGTATATGAATAAAGGTCGAGCTTTGGTCAGTTCATTTTCTTTGCGTAAGTTTAATTTGGGTTAGATAATCTATTATGTTAATACAATGCTACTGGTTTAGATAGAATAATTAAGGAAGACATTAACTCAAAAAGTGTAGAGATTTTTTTCCGTTTTACAACAATATGAAATGTGTAATACTCGCTGTCCTATGAAAATTAAGTTAGCGTAAAAGATTACGACTAAATTATAAAATTGCATAAAACAACATTAGTTTGGTGAAACACGGAAGCCTATTTTAGTAAAAGTGTATTTTACATATTTAAATATACTCTAATTTAACTGTCGAACATTTCGCGGTTTTTGAACTTGTTAATTTTTAAGTAAAATATTGCGTTGCCTTATATAACTTTCCTACATGTGTTTAATATGCAATCGGAGGTAATTTTTAAAATTATGTTTGTTTACAAACATTGGTTTCGTTTTAATTTTTTTTAAATTATCTTGTGCCAATACTGCGTATCTTCATTGCAACTAAGAGTCATGTAAAATGTAATGAAAAAGTTTGTTCTTTAATTTTAATAAACTGGTGTGGCCACCAAATAATTACCATGCATTTTGTATAAGAGTGTGTGTTTGCGTGTTTGTTATAAAAAAAATTAAGGTACCGGTCTAGGCAGGGTTGGGAAAAATTTTATTTTTATTTAAAAAATCAAAAATTCGATTTTTATTTAAAAAATCAAAAATTCGATTTTTATTTAAAAAATCAAAAATTTGATTTTTATTTAAAAAATCAAAAATCATTGATTTACATTTAAAAAATCAAAAAAATTACGAATTTTGGATTTTTTTGATTTTAGATTTAAGAAACTCGACTATTTTCCCTTTTTACAACTAATTTATTCATTATTAACCCTACTTTGTTCCTTCTATACAGCGTCATTCAAAAAGTATCAACAAATAAAAAAGTTTTTTTCTAAAAATTTCTCAGAAACTTTTGTTTCTGATAAAAGTTGGTGGATGACCTAAACTAATTAAAAGTAGAAAAAATTTTTACAAAAATGTATACGATACCAGATTTAAGCGATTTCAGAAATATTCACAAGAGTAAAAGGGCCTTATTTTAAGAGTTACAAAACAAAACTTCATAGAGAAAGATTGTTTAAAATTCAAAAATACGACCAAAGGTGAAATATGACGTTAAAATTTTAATTTTTATATTTGAAGTAATTTTAACATCCTAAAAGTGCCTTATTTTAAGATTTTTAAAAGGTTAAAAAAAAGTTTAAAATTTAAAAACCTAAACTTTTAAAATAAGGGCACTTTAATCTTGCAGATATTTCTAAAATCGCTAAAAGCTAGTGTCGCATGAATTTTTATCGACCTTTTTTTAACTTAAAATTACTTTTCTCAAGAATAAAATTTTCCGAGAAATCGATAATAAAAAACTTTTTCATTAGTTGCAAACTTTTTGAATGTAGACACTACTATAAAATTCAAAATTGAAATTGTAACGTAAACTTTCGTATTGTCATCTTTTTGATTTCTGAACAATTTTTTCCCACGATATTTTTTCTTAGTCTAAAAATGGGGGCACTTTACTTTTGCGAATATTTTTAAAATCTTTAAAATCTAGTGTCATAAAAGTTTTTTTAACTTTAAAATTAGTTTTAGCTGATGCATAAACTAGAACATAAAATAAAATTTTTTGAGAAATCGATAATAAAAAACTTTTTCAATTGTTGCAGACTTTTTGACCCTAAAATTAAAAATTACTAGGTAAATTTACCGGAATACATCTCTACCAAGAAAATTCCTGTAAAGACCTTTTTTCCCCAATCTATAAGAAGCGAATAGGCAATATTTCCGGCGTATTTTACTAGCGGTTGTCGAAAATCTTAATACAAAAATGTTGTACCATGCTTCCCATGAACCTCAGGAACCATTTAAAAAAACAAAAATTGGGCAACATTGCATACATTGATTTGCGTTTGGACATTTTTTTATCAGCAATTTTTACTTAGGTATTTATAATAATTGTTCAAACTGAAAGCCTTCAGTTCGTAAACATAGCTGCAAACTTTTAGGTATCGTCTAACACAAACTAGAAATAATTACGAGAATAACAGAGATGACAGCTAATGACAATGTTGCCATGTGTATTTATTATTTTCATTCAAATCAGTGATGAAAATATTTTCAACACCAATTTTTGAAAGGAAAACACAATATCTAGGAAAAATATTATTCGAAATTTATTTGTATTCCAAATCGCAGCTCTTTCATTAAAAAATATTAAATAATAACGCCTTTTAAAGGACTGAATGTCAAAACTTTGAGGACCTCTTGCAGACACAGCAAGCATGGTATAACATTTTTGTATTAAGATTTTCGACATAGAATTTTACGAAGAACATCGCCACGTGTAGTGCTTCCGCCAATTTATACACACCCTGTATATGACGTGGACGTTCAATCGTAAAAAAAAAGACTTATTTTAATCATGATTTTAATTTTAAAAAATCATGATTTTAATTTTTTTAAATCAGCTGATTTAAATCATGATTTTAATTTTTTTAAATCAGCTGATTTGAATCATGATTTAAATCAGGCCAAACCTGGTTCTAAGCATTCTATTTAACATCGTCTATAAATGGTCAATATGAAACGTTGTGTTTAAAACATGCCAATTATCCTTTAAAAAATTTGCAAAGTTTTCAATCATAAAATTTTTAAATTCGTGAGCTGAGACGAACCATATTGAATTAAAAAATTGAAATGAAAAAAAATTCAGTTTGTAGCACCCCTTAAAAAAATTAAATCAATTTTTTTTGGATATTCAGTAATTTAAAAAAAAAATGTCAGTATTTATTATAAACACCAATGTTGACTACATTTAAATGTAAATAAAATGTTTTTATCATTGTCAATTTTCTGTAGTTTTTGATTAACGTAAAAACTTTTAGTACCCTGTATATTATTTATTATTTAAGATGTCATCTAAACACACGCGATTTGCAATTAATTTATATCGATAATCAATTTTAAATGTTCAATTATAAATGCCTGGCACATACACACACACACGGACGTCATCGCGAAAATAGTCGAAATGTGTAAATTCCCAAATTCGAACATTTTTCTTCACTACTTAAGCCAAGTTATTATATTAATTAATTTTTTTTAAGGCTCGTAAATAAAGTTGATTTGCAAAAAAATGTTTCAAAACTTGTCCTTATCGATAATCTCGATTGCCTTAATCACCTCTTAACGATATAGGTATACACAAATTACTCAATTGAATACAATTAACCCACAAAATGCTTAGTTGGTTTCATTTGTTTTCGAAAGCATTTGTAGTTTCTATTTTGATGGGAGTTAAGGAAACGACGTTTATAACTGTACAGTTGCGATTATCAATTATTGCAGCATTTAAATCTTGAGATTTCTTTGAATTATTCACTTTCACAATTATTCACGGCGGTTCGTTGACGTGTGTTTTATCTCGAGACAGTAGTGAGATATAGTTCTTTGGCCACCTAAAACACAGTTCGGTGACAGCTATTGATTTTGTAGAGGTTTTTTCGAAATAAAAATGTGTTGGCTAGTATATTTATAAAATCTTAGTGTTGAAAAAGTGCCCTACTTTACGTGTCACTTCTTGAAATTTTAAACGGTTCTCCCATAAAAGCTCAAAGTTTAGTGTTTTGTTTTAAAGCTACAACTGAAAGCACAGGACTATAATATCGCTTTAAAATTATATAGGATTTAATGTAAGTTACTTATTATTTAAATTTTAAAACTAATGTTAGTGTGGACAATTTCTTCACTTTTTGAACTAAATGTATAATAAACATATTACGCCTCTACGCATCTAAAGTTATTGTGTAGCATGAAAACTTATAATTTAATTTTTTAAATATTAAATAAAATACAAAATTTTAAGTCCATTTCCCGTACTTTAATTACTTAAACACTGGGTAAGCTAAGGAGTAAAACTGCAATTTTCCTATTTAAGTCGCCTTGTAGTACGAAAATCTACGTGTTTATAAAAACACTTGTAAGCATAATGTTATTTGTAAAAAGTAGATTACCTACATACCGAGACTAAACAATCCTATCCTTATTTTATTCTTGAGGCTTTATCGGCCATTGTCCATGTTACAATCTTCGTTCCCAGGTTTGGAACCGCGTATTTTTTGATTACGTGACGTTTTGACCATACTGCTTGGTCTTGATCATGATGAAGACCAAGACAGTATGGTCAAACCGTCAGGTAATCAAAGAAGACGCGGTTCACAACCCGGCAATGAAGATTGTAACAGTCAAATTCTTGTTTTTATTTTTAAACAAAACCGTACTAAAACCTAACGTTAATCAAGTAAAATTAAAATTTTAATATTCAAAAATTATGAAAATGGTGCAAGTCCATATAATTATGATCAAAAAAAATATTGGTTAAGTGAATTCTCAGTTAAAATATATTAAGGGAACATTATTTTGCCGGAAACATTATTGACAAAAGTTTGTTGCTTTGGTAACATCCTTAGACAAATGACATGAACAAAATCCTGAGCCGAAGGCGAGGAATTTTGTCTTTCATTTTGTCGAAGGATGTTACCTATAAGCAGTGGTGAGCTATGAAATTTTTAACAAAGGGCTCGCTCATAGTTTAATAAAAACAAAAAATAATGTTAATTATACAGGGTGTTTCATAATTGAATGCTGATCCTTAAGGGTGTTATTCCTTGGATGATTTTAAGAAAAAAAGTTCATATCAATGTAGGTCCGCAACCGCCGTATTTTTGAGATACAGGGTGTTTTTTGAATTTTAGTAGGTAGGTAACTACTAAGTATAAAAACACATTTTTTTCAGAAAAAAATTGTTCTATTTCTACCAATGGCGTTCGTACTAACATGTCCTTGAATGTATTTACTTGATTATTAAAAATTAAAACTAAAGTGAAATGTACGCTTTTACTCTTCAAGAGTACCTAATAGCTTTTTATTTTTTTTACTCGAAAACCGTTCGTCGGACAAAAAAAGTCAAGAGGCCATTTTTACTAAGAGATAAAGCAAAATTATAAAAATAACATTTACTTTGAAAAAAAAACAGTGGCGTATCATTTTTTTCATTAAAAATATTCAAGGACATGTTAGTACGGACGCCATTGGTAGAAATAGAACAATTTTTTTTTTCTGAAAAAAATGTGTTTTAATGCCTCGTTAGTACCTACTTAAATTCAAAAAAATATCTAAAGCGGTATCAAAGATATTACGAAAAAACCGATATTTTTTTCAACTTTTAACACCCTGTATCTCAAAAATACGGCGGTTGCGGACCTACATTGATATGAACTTTTTTTCTTAAAATCATCCAAGGAATAATACCCTTAAGGATCAGCATTCAATTATGAAACACCCTATATGTTGGGGAAAAAAATGTCATTTTAAATTCAAACGTGAATAATCGAGTGATTGTACATAATTCAAAAAATTTTATTGTGCGACGGGTTATTCTAAATTTAATCGTCATTGCTTGATAGGCATGACTTCGTCGCTTTACAAATGTATGTAATGAACATGATTTTAAGATACATTTTTTCTTGAGAAAATGGTTAACAAGAAGAACAAGGGGCTCGCAAATTAAGGAATAATTTAACAAAGAGCTCTCGCGAGCCCCCTACAGCTCACCACTGCCTATAAGCAACAAACTGGAGTTAAAATGTTTTCTGCAAAATAATATTCCGAAATATATTTGTGTGACGCTTTTTGTTTCTTTTCTTTTCGGTTTTGCTTTCTTATATATTTTTTTTTAACTTAATCTTTCTCGGGCGCCAAATTTGTTGTAGGGGTTGTTTCCTCTATTCCTGTAGCTCTGTTGGAGAATGTAGATTCCAGGGGTCTCTCGTTGAATAAAACTTAGACGGTTTAAAATGGTTATCTTTATTTTGGTTTCTTTATTTACATAATATACAATAATTGGTGTAAAACAAATAATTAATACTCAAAAAATAATTGTAAAGCAGTTATTAATAATGGGGCCAGTATTTGTTTAATACAATTAGGGTTCAAATGAATTTAGATTCTCATTCTGATTTTGATTCTGAAGTCCGGACACGGGGTTACGGTATTGGTGAAATAATAAAAAAAATTGAAATTCGGACTTGGCTCTTTTAATCGTGTCGCACCTCCGCTTAAAAGAGACCAAGTACGGACTCAGGGTATGCTACGATATAAGTAAAATAATTCAAAGGCAGGAATTCGGACTTAGCTATTTTGGTCGTGTCACACCTCCGCCCAAACTAGACTAAGTTCAAACACTCGGACTTAGCTCTTTTAATCGTGTCACACCTCCGCTTAAAAGAGACTAAGTACGGACTCAGGGTATGCTACCATATCTGTAAAATAATTTCAAAGACGGGAATTCGGACTTAGCTATTTTGATCGTGTCACACCTCCGTTCAAACTAGTCTAAGTTCAAATACTCGGACTTAGCTCTTTTAATCGTGTCACACCTCCGCTTAAAAGAGACTAAGTACGGACTCAGGGTATGCTACCATATCTGTAAAATAATTTCAAAGACAGGAATTCGGACTTAGCTATTTTGATCGTGTCACACCTCCGCTCAAACTAGTCTAAGTTCAAATACTCGGACTTAGCTCTTTTAATCGTGTCACACCTCCGCTTAAAAGAGACTAAGTACGGACTCAGGGTATGCTTTCATATGTGTAAAATAATTCAAAGACGGGAATTCGGACTTAGCTATTTTGATCGTGTCGCACCTCCGCTCAAAATAGTCTAAGTTCAAATATTCGGACTTAGCTCTTTTAATCGTGTCACACCTCCGCTTAAAAGAGACTAAGTTCGGAAATCGGATCGGGACTTAGAAAACTCTTGGTCGTGTCGCACCACCGCCCAAGAGGTCTAACGGAAGGATTTTCTTACCTAGGTTTTACCCGCTCGTCTGTGAAAGAGAGCTCTATATAATTTGTACCGGCGTTTTATACCCAAAATTTGTGGTGTGGGTAGGAGAGATGGTAACAGAGTAGGAAGATGATAACTCCCTACTTTGCGGCAGTGACGTCGAAACGTTATCGAAATATTTGTTTGCGGCGGTTTATCGGAATTTCGTTACATCCCCCTCTTTCTTCGGGGAAAAAAAAATATTTTTTTTTTTCTTAAAGGCATTACGGCCATCACGGTAATGTGCATAATTAATAATCAAAAGTTGCGGTTAACTGAATATCTCAAAACCCAAAAATAAAATAAAATAAACTTATATGAACCCTTGGTAACAAAATGAACCTTAGATACTCGGTAATAAAATAAATAAACAAATAACATTTCAAATATAAATATCCGGTAATATAGTAAATAAATAAATACTGCTTAAATAAGTACTATATACAAGTTATTAAAAAAAACTGCTCTAAAATTAAAGCTTCTGGGCGTAATTGGTAACGCCGGTGGTGCGCCAGGTATTGGGGACGTATCGAGCCATTGTATAGGACTGCTATCGTCATCCCGTGGTTTGACGGCCTCGGGATGGTGGTCTGCTGGCGTTCCCGGCAGTGGGGAGCGCGGCGTCGGTGATGGCGTCCGTGGAGGTTCCATATTGCGTCTCTGGACAAAAAAAATAATGTTAGCGGTTCGGAATTATGTAGGGAGCGGGGAGTTAGATGGCAGGTTTTAAGTCCTTGATGTGGACTCGCTGCAGACGACGACCAGTGTGGTCGCGAAGGTCGTATACCAGTGGAGATATCACCCTGGAAACAGTGTGGGGACCGGAATATCGTGGGGCTAGCTTGGCTGCGAAACCTTTTGCGGCAGACGATAAGTGGCGTTCGACCTTCATCACTTTATCTCCCAGCTTGCATCTCCAGTCGCGTCGGCGTAGATTGTAATGTCGACTTTGGGACTGGAAGGCCTTTGCGAGGTTAAGTCGTACCAGGTCAAAAATTTCGTCTAGTTTCTGTAGCCTATGGTTCCGCTCTTGAATATCGGGTCCTGTCGGAATATCGTCTGGGTCTTCATCGTGTCCGCGCTCTTGGAGCCCGTTCGGTATTTCTAGTTCTCGGCCGAAGTTAAGGAAGGCTGGAGTAAAACCGGTTGATTCATGCCGAGCGGTATTCATAGCCAGTGTAAATTCAGGAATGTATTGGTCCCACTTCCTTTGGTCGGCCTCACAATATTGTGCTATCATAGTCTTGAGGGTTCGATTGACACGCTCCACGGGGTTGGCTTGTGGCGTATATGGCGGCGTAAATCGGTGTCGGATTCCAAATTCGGCCAGTAACGAACGAAACAGGCGGCTATCGAACTGTACTCCATTATCGGTTATCATTGTGCGTGGACATCCAAATCGCATAATCACCAGCTCTCTTAAGGCCTGGGTGACGGTGCTAGCGGTGGCTTTCCTTAACGGACGACATTCCACCCATTTTGTGAAGCGGTCTTGAAGCACGAAGAGGTAGTTATGGCCTTTGGCGGAGCGTGGGAGCGGGCCCACTAGGTCGGCGCTAACTGTTTCCCAAGGGCTATGGATCTTAGGAGGGTACATTTGTCCAGGAGTTTGTCGTTGCGACGGTTTATATCTTTGACATTGATTACAGCGGCGTACGTAGTTAGCAATGTCCTTAAACATTCGAGGCCAGTAGTAGTTTTGTGCGATTCGCGTAATCGTTTTTGCAATTCCCATGTGCCCAGCTGTAGGAGCGTCATGATGTTCGCGTAGTATTGCCTCACGGTCGGGTTCAGGGACGCACAGTTTCCAAGGCTTAGCCATATCCGCTTCACGGAGGTCTGTTGGTTCCCAAAAGTGCCGATGCAGCCGGTCGTCGATTAGTTTATAGTCTGGCGTCTTCTCAGGATGACGTTTAACTTCATTTACCTTCTGGGTATACCATGGACACTGGGGTACATTCGTAATAGCGCATAGCTCGCCGGCGTATGTTGGTTGCATATCTGGCAGCGGCTGTCGAGACAATGCGTCGGCCACCCGGTTAAGTACTCCACGTCGATATTTAATATCGAAATCAAATTGTTGTAAATAAACGGCCCATCGCGCCAGTCGTCCACTCGGATTGCGTATGGAATTTAGCCATTTTAAGGACTGATGATCGGTGATTACGGTGAAGTGGTATCCTTCTAGATAGGGTCGCATCTTCTGGATACCCCATACTATGGCTAGGCACTCTTTTTCGGTAACAGAATAGTTTTTCTCTGCAGGATTGAGAGATCGGCTCGCATATGCTACTACATGGTCTGCATTGTCATCGTTTTGTATTAAGGCGGCTCCAAGACCTTTTTCTGAGGCGTCGGTTTGCAAAATGAATGGCTTGGTAAAATTGGGACAGGACAGGACTGGGGCACACGTCAATTTTGTTTTAAGCGTCTGGAAGGCCTCTTGTTGCTCGGTACCCCATAACCAACGACTTCCCTTCCGTAGTAGTTTAGTTAACGCAGCTGTAACATGTGAGAACGATGAAATGAATCGTCGATACCAGGAGGCGATGCCCAGGAACCGGCGGAGATCGCGTACATTCTTGGGTGCGGGTATTTGTAGAATGGCAGCTACGGTATCCGGGTCGGTGTGAATGCCTTCAGCTGTCACTACGTGGCCTAAGTACTTCAGTGTTCGTCGGCAGAAGTGGCATTTATCGGGGTTTAGTTGTAGATTAGCTTTACGAAGGCGATCGAACACTTCTCGTAGATTATTTAAGTGTTCTGTGAACGTCCTACCTAGAACTATGATGTCGTCTAGATAGGCAAAGGCCTTGGGCTCCATGTCGGGTCCAATTATTGAATCTAAGAGGCGCTGGAACGTGGCAGGAGCTGCATGTAATCCAAAGGGCATAACCTTGAACTGATACAAACCGCGGCCAGGGACGGTAAAGGCTGTAACGGGTTTGCTTGCCGTGGTAAGCGGTATCTGCCAGTACCCTTGCTTCAGGTCCAGGCTAGAGATGTAACGGGCTTCGCGGAGTTTGTCTAAGATAGCACTGATGTAGGGTAATGGATATGCATCTTTTATCGACACTTCATTAACTTTACGAAAATCAACGCAGAATCTCGGTTGCCCATCTTTTTTACGAACGATTACAACAGGCGAGCTCCATGGGCTGTTAGACGGTTCAATAATATTTTCAGCGAGCATTTTGTCCACTTCTTCGTTTATAGTTTGCTGCATTACTGGATTTTGGGGTCGGTAGCGTTGCTTAATAGGGGTCGGATCGGAGAGTCGGATTTCGTGTTCCACTAGGTCTGTAGTTCCTTTTGCACTCGCAAATCGAGGTAGTTCTTGTGCCAAGAAATGTTGGAGATGCTTTTGTTCGACGGGCGATAATTGATCTTTATTATCGACGAATACAGAAGCATTTTGTAACGGTTGTTCGGTTGTATGTCCGCCAATCGGTTTAACGGACCGGCTAGTAATATTAATTACTGTTTGACGCTTGCTTAATACGTCCATACCCAATACCATGTCTTGTACTAGCGTCGGAAGATACAGAAAGGTGTCGGTTACCCATTCTGCGTTCATATTGTAACAAATTCGGTACATCTGGTCGACGCGTTGCGTAGAACCATTCGCTAGCTGGACCTGGTGTTCTTTTAGTTGACTTACTGAGGGATCGTGCAGGTTACAATATTCGGCTACACGTCGGCTGATGAAGGAACAGGTGGATCCGGTGTCAACTAGAGCTCGGAAGGATTGATTTTTAATGTGAATTGGAATAAAAAGGCGGTTATCGGATTCTTGGCAACTAGTGGAAGCGAGGGTGGAGTTCTTTAGGATTATTGCGGAGGGTTGTTTGTAGCGGGCCTTGGGGTGCAAAGATTGGCGAGGCCCGGTGGATTGCCAATCTTGACGGCGTTTCCCGGTGCTTGCGTTACGCCACAACAGTTCCTCGTGAGTACGCCTGGTTGCCCGCATCTCGAACAGAAAAGTTTTGGCGGTAGTCGGCAGTTGAACCGCAGATGGCCTGACTGACCACAGTTCCAGCAGCACCGCTCGCGGCTATAATTGGGACTTTGCCTTAGGGGCGTGGCAAACGATGCGCGGCCAACATTATCTCTTGCAGCCGCGTTTTGGCTATCTGACAGCGCTGCAAGTTTAATAGGACGGTACTGGATTTTATCGGCGGCTTCCGTTCGCTTTGAAGTTTGAGCGGCCAATTCTTTTTGTAGTTGCTCGTGCTCTTCGATTTTTCTTAACAATTCAGGTATTGTGTTAAAGTCGGATTGACGGATATATTGACGATATTGGGGCAGGAGATTTTTATATAAACGGTTTAATATTTGTTGCGGTGTCAACAGGCCTTGACGTCTTATTAATGTTTGTAGCGCGAGAAGGTATTCCTTACCAGTCTCGTGCGGGCGTTGGCATCTTCGGCTGATTTGCTCATCTAAGTTCAGCCTGTAGTCGGATGGTAAGAAAAAACCTTCGAAGTCGTTTAAAAAGTGGTTCCAGGTACGCCAGGACTGTTTATTGTTTCTAAACCATAGCAGGGCATCGTTGCGGAATAGTTCGGGCAGCGCGTGAAGAAGTTGGCGGTCGGTATAGCCGTAGCATTCTCGCAGTTCTTCTACACGCTCCAGGAAAAGGACAGCGTCCGTCTTGCCGTCAAAATGGACGTTCCATTTTCGTATTTGATCACAGGCGTTGGCCACAGTTTCGGTAGCGGTGGATAGGACCTGGGGCTTGGTGGACTCTTTGTCATTCTCGCCGGTTCGTAGGAACAAACTAAGCCGTTGTCTCATCTCTTCGACGCGACCATTAGGATCCAGGTTGAACTTTTTCAATTCGTTGCTAAGTTCGTCCTTGCGTAGTTTATAGATCCAGCCCACCTTAGTGTCGGCACTCTCTAGGCCATAGCCTTCGCCTTCGGAATCGCTGGCTACGGATTTTGTCTTTGAATTTGTCATTATTGTACCTACTATTAATTTATCGCACGGTGCGTTCAGAATCTAACCGGCCCTTGCCCCCGTTCGTCGGTATGTACCGTACGGAATTTGAGTCCCTGCTCGGGCGCCAAAATGTGACGCTTTTTGTTTCTTTTCTTTTCGGTTTTGCTTTCTTATATATTTTTTTTTAACTTAATCTTTCTCGGGCGCCAAATTTGTTGTAGGGGTTGTTTCCTCTATTCCTGTAGCTCTGTTGGAGAATGTAGATTCCAGGGGTCTCTCGTTGAATAAAACTTAGACGGTTTAAAATGGTTATCTTTATTTTGGTTTCTTTATTTACATAATATACAATAATTGGTGTAAAACAAATAATTAATACTCAAAAAATAATTGTAAAGCAGTTATTAATAATGGGGCCAGTATTTGTTTAATACAATTAGGGTTCAAATGAATTTAGATTCTCATTCTGATTTTGATTCTGAAGTCCGGACACGGGGTTACGGTATTGGTGAAATAATAAAAAAAATTGAAATTCGGACTTGGCTCTTTTAATCGTGTCGCACCTCCGCTTAAAAGAGACCAAGTACGGACTCAGGGTATGCTACGATATAAGTAAAATAATTCAAAGGCAGGAATTCGGACTTAGCTATTTTGGTCGTGTCACACCTCCGCCCAAACTAGACTAAGTTCAAACACTCGGACTTAGCTCTTTTAATCGTGTCACACCTCCGCTTAAAAGAGACTAAGTACGGACTCAGGGTATGCTACCATATCTGTAAAATAATTTCAAAGACGGGAATTCGGACTTAGCTATTTTGATCGTGTCACACCTCCGTTCAAACTAGTCTAAGTTCAAATACTCGGACTTAGCTCTTTTAATCGTGTCACACCTCCGCTTAAAAGAGACTAAGTACGGACTCAGGGTATGCTACCATATCTGTAAAATAATTTCAAAGACAGGAATTCGGACTTAGCTATTTTGATCGTGTCACACCTCCGCTCAAACTAGTCTAAGTTCAAATACTCGGACTTAGCTCTTTTAATCGTGTCACACCTCCGCTTAAAAGAGACTAAGTACGGACTCAGGGTATGCTTTCATATGTGTAAAATAATTCAAAGACGGGAATTCGGACTTAGCTATTTTGATCGTGTCGCACCTCCGCTCAAAATAGTCTAAGTTCAAATATTCGGACTTAGCTCTTTTAATCGTGTCACACCTCCGCTTAAAAGAGACTAAGTTCGGAAATCGGATCGGGACTTAGAAAACTCTTGGTCGTGTCGCACCACCGCCCAAGAGGTCTAACGGAAGGATTTTCTTACCTAGGTTTTACCCGCTCGTCTGTGAAAGAGAGCTCTATATAATTTGTACCGGCGTTTTATACCCAAAATTTGTGGTGTGGGTAGGAGAGATGGTAACAGAGTAGGAAGATGATAACTCCCTACTTTGCGGCAGTGACGTCGAAACGTTATCGAAATATTTGTTTGCGGCGGTTTATCGGAATTTCGTTACATTTGATTAGACTATTTTCCAAATAAGATACCAAAAATAACTACTTTTTTTGTTTATTATTTAAATACTGTAATTTTCAATATACTTTACAAATGTCAAACATCTGTAAACATGCCAAACAAGCAACCTTGTTGCTGTGGTAACGGGAAGTTTTCGCTTTTTTGCCTGTGAAAACATCCCAGGGACGATTTGGCGTTATTGCCGCTTAAATATAAACGTGATTGGTCATAACATGAAGGCGTGACTATAATTTGACTAAAGCGATTGGTTTATATGACATGTGGGGAATAGTCAATGAAATTATTTACCCAATAAATTTACATATATTGATATTCATAGAAATGTGGGCAAATGTAATAGACTTTGTAAGGATTTTTAAATCAACTAACCAAACCCTTAAATATTTTAAAATGAACAATAAACTTAACACCAGTTTCGTAATAAACTGTTTATATAGTATACAATTATTTTGCATGTAAATCGTTAGCAATTGCATGATGTGTACTCACATACAACAAATTATGGTTCGTTGGGTTCTGATAATTAAAATATTTCAAGCTGGCTGAAAGTGGCCGATAAAATTCCAAGCATTTTAAAATTAATCAACTGGTCGGCAACGTATGTTGATTCTTTGTGTAAAAAAATGACTAACACGAACAGTTGCTGTTAGATTTTGGTATAATCGTTCCATTTGATTTATATACAGGGTGATTGATTGAGACCGGGACTTAAAAATATATGAAGAATGAAAAAGGGTATGGATCTGAAATTTTGGTTATGACCATAATGGCATCTGATCTGTTTAATAAAAATATTTTCAATATGGCTACACTTCCGGAGATACCGGAAGTTGACGTCTACTTTCTTATTTCAAATACAATGATCTATTTTTTATTGCGTATTTAGATTTAAAACGTTATTTTAGAGGGACTTTTATTAGCATTCTCTATATCAGGGATGGCAAATAGGATTTGATCAGTGTGCCAAAATAAGATAAAATTTAATACAAATTTTTCCCCGTGCCAGAACCTAACCTAACCTACCTACCAGAAACAACCGTACAGTTATTTCGTTCAGTATTGCCAACGTCATGATTTTATGTGTCACTAAATACATATGCAATCAAAAGTTCCGTGCATCGCTACAGTTGGTATTTTATATGTATAGTAATGATCAAATTATTGTATCGATATAAGAATAGTTGTTATTTTCTGGTATTTTTAATTTTTTGATATTTAAATAACATGTAGTGTAGCATACTAATTAAAAATAAATAAAACATTTCGAAAAAGTTTAAAATTTTAAAAACAAATTTATTCATAGAATTCTTTAGGGTGCCGTCGAAAATCTCTCGCTGCCAAGTTTGGCACGCGTGCCACCTATTTGCCATCCCTGCTCTATACCTAAGTGCAGTCATTTTTTAGATTTTTGGACTTTTTTTTTAATTTTTTGATTTTCATTGTAATGCTTAATATTATCTAACGGCGCCAGTTTTGAAGAAAAAACGCTTAAATTTAGACCATGTGTAGAAGAAACCTTGGAGTACATCCTGGAATTTTTGCAATCGATGAACATTACTTACAGGGTGTCCAAAATTTGATTTTCTTTTAACACTTCAGACCACTAAAACTCGTTTTTTTCAAATACAATGTCCAACCTTACTATTTGCAATCGAATACATTTTTTTTTACCTTCACCATAGCAACGCAATGAAATTTTGAAAAATATCAGAGCTTTTAGTTTCTACAAATGGTTTGAACGTCACACTTCAGTCGTGGAATTTTCGCTACAAATACCATTCGAGGTTAAAATTTTACCAGGTCAAATTTTTATTTGTAACACTCGTTGCTTTTTAATTTAAACTCGAATAAATTGTTACTAAGCAACAACTCGTGTCAAATCAAAATTTGGCCGGCAAATTTTAACCTCTTCTGGTATTACCCCCGATAAAATCGGTTTAAACCGGTCTTAGGAATCATTGATTTCGTTTTCGTTCTTAGACGAAAAGTAAAAATTTCGTTTAACGTTTTCGTTTTCATTCCGTTCTCAGTACCTGGTTTTTAGGACAATTTATCTGGAATAATTTTTAATTGACAGAAGTGTTGTTAAAAAAAACAAAGTTTTAACTGGTTTTAAACAGGTTTTTTTTAATATATTGTTTCAATTTACATTGATTCCGACATGTTTCGTCAATATAGGTTTTATTGACTTCTTCAGGGAACTATGTTATATAATGAAGCAATAATTTTCTAAGTTGTTAGACAAGGATGATTCCAGAAAAGTAAAAAACACATTGTTCAATTACGATGCCACGTGTATGTCGAATATTCTTTTTCTTCTTTTTTGTTATTCACACAATATATATTATTTTAGTATTTATAATAGTGATGGTTATTTAACAGTTATGACGTAAAAACACATTATACATAGAACATATTAAAATTTTTTTGACAAAATACGGTAAAGTTAACAAACAAACACATTAAAAATTGTTACTTAAAATGTAACAATTTTTAATGTGTTTGTTTGTTAACTTTACCGTATTTTGTCAAAAAAAATTTAATATGTTCTATGTATAATGTGTTTTTACGTCATAACTGTTAAATAACCATCACTATTATAAATACTAAAATAATATATATTGTGTGAATAACAAAAAAGAAGAAAAAGAATATTCGACATACACGTGGCATCGTAATTGAACAATGTGTTTTTTACTTTTCTGGAATCATCCTTGTCTAACAACTTAGAAAATTATTGCTTCATTATATAACATAGTTCCCTGAAGAAGTCAATAAAACCTATATTGACGAAACATGTCGGAATCAATGTAAATTGAAACAATATATTAAAAAAAACCTGTTTAAAACCAGTTAAAACTTTGTTTTTTTTAACAACACTTCTGTCAATCAAAAAATAACAGGATATCTTAAATTAATAATTTTTAATGTAATATTTGCTGTAAATAAATTAGCATCATCGCCATATATTTTTGCGAGCTCCACTTTACATTCTCAATGGCTACGTTAAAAATAGCGCACTAATTTTGATTTTTTCCGAAATATGCAGCTTTCGTAAGTTTTTTTTTTTGCGGTATTACCGGTAAATTCATTTGCTTTGCCGGTAATGCAGTGTGTCTTTCGCGTCATATTTATTTTGTGTTACAGATTTAATCACAAAACCAAATAACACGTGCATGTACGAGCAATGCGTACGTCCACATGGTACTAAAGCATTTTTTTCCGAATTCCTGTTTATAATTTTTGGTCGTATAAAAGCGTTATCGAAATCGTTATTTATTCCTGCTAACATAAACACTTACTCCATCCCTGCTATTACAATATATGCCGAGTAACAGTTTATCAAACAGTACACGCCAGTGTATCGTGTACAGATGCACTTCATACGCGCATGTTTACACAAACGGTAATGTTACTTGTCTGATTTATTAGTCTTAAATTTCAAGTTTTATAACATCGTATCCTAAATACTTAAGTTGATGCGTAGTAAAACTTTCTTCAAACCGTAGGATTCAGCTTTTTACGTTCACAAGTATAAAATACGTCCGTTTGTAATTAATTGCAGTTTTAAAGAGTCGTTTAAATTAAATTTAAAATTAGCTAACCATTTAGGTGAAATAGTAAAGCTTGAAAGTAAATTCAGATTACATAATGTTAGTGAGTTAGTTTATCTGGAGACTTAATCAGAATTTTAAATTTAAAAATACGTTATACAGCGTTTGTAACTGTAATTAAATGAAATCAGAATATTAAGAGGTTGCGTTATAATCCAGTGGTGTTATAATTTAAATAAAAACGGTTTTGCGCTTAGAGAACGCATTAGCAAAGGTTAAAAATCGCCGGTATTCGCGATCGAATGAACTTATTTATAAAATGGTATCTACTTTGGTCGCAAAATGTTTGTATACATTTCTTGTTTAATGTGTGCAATTCTTGCAATTGTTGTAGATCTATACACTCTTTTTACCACCTGATCTGTCATTAACCGAAAAAAGTTTCTTTCGTATGCGCGTGCATCGTTTATGGACGAGTATTGTCAAGTTTACAACTTAACAAAATTTTCACAATTTTTGGTGCATGTTATTCTTACAAGTTTTTTACTTTTTATTTTTAAATATTAATCCCTCGCGTTTTTTACATTATTACCATAATATTTCTCGAGAAATATTAATTTTAGACATAATAATTGATCTTTTATAGTTTTAAGATAATTATCGATAAGAAAATTAAAAAATATATAGGGTGATCCATTAAAAAAGTTAACTTATTTGTGTTTGAAGTTTAGCTAAGGGGTCGGGGAACTCTTTTACCTATTACCCAAAATATATTTATTTACGCCGACGTTACCTCTTTGATTTGAAAGAAAGAAAATCATATATTATTTAAATTCAAAGGGTTTATTGAATTTATTTATACAGAGAATACAATTATAAATATAAAAAGTATAAAATAAAAGCGATAAAATAAACTAATATTGTGAAACAAAAGGATTCCTTTTTTATGTAATTTTATTTACGTCTATTTATACGTCCTCATTACCCCAAAAATTTCATTTTTACCCCACGGGGTATTTACCCCGATTCGCCGACCTCTGAGCTAAAGAGACCGACATAAGAAACACCCTGTGTATTATTGTAAAATTTTAATTATTCATTAATCACTATGACACTGTTGTCGAATAAAGTTTAAAAGGAATTCGTCCTGACATTGCCAAACTGTTAAATATTAATATTTTCCTGGAGTCATATTTCTATCAATGTTTAAAAAAAATAACGTGAATAACTCAAAAATTATTTATTTTATATAAATACAAAAAAAAATTGAATCTAAAAACTACAAAATGAACAGGGTGTTCTATTAAAAAAAAAAAAAAGAAGTTACGTATCGGTGTCCAAAAACAAAACACTGTACAGGGTGGACCAAATTCAAATGTTTTATGAGGTATCTCGGTTACCGTAATAGCGAAAATCTGGTATCGGTGTCTTGGACTATTTTTTGAGAAAAGAACGCCTTTGTAATCACATTTTTATACCGTTTTCCATTTTAGTACCTACTGCAGACGAAAAATGAAATTTCATCGTTTTTGAAAACTTACTGTAACTTCTTTATTTATTAAAATAGAAAAAAATGCTAGTAAGGTTTTTATACAGATTTTTATGCTCAATTTAAAAACAAACTTAAATTTTTTTAACGACCTCGACTTTCGAGATATGAAGTAAACTTATATTTTTTTAAATAGAAACCTTAGTTGGCCATGACTTTATATGAAACGTTATGTTGTTTAATAATGTTAACATCACTTGTTTACGAAATCATGGCAAACTTAAAGAAGGGAATATTTACAAAATTAGCCATATTTCGGTTATTTTTTGCAACAAATATATAAAAACATATATTTTTAAAAAGCTCTCCTTTATACAGGGTGTCCCCATTATACACGGCAAAAAAGTAGGTGCATATTCCTGAGTGAAAATGATGACCATTTGTCAAATATTTTGTTATCCGAAAATGCTTCCTAATTAGAAAGAAAACACGTAATTGGAAGTATGATTTATAGTCAGGTCATCCGCTTACCATCTTCAGAATTTTTTTCTCTGGAATAAAATTGAAAATGTCATTCGTCCATAAGAAAGTACGACTTAAGAGGAAAAAATTTGTCCCTCTTTGTTTTTTGCTGTAAACGTAGCCGTTTTCGAGAAAATTAGCGCTAAAGATGCATCGACAAACTCTGTTTATACGCCTCAAATATTTTTTTTTACTAAACTTAGTTGGCTAATGTCATGCTTGACTTAAGGCTTGTTCATAATAAACTAAGTGAATGTCGGCTAATTCGTTTAGAGTATGGGTCAATCTAAACAGATGAAACTTCCTTAGGTGTAAACACATTTTACTGTGGTTACCTTTGTTAATAACAATCATAATCTCAATAGCAACAATGGTAACCACAGTAAAATGTGTTTACACCTAAGGAAGATTCATCTGTTTAGACTGACCCATACAAGTTTGTGTATGATATTTTTAGAAAAAGGTTAGGTTATGAACAAGCATGACATTAGCCAACTAAATTTAGTAAAAAAAATATTTGAGCTGTATAAACAGAGTTTGTCGATGCATCTTTAGCGCAAATTTTCTCGAAAACGGCTACGTTTACAGCAAAAAACAAAGAGGGACGAATTTTTTCCTTTTAAGTCGTACTTTCTTATGGACGAATGACATTTTCAATTTTATTCCAGAGAAAAAAATTCTGAAGATGGTAAGCGGATGACCTGACTATAAATCATACTTACAATTACGTGTTTTCTTTCTAATTATCCCACAAAGTCAATGGGAAACACCCAAACATTTCGGCCAAGTTTGATAGCTCTAGCTTAAACGGCTAGGACGTAATCGATTTTTTGAATTTTTTTTCTTGCAACTTTGGAGGTCTCTAACTTTGAAAGGAAGCATTTTCGGATAACAAAATATTTGACAAATGGTCATCATTTTCACTCAGGAATATGCACATACTTTTTTGCCGTGTATAATGGGGACACCCTGTATAGTCTTGGCCAACTAGGGTTTGCCTTTAAAAAATATATAAGTTTACTTCATCTCTCAAAAGTCAACGTCGTTAAAAAAAAAAATTTGTTTTTTAATTAAGCAAACAAATCTGTATAAAAAAAAAACCTGCATAACATTTAGTTTCATTTTTATTAATAAAGGGTTTATAGTAAATTTTCAAAAACGATGAAATTTTATTTTTCGTCTATAGTAGGTACTGAAATTAAAAGCGGTATAAAAATCTGATTACATCGGCGTTCTTTTCTCAAAAAATAGCACAAGAGACCGATTTCAGATTTTCGCTAACAATTATAGTAACCGAGATACCCCGTAAAACATTCGAATTTGGTCCACCCTGTATAGTTGAAAATAATACTTGTCATGTAATAAATGACCACAAACGACTTTTATTCGAAACTTTTTTTTAATTTCTACTAATAACAAATCTATCGAATAATTTATCTTGGCTGTTACACCCTGGATACATGTGTTATTTTTTATCGTTTAGAACTGTGATAAGCAAGCAGCGGCCCGCAGGCCGCATTTGGCCCGTCAGTTGTTTTAATGCGGCCCTCGGACATACTCTATTAACTAAATTTTTAAAAAAATTTGTGCAACGCAATGTATTGATCTATCTAATAATTGGTAAAAAGATCCAAAGTAGTAGGTAAATTATGTTTTAAAAATAATAAATTAGAAGCCCGTGCGGATTATTAGGTTTTCAATAAAAGTTTGTTTATAACTGCTTTAAAATAAGCGATACTTTCATGTAAAATTATATAATTCGTGAAAACTTAATATTTAAAATTTTTAAAATATATTCATGTGCAAATTTATTTATTAGTTTTAAAAGAATATACATATTACACCTACACAGTTATAACTCTAATAGATTTTTTATATATATTTTTTAAGACTCGCAGTAATAGCACGTGCGTTTTGTGTAAATAATAATAACATCTGCATCAACTTTTATTCATTAAATTGTTTTTAGATGAAGGATATTCAAAGGTGTACTGTTTTCGTTTTTTACCGATAATTTTTACCTGTTTTTATTATAAAATTATTTCTTGTATAGTTTTAATTAACAATCTACGGAATTTAGTTTTTTTATTCTTCGAATTTGTAAATATCCTGGATATTCGGTATGCATTCTTTGAATACACTTAACCTGAATGGCCTACTTAAAACTTATCTTGAACAACTTGTTATCAGTCAGTGTAGGTAACTAAATACCGCACCCAAAATATGCGTTTAGGTTACAACGCAGCTTCAAATGTTCTGTCAGATTCTAAAACTAAAACGTTTTTGTAGTTTTCACCCTTATAATCGCCGAATTTTATTTATGTACGTAAAATTACGACAAATCAACGCGCTTTAAATTTTTAACATAAGTTTTGCACTATTCAAACTTTTTTAAACGTGAATAGTGTAGAATTTAGCGCAAGATTAAGGACAGCGGCAAATTAAGTAAAATTTTAGTTAAACTAACCAATGAAAATGTTTTCAAGTCCTAAACATTTTCGGTCAATTCTTGAAACGTTAATTAAATAGGAATGCAGTAAAATTAAATATAATAGCCTGTTTAAGAGATACTCCGTAGAAGCCATGAACATTACTTATTTAAATTGTCAGTTACTTTTTTAAACCGAGAAAAGTTTGTTCTATGTGAAGTAAACTGTACATAAATGTAACTACTAGAAAATTGTGTGGAACTGTGAAATAACACGTTCAAATAATATTACATTTATTTTATTATGAATTCATACCGAGGCGGCTTGTCCATAGGGGTTGCAGGGGTGCAGCCTTTCCAGATTTAAATGAAATTAAGCTTTTTAACTGGTTTTAATTTTTACTTAAAACTTTTATTCTGTCGTTGTTAGTGTAGTTACACTCGAACGTAAATTGCATCGTTTTTTAGTTATTAACGCTTTTTTGACAATATACGGATACTGTTTTTTAACTAAATATTTAACAATTCATCTGTAAAATATATTTTTTTGCATCCGTCCAGAAAATCAGTTGTTTCCGATCAAGTTTTAGACTTGAAAATACTTCTTTACTGGCCTAGGCCAGAAAGTAACTGGTTGTCATGGTAATAACAACTCTTTACCGGCCTAGGCCGGGAAGTAGCTGGTTGCCAATTGCCATGGCCATGAGTTGTTTTGTTGATTTGCGCTGTCAAACAAGCGTCATTATTCCACCAAGCGAGTTTTCACCGGTAGTTTGTAAAGTTATTTTTTTAATCATGGATGATGACGATAGTGCTTTTGTTGTCAATGGCGGACGCAGAATAAATATTGTACTTAACATACCCGTAAGGTGTCTTTACTGGACTCGTATCCTTTTAGGACTCGCCTACGGCTCGTCCAGTAAAGTACCAATTTTCGGTCTTGTTACGTAAATAACTATTAACCTTTAATTAACAGTATTCTTTCTTATTGTAGCTTTTGTATAGTTTTTTATTCTAAGAAATAAATTTTTTTTAAATAATAATAATAATAAAGTGTTTATTTTGTTCTATCCATTTTGCTAAATTTTGAACATTAAATTAACCAATTTTTAATAACAAAATGCCTTACATATTTTTTACATTTACTTGTAGATAATTTCATTTTCTTTAAAAAGCAGTCCAAAAGTAATATTTCTTTAATTATAGCTGTTTTATTAACAATTTATAGGTATACCTGCAAGTGGGGTTTGAAATAAACTCAAAGCATTGTTAAAAAATTGAAAGTTAAAGCAAAAATATTAATTGTTTATAATACTATTAGTTACATTTTTATATTATCTATTTGTATTGAAATTCTATTCTTCGTTTTTTCTGTTTTACTGATTTATCGACGATTTTTTTATTGAAATTAGTTATACCTATTCTCAGTCAAAAATAATTAAATTTGGCATAGCCGACCCAAACTTTTAATTTCAATTGTTCCGTTCAGATTTAAACGCAATAAATTGATTCCCTGTAAATATTGAACACAATTTTTGTTTTGATTTTGATTCATTTTTATCCCTTTATATTCAAAAAACGTGAATAATATTTTTGAAAAACAACTGAAATAAAACACTGAAATAATAAATTATATCAGCTCGTAAGCTTGTAGCCGTTAAGCTAAGGCCGCAGGATGGTTGGCTGGAGGGTAGATGGTAGATACACGCCGTCGCCTGACGACAATCCAGGCGCTGGATTGTCGCAAAACAACAAAGCGCCTGGATTGTCGCAACAACAAAGCGCCTGGATTGTCGCCAGGCGACGGAGTGTATCTACCATCTACCCTCCAGCCAACCATCCCGCGGAGCTTGGTTTGGGCTGTCCCAACAGCATGTATATCACGCGTCGTCCAAACTCCATGTCTACTCGCCACTTCGTATGTATTATGATAGTGCTGTGTGGCAGCGGAAAATGCATCCCGCGTATTAATTTACAAGGCGCATATATTGTTATAAAATGTAGACTATTGAATGTAGCTACATAACTAACAACAAAATAATGTTTTTTATTTAAAATGTAAACTAGTTCGAAGAATATGCATAATTTCATTTAAATCTTGAGGGGCTCTATGGAAGCCGCCTTTGATAACAGTGATAAGTAAATTAAAAGTTATAAGCCAAAAAAGAAGTTTATTTGATAAACAACTATTCAGTTGACTAATTGAATTGTTGGCAGCCTTTTTCTTCTCGCTACTCAACCGCATCGTCACCGAAAAGCTAACAATTAAACCAAACTTCGGCGTGCTGTCATAACACCAAGTGTGTTCACCAAGTGTTTAACAATAACATTGTGTGCGAAATACATAATAGAAGTTCCTATGTAGGCAAAGTTTCGTATGCAATGCACGTTTTTATTGGCGCATACACTATTCAAATAACTTACACGCTGTGATAAAACGAATGTGCAGTTATACATATGCGCTATGGCGTACAGATTCTCATTTGTTAATAAACAACAGCCGGTGCAGTAACGCGTGTGCGAGCGTATGGTTTTCCATAGATTTGTTCATCCGTTTCCTGTATTACCTTTGTTTTATTTTGACGCTTCTGTTGATACACTTAGTAATTTATTACGCGTGTTTGGTTGTTACGATCTCGTACGCTTATTTCCTTTTTTATTGTGCGGATTTGCGTGTGTTTTATAATTATCTGAGGTTAGTATGGTGTTAATTACCTTTGTGTATAATCATTTTTCATCAACATGATGGTTAATTTTAATTAAGAATTGTTATAACACGTACTCATTTATCGCTTTTATTATTTTTTTACGGATATCAATTGGCGATAAATCTGTTGATATCGTTTCCAATGTACGTGTTGTGATAAAAATACAGATATGAAGGATAGTTTAATGACCTTTTTTATCCAAACTTTGGATTCTTTATTGTGTATGATATTATAGGGTTGCATTGGCCATGTTATAAAATTAAAGTTTTAAGAGTCGACTACTTTTCAAGAATTTTAATTTTTCTATAAATCATTAATCAAAATATGATTATAACAAAATATATGTCAGCACTGTTAACAATGCATGTGTTAATTATCACTTGTAATGATCCAGGCGTGTCGATTAATTCTTATAATGTCTTTAAACCCCTCGAACGTGTTTTTAGGCGTCGGGTATCGAGCTGTTACCAAGCAACACGTTGGGGGGGATTAAAGGCAAAGTTGTTAAAAATTTTCATTTGTACGGCGTCATTTGGCGGATTATTTTTTGCAAGTGCAGTATTTGATTTCAGTTTTGTATAAAAATTAAAAATCATACTATCCAACTAACAACTTGCCAACCAAATAACTGATAACTACCCTAGGGTTATTGTGTTACTTTGATTTGATTTATTTAAATTTATCATGTGACTTCAAATGCCTGAATTGCTATCAAAGCAGAAAATTTTCAGTAGTAATATAACAAGTGCATTGAAAATTATCGATAATTTTTGGTAAACATGCCCGAATGCAAGTTGAGTTGAAAAAAACACGAGTGCACGAAGTGCACGAGTGATTTTTTTTAAATTCAACTTGCATGAACGACTGATTTTTTTTATTCAACTTGCATGCGTGAAGATTTGTCAAAACTTATAGATTATTTGCAATGCACGAGTTATATTTTGTTAAGAAATTTCCTTCACCTAACCTACCTGTCAAATTAAATGTATGCTATGTCCAAATTTACAAGTACTGTCAGAGTGGTGCGTCAGTAGTGTGGTTTAATCTATATTAAAGTAACGCTACTGGTCGCCGAAATTCGTCAAAAAATTATCAAGACCAAAATATTTAATTCCCTCTCCAAATTTATATTTTCGACCAATCACAAACTCAGATTTCTTAGAAACGACCAATAAACGCATGCAAACCTGTTAGTTGCGAAAAGGATATTATTAGTGTATGATTATGTTTATTGGTCGATTCTAGGAAATCTGTGTTTGTTATTGGTCGAAAACGCAAATTTGACAAGAGGATCAACGTATGACAGGGGAATGTAAAATTATTACCGTGTAATAATACTCTTATTGGTAGTCTCTACAAGATTTAAGATTAGTGATTGGTTGAAAACGCAAATTTAACAGGTGAAGGTGATTTTCATTGGAAACGTATTTCATATTTAAATAATTTTCTATCAGATAAGTCTAACAATACATCTTTACATGAAAATCCACGGGGGAACCATTTTCGAACAGTTGATTTTGGTGCTCAAAGTTTGTTCATTGTTCCTATTTTCAGTAATTTGTAGTATTTGATTATAACGAGGTGGTCAAGCCTTCAATGATTGTGTTTACAGAAATTTGCTTAAAGTTTAGATTAGAATTAGAAGATAGATTTTTAGGTCTAGCTTAAGAAAAAACGTTCCTTATGACAGGCCCTAAAATGCTTTTTAAAATGGTTACTTTTCCAAAACAATTTTAAACTTAAAACACATTTAGATTAATGAAAATTTATATATCTTATTAACTTATAAACTAAAAATCTAAAAAGTACATTACATAAATTGGTAGAATTTAATTATAAAACTTAAATATTTTACATTTGGGAATGTGTGATCAATGTACAAATAGGTACATATACTTTTCAACAGATATCGCTTATTCATAGTCATAAAACTGATGTATTCCATAATAGGTAACTGTTCCATATTAGGGCACTTTACTCTACTCATTTTTGTATTCACTAAGTATTTAGATAATTGGTCGTTGCCCGATTATGTATATAACTTTGCGCATCATTGGATTTTCCTTTATTTTAGTCAGGTATTCTGTACAATATCCACTTGAGTATTGTATTGGTGATATGGTATCACGCTATGATTGTTGCTCATTTTGTTCAGTACCTATAAGTGACACAAACGAGTGAAGTCATCCTTACATTACGAAACTAAACTGTGTTGTTGTTGCTTGATGCATTAACATTCTTTTTTTTTGTGTCATAATACAGTTTTTAAACAAATGGGTCTTCTGCTCCTCAATTTTGTGAGTTAGTTATATTTTATTTTATATTTCAATCGTTTTTTCGTATGGTTTCATTTTTGCACCCAAATTTGATACATATTTGCCACTTAATCCGGTTGCAAGCTCCGGCTAGTTCAGTTAATCATAAACTCTAACGGTTCTGAAGACGTAACAGTTTTTGATGTAAAGGAATAGTTTTAAAAATGTGCGCAAATTTAAATATAAAAATTTCAAAAATATATCTTATGATTATATGATTACTTTATTGGCAAAGAAGTTGTTGTAGCGAATTTTTAAATTTTTGTAAATGGAACAGTACAGAGTGGTCCAAATTCGATGGGATTACATGGGTATCTCGCTTAATAGTCAAGATACAGAAACTGTTAACATACCAAAAATGTGCAGTTTTTTGAGACAAACTCAGAACTGTTTTTAAAAATATTTTGTCATTTCCGTTTTTTTTTTTTAATGTCATATTTATAATGTGTCATATGTCCGTTATTGTTGTAAATGTCGAAAAAAAAGCATAAAGATTATTTTTAGACATTTTTATGTAACATTCGATGATACTAAAATGAGAACATGTTTATGCTCACCATAAAAAAGTTATGACAGAAACTTACCTTTTTTTAAATGTACCTAACTATAGTTGGCTATGACCTATTTTGTTTCCTTATTTTTTTCTCATTTCAAATATATAAGGGTTGATATAATTACTTTCAATAATACAGAAGTTACCAAGGTTTTTTACTTCTTTTTTTTTTTAAGAAAAACAGGCTTTGAAACAAAACAAAAACAAGTTGTAAAACCTTTTAAAACTGATGTTGTACAAGTTACGAGGGTTCTTTAATTTGTTGTTAAGGTAAATATTATAAATATTTGAACAGAAGACAACAAAAATATGGTCAGAATCAGCAGTTATGGATTGTTGTTTATCTTATATTCAAATATTTATAATATTTATCTCACCAACAAACTAAAAAACCTTCGTAACTTGTGTATTATTGAAAATAACTACATCAACCCTCATCTATTTAAAATAAGAAAAAATAAGGAATTTAAATAGGTCATAGTCAACCATAGCTTCCATTAAAAAAAAGGTAAGTTTGTGTCATAACTTTTCATCGGCGAGGGTAAATTATTTTTTTTACTGCTATCTAATTCTACATAAAAATATCTAAAAATAATCTTCACAAATTTTTTCGATATTAATTTACTACAGCAACGGAGATATGACGCACTATAAATATGACAAAAAAAACACTTTTTTCCAATAACTCAATCTAGAGTCTAGAGTCAAAACTGCTTATTTTTGGTAATTTGACCGTTTGTCTATCTTAAATGTTAAGCGAGATACCCATGCAATCCCATCGAATTTGGACCAACCTGTACAGCAATAAAAAGGGAAAGGCAGTTGTTCAGATTTTTCATTTCTATTAATTTTAGTGTTTGCTGAAAATTATCTGAAATGTTTGTATCATTGACTGTTATCTGCAGCGTGCTTTCTTGATTTTTAATCTATTTAATTACGTTTTTTATTTAACAAAAACAAATATTGCCGCTAGAGATAATGGCAACACTACCTTAAAAGGATGTGACTGTTCAAGCATGTAATCTAAATAAAAACAATTAAATACGTCTGTAATACCATGCTCTGCAGATAAGTTTCGCCTTGAATTATAAAACTTGTGTCGTCCATTGATAATGGCATGAAACAATTGTTCTAAAAGTTGGTCTATTTATTTAAAATTTTATGCCTTTAAGCGGCATTAAAAGATTTTAATATCGTATTGTTTCCATTTACTGCTAGTATTTTTTAGAATATTGCCATTGTACAAATTTTATTAGTTTGATTAGAGGCCACCGTTTAATACAGTTTTATCAGTAGTATGTGAGATTTATATCTTTTATTATGAAACTGGTGTCAAACAATTTTGGAAAAAAATGAGCAGACGAATAATTAAATTTGTTGACAATTTACTTACTTACTTTTTGACCGTTCTGGGTTAAATGGCGTAGACAGAAAATTTTTATTCCTTCTAGATTTCAAGCTGCGATAGTCAACTTTTTTTATTCCTTATGGCCGCCATATTGGACTTTTACACCATTAGAGAGACAAACAAATTATCTTTTCAGATGGATAAGCAACATTTCTTTTTATTAAAAAAAAAAAACTTGAAATTTGAAAACTTTTGTAACGAATTTATAAATCGTGAATGCTCTGAATAACAATTAAAACTATTATACACATGGGCGTCCGCAGAACATTTTCCAGGGGGGGGCAAAGCACAGAGACAAATAATAATATACAGGGTGGTCCACATAGAAGGGACACTATTGGGATCTCGTAAACGGTAAGAGCTACAAAGGAGTTTAAATTGGACAAATTGTTCCCCTTAGTGAGACCCACTCAGTGATGCTTTATTGTTTTAAAAAAGTACCACGGCACGCTAGATAATAAACAAAAGTCTAATTGGGCTTTTTTTCTTAAACTTTAATAACTCGCTTATACTTGATGATACAAAAATGTTTTTGGGGAAAAAGTTGTAGATTTTACCACGTTTTCAAATGAAAACGTTCATTTGTTTTAATATCGTTTTTAATTCATAGCACTCTTTAGCTTCATGGGGACTTCTTTTGAGCCTAAATATCAAAATAAATACATTTAACCTTATATTAGTTAAGGAGGGAAAAAAGCTTTCTCATGAGGTCCTAGCCTACTATGTTTTCCATTTAAAAAAATGCAAGTTTGTAATTTACCTAAGAATTTAAACAATATTGAAACAAATGAATGTTTTCATTTAAAAGTGTGTGGAAAAATCTACAACTTTTTCCCCAAGAATATTTTTGTACAATCAAGTATAACCAAGTTATTAACGATTTAAAAAAAGGCTCAATATGATTTTTGTTTATTATCTAGCGTGCCATGGAACTTCTTTAAAACATTGAAGCATCACTGAATAGATACCAGAAAGGGGAACAATTTGTCTAATTTAAACTTCTCTGTAGCTCTTACCGTTTACGAGATCCCAATAGTGGCCCTTCTATGTGGACCACCCTGTATATACTTTTATTATTTTTACGATTTGTTTTTACAAGTACTTTCACATATTTCATGTTTACTCGATTCTAGGGGGGGGGGGGGCAAGTGTCCCGTTTGCCACCCCTTGCGGACGCCCATGGTTATACATTATATTGCCAATAGGAGCTGGGCGATATCGAAAAAAAAGTTCCACGTTTGTGATTTTTATACTGAATAAACACAAATTTTTAAATTTCAGCGAGTTTCTTAAAAGAAAAAGTTGCTTATCAATCTCAAAAGCTAGTTTTTTTGTCTGTCTTATAGTGTAAAAATCCAATGTGGCGGCCATAAGGAATAAAAAAGTGGACTATCGCAGCTTAAATACCACACTGACGTTTAAATGACATTTGTTGATAAAGATTTTTTTTGTTTTCCACGGCACGCTTGAAAATTTTGTGAAACCTAACCTATTTTAGTTAAACTTTTCTTGTTTATTTCTTATTAGTTTAGCACTAAAATTAACTTATGATTACATCATTGAATTCAGAAACAAAATGTACCAGAATTAGTAAAAAAAATAGATTTGGAAAAAAAAATTGACTATCGTTTGACATTTAAGTTGAACTTGAAAAAAATTGAAATCCAATTCAGTTAATAGTATTTGAGGAGCCATTTAATTTAGTTTTTTGTTCACCAAAATCGGACCACAAACAACGGAGTTACAGCTTGCGGCGTTTTTTTGTGTGACACCTTGTATCAAAAAACCTTAGTAAACTTTTTTGTATGTCGGTACCTCTGTGTAAGTCTACGAATAAAATTTATACAAATGAGAGCTATTTTTTGCAAAAAATAAATTTTTTACCAATTCCACTTACCTATACCAAAAACCCACATGAAGTTTTAGCAATGCGCTAAAATATCAAGATATCGCAATATTTTTGAAATTTACCAATCCACACAGCTGTTAATCGCGAATGCAAATCGGAATTGGTGTAGTAATAGCCTGTTACATGCTAGTTACTAATTATTTCGACTAATTAGGCTTTCATAACGCGGAAATCGTATCATCAATCTCGAAATTAAGCAAGCAGGAATATTTCGGAGCGTGTAAATTTCCTTATTTCGCGTATAGTGGCGTAAAATACCTACTTTTTGTTGTGTAACCGCGATCTAGATACCTTTGCATAATAAATTCTCGTGTGAACAAAACGTGGTGCATCGCTCCCCTATTTGGATGTCTTCAAGTGCCGTGTACGTTCACTTGGTTAGTTTTTTGTTCGGTTCCATTATTAGGATGTCGGAACTGTTTTATTAACGTTAATATTTATTAATATGAAGATGGGGGAATGCCATTAGAATTTATTTTTAGCCTCGATTGTTTTAATTGGTAGTGTACAAGTGTACAGCGCCGGTTTAATGGGCGCACTTAATCGGGTATGTTGCAGTTAACTGTTTATTTGAACTACCTTGGGAAGTCGTCCACAATCAGTAATTTTCGTGCTGCGACATGCATTTTAAGTGTCCCGTATTCCTAAAAAAGTCGTAAATTTAAATATCGTTTGTTCGATAAAGCCGCTTTGTGGACATATTTCGACGGCAATTATTTAAATTGAAACTTCAAAAATTAACGGTGTTTGGAATTGAACTGCGGTTAAAAGAACGGTCGACAAACGACAAACGTAGCGAAAATGTCACAACTGTCCACGGCACGATAAGTAGGATTAAAATTTTGTCGCATGTTAAATAGTTGGTGTTTAAAATGGCAATATTTATTTCATAAAAAATTATTAACAGAGTTTGGAATGAAAATTGTGTGTTCAGAATTCTTATTTTCCAATGTGAAAATCCAAGATGACTTCTATAATAAATGACAGAGGTTCGAAAGAGACGAGCATCTGATGAGAATCTACTAAGATCAATATACAGAGAATAAAAAGTTGCCATGAGGGAGTGTTTTCAGTGTTCTAATATTAATAATGAAGAAAACAAAGCAAAAAATAGAACATTTTTATAACTTCTGAACTAAGAAAGTTGTATTCGTTTATTTCGGATTCTCATTCACCACTAGATTAACCAAATTTACCCCAATCTAATCCAATTCACAGCTCCTAAAACTGTTGATTAAAATATATATTATACAAGGTGTTTCAAGAGGAATAGCAAATATTTGAGGAGCTGGTAGTGTGGACCATTTTGAGTTAAGAAATTCATCTAAACATGTGTCCAATTCTCAAGGGTTACGAAGATACAGCTGTTTGAATGTTGAAACTATAAAAAGCATCACAAAAGGTTGATTATTGCATTTATTGATTATTTAAATTATAAAACACACGAATAATTAGCAATAGCTCAAAGTTAATGTTCAAAAATCCCATCACCAACTTCAATGCACTCTTAAACTTACTTGACAATAGTACGTATAGCTCTTCTGAGGCGGATTCTTGAGTTTACTTTTCATCCATCCCCATTGACAAAAATCTAATGGGCAAGGTCTGGCGGCCAATTAATGTGACCATATCGACCGATCCATCTTTCTGGTAATGTTAGAATTAGATAATGTGTCACCTGACGGCTAGAACGTAGTATTGTCAAGTAAATTCGAGAGTGCATTCAAGTTGGTGATGGGATTTTTGGACATCAAGTTTTAACTGGACAATTATTCGTGTGTTTTATAATTTAAATGATCAAAAAATGCGATACTCAACATTTTGTGAGGCTTTATAAGGTTAACATTGAAACAGCTTTCTAACCATTGATAATTGGGCACATTTTGTTTAAACTTTTTTACTCAAAATAGTCCATACTAGCAGCTCCTAAAAATTTTTACTATTCCTCCTGAAACACACTGTATTATTAATCAAAATCAACACTTCAAATCTTAAATTTTGGACGCCCTGTGCATATACAGGGTGTTTCTTAAATATTGCAAAACAAATCGGGAGGTTATTCCATATCGAAAATGAAGGGGGTCCATTATATAACATTTTTTCCTTAGACGTCTCCTTTCGGAGTTACACCCCCCTAAAGGAAAGCGGTAAATTTAGGTTTTTATTTTATTTCTCAAATTTGGACAAATGTAGGAGAATGATATTTGGCAGATGTTTTATACTTATTAAAAGGTTTCCCATAGTAATATTTTTATGTTCATATTGGGTAGAACCGAAAGGAGTTTTGGCGTTGTCGCCGCGTTAACGTCAAAATGAATAACATCTGTCAATTCTATCCAATATAAACATAAACAAACCATGGTTTCCACCAAACTGAATCGTTTTGTATTGGAAAATTTAATATTGCATGTTTACTTAGTTTATTTTTTACTCAAAAACGGTAGATTTCACAAGAAAAACTAAAAATTAAAAAGAGTTTCTAAACAAATCAAGCTTTCCCAAAGGAGACGTCTAAGGAAAAACAATTATGTAAAAGACCCCTTAATTTTCGATAAGGAATCACCTCCCGATTTTTTTGCAATACTTAAGAAACACCCTGTGTAACTACAACAATTTAAAACTTATCTTTGTGGAGACTCGTCTCATAATTTAGACTCAATTTTAGACCGCTCAGTTTTCAAACAGTTATATTCCAGTTTTTTGCTCTTTTTTTTAGGTGTTTTTAAAAAGCCAAAAATGTTCATGGCCCCTATACTTATATTTTAAGATAGTGGCCCCAATTACTTATAAAAATAACAAACACTTGACATATTATATCATATAGCGAAACATCTGTTACTATTTCAGCAACTTTCTTTCATCTTTTTGAATCTATTTTTAATAGCAAAAAAGTTTACGTTTGTGTTGCTTGGAAAACACCTGATTTATAATTTTTATAAGATGTAAATCATGATAGCGGATGTTATGATTAAGAAGGGTGCTCGTTATCTTTTAATTTGCTCCAAAATATGTGACTCCACTGAATTGTTTTTGGTTCACAGTTCAAGTACCAATTACCATAACCCAACCGAACATGTTTTTAATGTCCAGTTATTATCGAACACACTAATCCTGACAGACACCCACTTAAACTGTCTTTGAATATTTTAGACCTGCTTTAATAAGTGCTTCAGGAGACCAACGAACCAGTCGACTTGATTTTAATTAAGTAACGTTTACTAGACAAAATTATTTGACATATGGTCTGGTTGATTACCACCTATAAATATTCTTAGGCCGAGAGCCCACCGAAATGGTATGACAGGGACGTGACATGTGTGTCATTTTGAAGTGACATAACTGAAGGATTTGGTGTCGAGGAGATAACGATGCTCATTAGGTTTTTTTTTCCAACAAACCGTTTAAAACCAATCAATGAATCAATGCATGAACTGTTTTATTCGCATGCGTGAACTATGTACTTATAAATGTATTGCATAGTATTAGCCGTTGTTGGAACGCTTTTACAGCTGGCCTAACTGTAATGACATTTGCTTCTATTAGGTTCATAGAAATGAGCGCAGCGCAAGGGTAAACACCTTAAGAATCTAGTACTAAGTGGAATTGGGAGGGCGATGCGTAGCTACCAGAGCTCACGTTAGTTATGAACAGAACGGCGCATGCGTGTAAAAATCCCGGCAACAATTCGTTCGCTCGTTCATGAACTGTTCTGATAGTCCGCAAACCCGTCCATTTATTATTTTGAGAGTTGATGAAACGGATGACTGACCGTCCGGTAAACTGTCGGAGACTGTGATGGAACGCGATATTGATACTGCGCAGAATCGCGACAGTCTTTCGCATAGTCAGCGGGCTTGTTGGAACAAGCCTATTATTAGAGGATAGTGTGGATATTAGCAACCCAGTTTTTTAAGGTTTATGACCCTTTCAAATCTGATCAATGCTTAGAAATGTCAGGTCACTGTCAGATCGTGCTTCACTTCACTTCGGTGTGCACTCGGCCCTATTAGAATTCATTACTTTCTGCAATCGCGTCTCGCATAATTGCCTCAAATGAATGAAAGTTTGATTATTTAATTGCTCATCAGCAGAAGATGCAGAAAAATTATTATACAATTATTAATCGGCACCGTGCATACAATAATTCCATTGTTTGAAGATATAATACTTCCTGCATAATCTGTCGACACTTTCTAAGGTCGAATATTAGCGTGTGTGGATTGCAACCGTAACTTGTACATGAAGATGCACAATGCGACCTGCAGGTGTACCGTTATCGCTTACCAGCATCCGAACGAGTGCCATTATGCTCGGATTTTTAAAGGGAACTTGTAGTTTCCTTTAGTATGCACTTGAAATTTATACGCGTAGTCCCGAACGCGGGGGCAACGATCGGAATCTCGAAAACCGTACGAGCTGCACAATAGGTTAAATGAAACAATTAGTCCTTTTATTGAAGCGCAGCTCAACGATGCTTTTGTTTTTGTGAACTGACACTCTAGATGCGGGTTAAAAATTAAAATGAGCCGAGTTGTTAAATCTCGAATGTCTCACTTATGAGTGTTAATGGAAAATTATTGTTTTAAAATAAAATGTAGAGGTTTTTAAGCAGTAAAAAATGATTATACTAATTTGTCCTAACATACTTTAGATTAGCGTTATTTTAAGTGTGATCCACGGACGCCTATCGAAATCGTAACTATTTTGATTGAAATACGAAGACGTTATTTTTGGTGACATGTAGTGATTTTATTATTGTTAATTTAATTAATTAGGAAGTTTTTGAAGTTTCTGTTATAATGTTTAATACAGTGACATTGATAGGTAGATGTAATCGAAATAAACAAAAGCTCTTTGGTGCTTCAAAAATTTTTGAGCGAAAGAAATCCTGACAATCTATAGTTTAGTAGATTATGACTTAAAATGAACATAAACTTCTTGTTTTTCTTCTAAATCTTACGCCTCTGTAGCGTTAGGTGTGAGACTTTTGTTTTTTCTTAGGTGGACTCTATTTGTATGGCTCTCTCCATCTTTTTCTATCTGTTGATAGTTTTTTTTAACCGTAACCTTACTCAATTTGAAATCTCTGATTGTGGCTTCTTTTACCTCATCATTCAAGGTTTTCCTTAGTCCTTTCAAATTTTTCCTCCTTATCACCATGGCAACCAGCTACTTTTCCGGCCTAGGCCGGTAAAGACAACTCATCACCATGGCAACCAACTACTTTACGGCCTAGGCCGGTAAAGACAACTCATCACCATGGGACCATGGCAACCAGCTACTTTACCAGCCTAGGCCGGTAAAGAGTTATTATCATGGCAACCAGTTACTTTACGGCCTAGGCCGGTAAAGACAACTCATCACCATGGCATCCAGTTACTTTCTGGCCTAGATCAGTAGACGTATTTTCCAGCTTAAAAAGTTGATCGGTAACAACTGATTTTCGAGCCGGATGCAGAAAAAAAAACATTTTTCTGTATTGTACTGCCCAAGATCTACTTAATATAAATTGTTATATCTAAAATCGCACTCAATCAAAACATATTATGTTAGTTGATTGAGTTAATATATATATAGCTTTTTTTGGTTGTGAAGTTTTAATGGTGCTTTTAAATAAGAGACAGCCTGCCCATATGTAATTAATCCAATGCTATGTATTAATTTGAGTAAATTTAAGTATCCAGCATGGACGAAAGTGTGTTCAAAATAACAAACAGCGTTTTAAAAACTTTAAAATACTTAATGTACCAACATGGGCGTCCGCAGAAAATTATTCAGAGGGAGTCAAAGTTTGCAAAGGAATGCATTAAAATATTGACGAACTTTTAACTTGACCCTCTTTCATTAGGTCATTTATGGAGTACTCGATTCGAGTGCCCCGTTTGCCCTCCCTAGTGGACCTCCCATGTATACCAACAACAAAATTTGGTATACTCGCATTCAAACTAGAAATGTTTAGTGATTTTGAACAGTAAATTTTATTTGAGTATTGTTGAAATAATTATAATCCTGCACCCACCAGTACATCGACTTGATTAACTGTTATTATTAATTTTCTTGGAAACCCCAAGATCTAATAATCCTGGCTATGAAATTGTTTCTTAGTAATTTGAATAGAATGACGGGATAGTGGTCCTTAGGTTTATAAAGAAAACTCTTTACATCAGCTAAATATTTCGGATCTTTATTTGATCCTTCATCAGTAGCTATAAACAAAATACACCGTGTCCTTAAAATTATAATTTAGGGGTCTAATAAGGTGCTACTCACCGATGAGCGAGGATGTCGAAAGCAACAATAAGGTGAACATTAGAAATTTCTCGAAGATGAAATGGTTAAAATTGATGAAAGTACTTCATTAAAATTTGCTTAAATTTTTAATCGTCGACACATGTGGTTTTCTCTTGACAAAAAATAAATTGAAATTTGAAAAATCGAAAATTGAAGCTATAAAGAGAAAATCAACATGTGGATTCGTAGAAAATTTGTCACTCTAATCACTAGGATAGATCAACATCCAATAAATAAAAGGTACATCCTCGCTCATCGGTGAGTAGCACCTTATTAGACTCCTCAATTATAATTTTAAGGACACTGTGCATTTTGTTTATAGCTACTGATGAAGGATCAAATAAAGATCCGAAATATTTAGCTGATGTAAAGAGTTTTCTTTATAAACCTAAGGACCACTATCCCGTCATTCTATTAAAACTACTACATGGTCGTAATTTTTAGTTAATTTCTTAGTAATATCTATCAAAATATTCTTGTTTACAATAGACTGCTGCGCACTTTAGTAATGAATGTAATCGATATGTTTATATAATATTTGAAACAGCTCGTATGTTACCGCACACTTGTGTTTTTAATGTTATCAGTTTTTTTCCGGTTTCGGCGGAAACTTGAACGTGATAGTGACAAAATGGTGTGTTATCAGTGCATTGCATACTTTAGGTATCTAAACGACGAATTTTTTAGTAAGACAATATATTTAAGTGTTTTACTTAGTGTAATATAGATCACGTTATTTTTTTCTAAGTGTTATTCAATTGTTTTTCTAGATGTTAGTTTGTGACGTTTTGTTACTGTAACGTTATGGGAAGTAATGCATTCGGTATGCCGAAGTAAGTAAGTAGATATCTAATTGTGTTTTTTCACAATATTTTTTTGATGTGGGTTATCACTTGTTTAATTTTCAGTTATATTATAAATATTAAGGAAACGTTATTTTGCCGGAAACATTATTGACAAAAGTTTGTTGTTTTGGTAACATCCTGAAACAAAATGACATCAATAAAATTCTGAGCCGAAGGCTGAGGATTTTGTCATTCGTTTTGTCGAAGGACGTTACTTCTATAAGCAACAAACTTGAGTTAAAATATTACCTGCAAAATAATGTTCCAAAATATATTTGATTAGACTATTTCCAAATAAGATACCAAAAATATTTATAATTTTCGTTTATTATTTAAATTCTGTTATTTTCAATATACTTTACAAATGTCAAACATCTGCAAACAAGCCAAACAAGCAACCGGGTTGCTATGGAAACGAGATGTTTTCGCTTTTTTGCCATTGAAAATTTACTTCACCTGTCAAATTTGCGTTTTCAGCCAATCACCAATCTTAAATCTTCTAGAGACTACCAATAGGAGCATTATTACACGGTAATAATTTTACATTCCCCTGTCAGATGTTGATCCTCCTCTCAAATTTGCGTTTTCGACCAATAACAAACTCAGATTTCCTAGAAACGACCAATAAACATAATCATACACTGATAAATATCCATTTCGCAACTAACAGATTTGCATGCGTTTATTGGTCGTTTCTAAGAAATCTGAGTTTGTGATTGGTCGAAAATATAAATTTGGAGAGGGAATTAAATATTTTGGTCTTGATAATTTTTTGACGAATTTCGGTGACCAGTAGCGTTACTTTAATATAGATTAAACCACACCCCTGACACACCACCCTGTCAGTTCTCGTAAAATTAGACATAACATATATTTAATTTGGCAGGTAGGTTAGGTGAAGGAAATTTCCTGACAAAATATAACTCGTACATTGCAAATAATCTATAATTTCTGACAAATCGTCACTCATGCAAGTTGAATCGGAAAAAAATCACTCTTGCACTTAGTGCACTCGTGTTTTTTTTTCAGCTCAACTTGCATTCGGGCACATTTACCAAAAATTATCGATAATTTTCAATGCCGTTGTTATATAGTTATATTACTACTGAAAACAGCCCTAGGGACGATTTGGCGTTGTGGATTGGGCTTGAGCAACGAATCTGTCCGTTTGTCTATCGTTGCATATAACTTAAAAAAGACCTACATGCCTAGTAGCTATTGTCACTTTTTTATCATCGTATATCACACTGTTAAGGACAAAAAAATACAATCTGCATTATGCAATATACAATGTACATACATTCACTCGTCATTTATTTGTCTGATTAAATATTCAACTTTTTTTAAATTTTACGGAAAACATGGTGTTAGGATGCCTTTTTGAATACATAATAACTGGGGCGTTAACTACTTTAGTTTACATGGTTCGCATTATTTTACTTACAAGTTTAGTGTTATTTATTAGGGTACTATCGGGTTCCCGAGGCAGGCAGAGGCTGAAGCCAAGCGATTGGTGCAAAGGTGTATGCAGCGTACATAAAACAAAGAAGCTTGTGCCACTGATAACATTTAATAATTAGTAACAATTATCAACTCACCGGGGGGAGCCCACCCCCGCGTGTGATGCTGGATCGCCAGGGTTAATATAAGCCCATCACCATTTTACATTAACACAGATCTCCACTAAAGCCAAGCATAAAACAACAAGGTGGTCTCACTCGCACACAAAGCTGAAAGGCAAAGCATGGCGTCCCATGCATTATATAAATTAGCATGTGTATCAACATACACCCTGGATCTCAATCCAGTACAACTCCTGGACAACACTCCAGCTCAGCAACCTGGACAACCGTCCAGCTAACAGACTCTCTGGTCACGTTGGGTACCGTTGGCATGCTTTGATGGCACCTGGGTGGACCCTCCGGCGTTTCGACCGGATTCCTACGCTTACTGCGCCTCATCACCCAGGTGTACCCTCATGGGGCGGCTGCGGCCAGGTGTGAGCCAGGACACACAGCATAGACCCACCACCCAGGGGCACCCCCCATAGGGCAGCTACGGCTGGGGGTGTGAGCCAGGACACACAGCATAGACTCACATTCCCCAGCACTCTGTATGGAGAAATGGAGAGAAATTAGCAGCATGATTAGTACATTACCAAATGATTGCAATCCAAAACACAATAACACAATAACATAATAAACACCAATAACTGCAGTATTACGATAATAGGCCATCTAATACAATCGCATACTACATGCACTACACAATGCCAACCCTTTTTATTACCACATAGCATCACATACACGTAACATGTCTAATTCTAACAACTTATACTAAAAACTGTCGAATGTGAACTGTATTTATAGGGTTGCCAGATCTTTGCAATGCCAATGCCGGAGATTTTAAAATAAGCAACAACAAAAAAAAAAAAAAAATTATATTAAAGAAAACGGACGTTTTGCCCAAAATAACAATAAATAAAAATATATCACGTTACATTACTATTACACAAATAATATTAATTATATTTCTCATTACTTTTTACATTTTTCAATAATTGTTCGTTACATTTTACATATTCAAAAAACTCTAAGCAAGTCATTTCATAGTTTATTTTACGTGCTCAAAACCATAGCCGAATGAGTTCGGTCACCATCGATTCGGTAGTTAGGGACAGCCCACTTATACGTCATATACTCGATGCGACCCTGCATAAATGTGTTGATCGGCTACAGATCAGTACAATTTGCAAACGTAACCATTTCATATATTTTTTTTTAAATCTATCTTTCGCCGGAGATTTTACATTGCCTGCCGGAGACCTGAGATTGTTTGTCAATGCCGGAGACTCCGGCACAATGCCGGATATCTGGCAACCCTAACTGTATATCTCAAGTGCCCCCCGCAAGGGGTTGCGTCTGGCCGATACATAACATAAACAGTTTTGGGTCACTTTACCTGCCTCCAACGAAACCAAGAACTAAAACGCAACATACTATCTTTGTTTAGATGTAACATATGCTTCAGTGTATAATGAACGTAATTATTAGCATCTTAAATCCAATAACTAACTATTATCTTAGTTTATCGAATATCATAAACAGAAAATAAAGGTAAAATACCTTAGACAAAAATATGAGCCTTTCAATGGGTAAAAATTTGGAACGCTCAACTTTTAATTTGCAAGAATAACGAGGTATTTTATTTAATTAATATCGCGTGATCCTCATACGATCGAGTTACATATAAATTTTCGGAATGACGGAAATAATTACATGTGTCTTATTTTGTCAGAGTTATCTCAATTGGTCTGACAGATAATGGGTCGTTTTTCTCGTAGCTGAACAAGCTATCACCATTTGAACGATTCAAACCGCTAATTGATTCTCGTGTTTTGAAATCTAATAAACGTGTTCATCTTCTGATAAAAGTGGAACTACAAATAGATAAGGGAATGTGTCTTGTTGTACAATAATCGATCGAGAACGGTCGACACTGATTGTACTCGTAGTCGTGTTAAACAGTCAGTAAGTCCAGTTAGTAGTATTAGTATGAGTGCTGCGTATTGTGTTGTTCGTTTTCCTAACGAGGTTTGTGTATTAAATTATTAGTGAGTTGTTTCACGTCAAAAAAAATGTTTCCGTTGATATATTTTTGTGCCGGCTTGTTTTTGTTGTGCAATTTTGATTGATATAGGGCTTTGAGTACAAAATACTATCGGACATAATGTAGGTTTGTTTTATTTTATTTCTGTAAAATGAAGTTTCATTTACAAACTTAAATGTGAATCATACAGAAATTTTATACCTTTGTAAATTAAAGAAAATATTTTTTTAAAAAGCATGGAAGGCGTAGTACCTAGAAGAAAGGAAATAAATTAGAAGTATATATTTTATTCAGAACTGTTTTTGTTGGAAATTTGTAAAAAAGATCTGTGTAAAATTTCGGGCAATTTTAGTAAAATACTTCACTGAGGCAAGTAGTTGTAAATTAGGTCAAAATACTTGTTGATATATTTCGACACACGATGGCTTATTTGTCAAAACATCACTTTTTTTAACGATATGAACAAACATTTTTAATACTCACAAAATTAGGGTAGTTCAATTGTTTATTCTTTACACTTTCATAAGTAACAGTCATCATCGATTTTTTTTTTAAATTATTGATTCTCACCGCCCTATTATTACATTATCATTTTAATAGGAAAGCTTATGTTATTGTAAATCGCTGGAAATATGCCAGACTGGCGATAGTCCACATTTTTTATTATTTTGAAATTACATTGTACCGTCGCGCGGGGTGAATTGAATCAATTGACAAGAAATTTGTTTGATTAATAGCTGTATACAGGGTGTTCTTTAAATATTGCAAGAAAATTCCTTATCGACAATAAGGGGGGTCTTTTGTATACAACTTTTCCTTAGACGTCTCCTTTCGGAGTTGCACCCCCTCCTTAGAGGGAAGCGATAAAATTAGGTTTCTATTTTATTTCGCAAGTTTGGATAAATGTAGGAGAACGACATTAGGTAGATGTTTTATAGTTATTGAAAGGTTTCCGATAGTAATATTTTCAATCATCTCCCACGTTCACAGGGGGCTGATGTGCGACACCTGTTGGTTTTTTTATCAGAACTTTTTGGTGGGTTGAAATTTTGCGACTAAACATTTTTTTGTTTGAAAGCTTCATTTATTTAGAAAGTTTATTTATTTTTTAGTTTTTCCCGTAAAACCTACAGTTTTTGTGTAAAAAATAAAATAAGTAAACATTCACCATTAAATTAATATTCCAATATTAAACGAATCATTCTGGTGGAAACCATGGTTTGTTTATGTTCATATTGGGTAGATGTGATGGGTGTAATTCATTTGGACGCTTACGGGGTACAACGCTCAGACGCCCGTCACTTCTACCCAATATGAACATAAACAAACCATGGCAACCACCAAAATGATTCGTTTAATATTGGAATATATTTGATGGTTCATGTTTACTTATTTTATTTTTTACTCAAAATTTGTAGGTTTTACGAGAAAAAACTAGGGAATAAAAAAACTTTCTAAATAAACCAAGCCTTAAACAAATTTTTTTTTTAATTACAAAATTTCCACCCACTAAAAAGTTCTAATAAAAAAACCAACAGGGCTCGCACCTGTGAAAGTGGGAGATGACTGAAAATATTGCTATTAGAAACTTTTTATTAAGTATAAAACATCTACCTAATATCATTCTCCTACATTTATCCAAATTTGAGAAATAAAATAAAAACCTAATTTTACCGTTCCCTTTTAGGGGGGTGTAACTCCGAAAGGAGTCTAAGGAAAAAAAGTTGATGAAAGACCCCCCTTGGTTTTCGTTAAGGTATCACCTCCCTAATTTTTTTGCAATATTGAAGAAACATAAAACATAATAAAGCATTTCTAGGACAACTTTTCGTGCTCTTTCTTAATAAGTGAGTTAGAATTCACCAAATTTATTTCTACTTATGATAAGTCTGCTTATTCTGTAAGGTGCAAATTTTTGACATAAAAACTAGTGATTCATGAGCCACCCCCTGAAATTAAAAATATTAAGTTCTGAGCTTTTGTCAGACTATAGGGCATGCAGTTTGTATCTTTTTCTCGAATTTTCAAACTCGGAACCTTTCAAGTTTTATAATTAGGTACAAAAAAAAATGTAAAATACTTTGTGGGCAAATGGCTCAAGTCAAACTGAATCACGCTGTATAAAAAATGGTTTTTAATTGACTTCTTTTTCATTAGTTAATGGGATTTACCATTTTGTTGAATTTAAACTGATTTTAAAAACCTAATATCTTACTACTTTTCGAGATCAATTCAGGATTTTCGGAGATAGTTGGCGTGCCAGCGTGAAGTTGGCACGCCACTTAATTAATTAGCTATATCTCGATAACCCGTTAAGCAAAATTAAAAATTTTTAGGGTGCATTTGGGCGTTAAAAGATGAGACCAATTTTTAATTTTTTCGCCGATGGTTGGCGTGCCAACTTCACGCACCTTAAAAACAGATATTTAAATTTTCTTCTTCGATTTGGTTATTCAAAAGTGTACGTGGACATCAAAGACAGAAAAGAGCTTCTGACCACCCTGTAAACCACAGTTTTACGCACGTTTTATGACACATTCGTTATCATTTACAAAGTCTACGGTACACCGACGTATCACGGTAACCGATAAACAATCTCGCATCGTTTTGATACTCCAGTTTTAATATTATTCAAAACCATATGTTTGTATGTGTTTGTGACGGTTTTTTGTTTCGCGTAATCTGCCGGGGGCCCTTAAACGGTCCAGTTACACACGGACGCCTCCATATGCCACTACGGGTGCTCGTTCTTATTTGTGCCCAAAACGTTTATCATTCTATAAATAAGGTAATTAATACCGTGTTATCATCAAGGAGACCGTTGTCGTTAATGCGTAACATGCGCACACGTTATTTAGACATCGCCTATTGCAGGTTTTATAATGAATCTCGACATCATAATTACTGGTTCGTAGTAGAGAAAATTATCATCAAAGTGCGTATGTGAGTGGGCTAGGGCGCAGGTGAAGCTGGCAGACCATGGTAGGCGTCGCTTTATTAAACACCATTGTCACTGTAAATAAGTAATTAAAACTGCAGTGCTGGTCAACTGTTTTTAGAACCTTGACGTCAATCGTCACTCATTTGTTATGCTAATGTTTGTGAAAATTTTGTTTTTAAACTGCGACGTTGTTTTGTATTTATCGCAAGTGTGTCGATTATTTACATTTGTGTTTTGTTTTCAGGAGCTGACGAAGGAAGATATAATTAGAAACAGCACGTTAGAAGAATTAAAATCGAAACTTAGCAATAAGGATATCGGTAAGTACACATAAACAACAGCCTACTCCATGTTTTTTTAACTTGTTGCGCGCGTAAAATTGACCTAGGTACAACTTAACAAAGAGCGGGTTTTGTTAAAGAAGAATGTACAACTTTATTTACTGTGTAGTAAAAGATTTGCACATTTTTCTCTTTTTTGTATGAAAAGTTGTTAGTAGCATATATAACAAGCCTTATATGAGTTTTAAAAAAAAAACGATAGCGACGACCAACTTTAATTGCCATTTCAAATATGTTGACTTAGCTCTGTATAAAATCAGAAGTGCGTAATCGTATATTAAATAACAAGAGTTGGAAGAAGCATATTACGCACGAGGAGTGGAAAAGTTGCGTTTTTCCACTGGTGCATAATTGCTTTACAACTTGAGTTTTGTACTATACTTTTTCTACGACCACGTAATATACCTATACGATTTTGTCGGCTTTTTGGCTAATTTTAACGTGAGTCTACTTTGATAATTTCTAGAAAACCGTGCGTTTTGCTTACCATGCGTAAGGACCCTGTTACTATACATATTGGTTTGACATAAGTCTGCTTTGATAATTTATTTTTTAAAACTTTTTGCTTGCCGTACAGTAAGGACCCTTTTACAATGCATGCAGGTTGCATAGTAATAGTTGTTTAACGAAGTGGTCGTAGAAAAAAAATCTTTAACTTACTATGGAACTATTTTGTACTAGCTGTCGTTAAAATGGTATTTGCTGTGGATAATTTTGTTACGATTTTTTGCTGTTCATTTAGAACAGGGGTGTCAAACTCGCGGGCCGCAGGCCGCAACGAACATTTTTGCGGCCCGACTAATATATCGGCACATAATAATACAGGGATGGCAAATCCCGGCACGCGCGGGATTTTCGACGGCACCCTAAAGAATTCTATGAATAAATTTTGTGTCAAAAAAGTTGCAAGCGGCCTAACCTAACTAGCTTTTGGAAAAATTGCAAGCGGTCTAACCTAACCAAATGTAGGTACTACAAAAAAAAAATTGCGGCCCACCTAAAGTTAAACCTTGTTTGTATGGCCCAAGTTAGCCATTGAGTTTGACACCCCTGATTTAGAAAGTTAAAAGTCAGTTTTTTTAAACAGCATTTAATAATTCTGATGCGAAGCAACCGAAAATGTTTGTAATTCCGAATTTACGTTGGTATAGTAGCTAATGCAAGTTACTAAATCAAGTAAGGAAATTTAGATACTTGCAACGTGTAGACAGTTTGGTTTAGTACTTGCGCAAGTAAACAATTTAGTGACTTTTTGGTTAAAGTAAATAGAAATCATTAGTGTTTACTTGAAGACTATATTCCAGTTTTTGTCAATGACTTAACAATTTTACTAAACTGGGTGCATACCACGTATACGGGGTGTTTCTTAGATATTGCGAAAAAAATCGGGAGGTGATTCCTTATCGAAAATTAAGGGGGAATCGAATTTTTTCGCAATATTTAAGAAACACCCTGTATATTGTGTAAATTCTCACTAAACCAGAATTTTGACAATTTTGGCTACTTGAATTATGATTTACTTTAGATACTTGATTTAGTAACCTGCATTAGCCACTATACCAATGTAAATTAGGCATAACATTTACCGTTGGGTTCGTAATTGTTGTAGTCAGGGTGGATAAAAATCATGATTTTTTTAAAAAAATCAAAAAAATCGATTTATTTGATTTAAATCAGATTTTTTTGATTTAAATCAGATTTTTTGGATTTAAATCAAATGTACCATATTATCGAATTTAGTGACATATTCACATGCTATTTCTGTTTTGTGCTAATATATTTAATAATCAATATATTTAATTCAATGGTAAATTTTTGTCAAAATGAAAAATTAAATATAATGATTAAGAATTTTGAAAAAATCAGTGCTAAATGGTGATGTTTAATTAATTATATACAGGGTGAGTCATTAGTGCGGGATCGGTCGATTGTGGCTATGATATGAAGTTGAATCAAATGCTATTTTATACAGTTTTTTCTAAACAACGCAATAAAAATATTTTCAAATATACAGGGTGAGTCACCTTTCTAGAACTAATAGCAACTTTTATATTTCAAATACAACAACCAATTTTTTATTTAATATTTTTGACCGCCCTAATTTCAGCTTTGCATCAATATAAAGTACTACAGGTTTTTATACGGCGTTGTAAAAAAAAAATTATTTTCTAAATTATTTAAGGTTTTAAGTCTTTATTTAAAAAATTCTCCTGAAGTTATTTTGAAATACAGAGTTGTAATTTGGTATGGACATGCAGAAAAATTTTCTCTGTTCGCTCGATATGAAAAAATTTGATCACACATACAGGGGTGTTTATAAATAGGTGGCAACTTCCATGATTTTCAAAAGCTCGTAACTCGATTTTTTCAAATGCAAACCCCTGTATTTATTTATTAAGAGAGCTTCATATTTTGTTAAGTATGTCCTATACCCAAAACTCATACTTTTCGAGATATTCGACATTTTTTTTCAAATCGTTATTGAAGCAATAGAGTGCCGTGGAAATTGAAAAAACTGACTGTTCACTACGCTAACGTCAAAAACTTGTCATTTATTTTTTGAATTATTGCATTTCCACAATGAATATTACTTTACAAGAGCAAATTGATATGGTTTATTCACCATTTCGTGTATTTAATTACTAATAGTAATACAATTTTGTTTTATTATAAATTAATATTATATTGTACTCACATAATCCGTGATTTAAATTGATATTTTTTTTTAAAATCACTTGATTTTAATCAATGATTTTTTTTTAAAAATCACTTGATTTAAATCATGATTTAAATCTTGATTTAAATCAATTGATTTAAATCTGCTCAACCCTGGTTGTAGTGCTAATGGACATTTCTTTAAATAGTTAAAATTAAAGACACTGTTCGGTACAATTTAACGTTATGTATATAATTTATGTTCTATATATCTGTTCCATTGTGCTAAAATGTGTTGATATCATCTCTTTTATTCCACAACAATATTGTGTTGAAATAAAATTCAATTATTTCAGTTTCTAATTGTTTTCGTAACATTACAATTATTGCACTCCACAGTTTTCTCGGTTCTGCTTATTTAACTGTCGTAATTTTATAATTTTAAAGTTACCTACATGTGAACGTGGTAAATTCTTGTCTTAATGCGCTTAAATAATCTTTAATAAATTATAAAGTCATTAAAAAGTTTATGACTTGCTCTCAATAGATCGTTTCCATAATAATTTAATTATTTAAACAATGAAACATATCGCTATGGTGAATGATAATGTAGCATTTTAACACTTGAGAATAGACATTCCAGAAGTTTAGCAGTAGTTGGACTTTTTTTGCTTCATCTTTGCATGAAGAGTTTTTTCGAAACGTCTAGAGGCTCTGGTAACAATTTTTTCCCCCCAAGTTTTACATAGAACAAATCTATAAGCAAACGTTTTGCGGATTTAAGATATAATCACAACGATTACTATCTTAGCAAAGATTTACTTTCGCCTGGATTGCAACTATTAATTTCGTTGATTTGTGCCAATTTTTTTATTATTCAAGATATGCAAAATTTTTGTTTTTATAATGTTGTTGCTACATGTGTTACATATCATTTATTTTGTAAATGTAAATTAAAGCATTAAATAGTTTGCGTCAAATGTGTTAATGTAACGGGTTCTCATATAAATTCATGTAATTATGAAATGGATACTTAAAAACGAACAATATAGCCTTGCACAAATGAAGTGAACGGAAAAATAAACTTACTTAACTTCTTTATGTTAATAATTAATTAATATCGTTATTGTATTATATAATTATATTTAATTCATAGTACAAAGAATTTCTGCTATTTTTTTTTGAATAACAAAAGCGCAATGAAAAACAATTGATTTTGACAAGATACCCCTATATTATACTCATTTGATAGAGCTTTTTTTTGTCTTTTCAATGATGGGGTCACCTTAAAAATTAAGTTTATGCTAAGAGGCCGGAGAATATCGAAAATTTAAAGATCGTATTAGAGAAGAGATTGGGTCTATTAAGAAAATGGTTGGGAATGTTATTAACGGGTTTAAAAACCGAGTTTATCATTGCTAAGCTGTAAATGCTTCATAGTTTAAACACTTATTGTCGATTTCGTCAAAAAAATTTAGTTCTCATGATGTTTTTGTTAGAAATAAATACTAAACAACTAAAATAGTTGAGAGTATTTTTGCGTTTTTCTCAAAAAGTCGCTTAACTAAGGGTACTAAAGTTTTGCATCATTAAAAAGGGGAAAAAAAATCTCTTTCGAATGAGTATAATATGGGGTAGGTAATCTTTTCATTTAAAAAAATTCAATTATTTTTCATTGCGCTTTTGTTATTCGAAAAAAAAAATTGACCTATGGTGGAAAACTAGGTACCAAACAACTTTTATTTAAAACATTTTTTCCTAAAGTGGATACTTATTGAGATATATAGCATATTCCATACCTTTTGGACACACTGTATACTTAAAATTGCTTCTTTGAACATTTCGTGATCTTGAATCGGTCGTGGCAGTTGACAGAACGCGGCAAACTTATATGTAAGTACATCACACATGCATAAACAGCGATTGATAGTTTTTTAAAAATTGAACCATTTTCACGGATTTTGTGTTTGAAGCATTTATTTTATGAATAAAGTATAGTAGTAGTAGTATTATTATTATTTTTAATTTAGTCTTCATTCTATCTTAAATAAAATATATATGTATTTCCAAGTAAATACCTATTTTAAACTAACTTAACAATTTTCCATAAACTTTAAAACATAACAGGCATAATTAAAATATATTTTTACGAATAAACTTTTCTTAAACTTTAAAACATCAAAATATAAAAAAAAAATTGCTAAACTCATGGCTGTAAAATTTTTTTAAAAATTAAAACCACAAAATTACTTCAGTAAGTGTTTAAAATGACCTCCAACATTTTCAGTTCATGATCGCACGCTCTTTATAAGCATTTTTAAATACAAAACGTTATTTCTCGGAATTTTTTTTTACACTCTGTTCCTTATTTTCAGCTTTTTCGAAAATTCGGTTTGATTTTCCAAAAATTGTAGCTCATAAAATTTGCTATCCGGAATGGGCCGTCGGTTTTTTGTACAACCTTTCGTTTTCAAGATACAGCGGTTGAAAAGTCAAAGAAGCAATTAAAGTTTTTAAATTTTTCACATTTTTTTGTACAAACTGCTTTATAACTTTTAAACCATTGCCTGTAGACAAAAAATAATTATAATCAATTTTGTAGACAATTTCTTGATCTATTAAAAAGCTGTAAGATATTTTACGATAAAATTGATATTTTTTGCGACAAAGCCTTTTAAATGTAGAAGTGTAAAAAAATCAAGTAAGTGTTGATAACTGCTTAGCATTTGATTTTAGAAAAAAAAATTACTTGAAATTTTTTCTTAGAAAAAGGTCCTCTATCACCACTTAAAATTTTTGCGTTGATATCGGGGACACCCTGTATATTTGAAATGATAAAAAACATGAGGAATTGTAATAAGTCATGGGAACTATAATTTCCATTTAAAAAAAGGTAAGTTTGTGTCACAACTTTTTAATGGAAGGAGTTAAAAAAATTCAATTACCTACCTTTAAATTCTAGATAAAAAATCTAAACGTGTATGAAGATCATTTTTAGACTTTTTATAACAATGACGGAGCTTTGACACATTATTAAAAAGACAAAAAAAAAAAAACTTTTCTCTAACAACTGAAAAACCGTAAGTAATACAATATTTCTGAGAACGGTTCTGAGTTTGTCTTGAAAAAAAGATGTTTTTGGTAAATCACCTGTTTCTCAATCTTTTGCCCACCCTGTACATTTAGAATCTAGATAAACGTTACTAATTTTGTTAGGCAACATTTAGGGAAATTTTACAACCTGCGATATTTAAATTCACATGAAACCATAATTCACACAATACACATTACGTATTACGCAAGTATAAGCCGCCAATAATAAAATACCCTGAGCTCATATCTAAACAATGCGTTTAAACACTTTTTTATCAGTTTGTAATCTTACGTTGTTTGAAAAGCATTTCAAGTATGTGCTAGCGATATCTAGTTTTTTTTTCTGTTTCAACACCGCTTCCTTTCGTAATTCTTAAAAAACAGTTATAACAATCAAAGCTCGCATGCATAAATTTAAATAAATTCGCCTGTTTAAAATCCTACCGTGTACGTTAACTTAAAAATTCCTAGCAGAGCAAAGTAATTTTGAACCGACCTCCAGGTAAATAATAAAATTATATTGCCCGTAAAAATAACACAACGTTCAATCAGCAACGTTCTTGGTTAATTACACGCACAACAACATAATAAATACGGTTTTTAGCTTACAACAAACGGCACAAGTCATAAAAATAAACAAAGGGTGTGACCCGGCCAATAATGGACCATCCTTTGCTTGTTTGATTAGCACCATTAGAGACTGTAAAAGTAAAAGTAATTTACTATCATAATGGAGCGCGTTAGGATGAATGATATAAACAATATTTTACGTTGTGTCAGTCGTCTTTCATTAACGTAAATGAACAATTGATTCACGTAATCGTAAGCGATTCATAGGACATTTTTATGAATTAGTTTTGTTCCGAGATATATTCAGTGATTAATTCAGTAACATTGTGACCTAAGGCACGTCATTTTAAGTTAAGCACATACACTCTTGTACAAAATAAAAGGTAAATAGTGTTTATCAAAGTAATTGCAAAGCACCATAACTTACATTAACTATTTACCTAAATTTGTATCACGATTTGTATACCGTGTGTACAAAAAGTAACGTAACGGATCAATATCTCGTCTTGTGACAACTTTACAATAAAAAGTTTTATATAAAAGTTGTTTGCGGTAATTTACTACATAACCTTAAATTATTTTCATTTATAACAGTGCTTTGTTTTTGCGTACCGATACGTCACTATGTTTTTTCAAATGGAACACCCAGTATATTTTATAATTTTTAAATGTAAAATTGAATTCTCCTTTCAAAACATATAGGTTTAATGTATCTAAATTCAGACGTTTTTGAGTTATTTAAGTTTTTATAAAAATATTGACAAGAAGAGGAGTATAACAAAATAATGATATTTCACAACTTGGCTATGTCTGAACGAATTGCTTTAAAATTTTGTAGAACGTGTCTCAAGAACTACAATTCGAGAAATACTGATTTTAGACATACATAATTGACCTTTAATACTTTTTGAAGAAAATTACATGATCAATAAGAAAAGTAAAAAGGTGTAGGGTTCCATTTAAAAAAAAAACTGACTTATTCGTGTTTGAAGTTTGACTAAATTGACCGGGCATAAGGAACACCTTGTGTATTGTTTTAAAATTTTAACTAGTCGACGAGCATTGTGACACTATTGTTCTACAAAATTTTAAAGGAATTCGTTCTGACAAAGCCAAGTTGTGAAATATCATTATTTTGTTATACTCCTCTTCTTGTCAATACTTTTATAAAAACTCAAATAACTCAAAAACGTCTGAATTCAGATACATAAAACCTATGTGTTTTAGAAATAGAATTCAATTTTAAAAAGTTATCAAATATACTGGGTGTTCCATTTAAAAAAAATATGGTGACGTATCGGTACGCAAAAACAAAACACTGTTTATAGCTAGTTGAAAATAATTAAAGGTTTTGTAGTAAATTTCCACCAACAACTTTTATACAGGGGTTTGGAGCGGAGCAGTGGAGCAATGGGTTTTTGCCCGGAGCTGGAGCAGAGCTGGGAGCAAATAATTTTGATTGTTCCACTGCTCCAATTTATTATGTAAATTTTTTTTTAAACTTTTTTTTTCTTTTTTTTCAAAGTTTGAAGAATAATAGTTTGTCATTTTAAACATTTATTTTTCACTTTTTTGTTAGGGTCATATATTGTTATTTTTGACCAACTTCTACATATCCGATAAAATTAAAACTTTGCTTTTAAAAACAATTTTTTTAATCAAAAAAATTTTTTTTTAAATGTTAACAATATTTGGAGCATGGAGCGGAGCCGGAGCAGGCATTTTGATGCCGGAGCGGAGCAATTAAAAAATTGGACTGCTTCAAACCCCTGCTTTTATATAAAACTTTTTTTTGTAAAGTTGTCACAAGACGAGATATTGATCCGTTACGTTACTTTTTGGACACACTGTATGAAAGTTTGTGTGATAATGTTATGACTCATCTACATATCAAAATAGTTATTTCCTTATTGTGTTACATAGCAAGTGTCCGTTTCTGGCTGAGCAAAAGAATGGGTAAAATTATGAAATTTAAAATTTTACCGACACGAGAGTACTCAGAGTAGAATAAAAAGTTCGCGGTCTGGCATAGATATGGCGCTTGAAATTGGTATCTACTTTTGCCTAGTTGATGTTTGGGCAAAAATCTTTTTTAAATGTGAAGGTCATAGTGACTAAAGAGACTTATTTTGCACATCAAGTTGGAAAATCGGTGAAATAAATGCATTGTGCATCATGGAGTTTATGTTAAAAATTAAAAACATATTTAACGTCTTACAAAATCGTTTTTTTACCAGGCCGCGAATTTCTCAATCCGCCCAAGTATTCGTTTAATACCAATCAAATTTGATTGAAAAAATAATAATTGCAAGGAATTAATAAACTTTTAAATTTACTTCGATGAGTCGTAGAAGACATTTCTTTGTTAAGGTAAGGAGGCGTATTTTTATGTAATCTACCTAGCCGTGAAAATTGAATTTGTCATTCTGTTAAATAGCTCCAACATTTAGAGACCGAAGAGAAAAGTTTTAATAAAATATATTGAGTCCGAAGGGTTCTTTAATATTTTTTTTTAAACAAAGATTAGTAAAATTAAATTAATATTTTAAATAAAATTTTGGTCTAAACAGTTTCTCTGGGGTCGGGACTTTATACCTACAGGTCGACCATTTCAGGCAAAAACTGAAGACATAGTTTAAAAAAATTAAGATTTGTTGCTGTCAGATCGGCGGATGAAGTTGTCTTTCATTTCCAGGGAATTTAGGGTATCCGATATATTTTTCATCATTTTTTAAAATTAAATATGGTTTTTAAACAAAATGAATATATTTTTTTAACTATTTCTCAAAATAAAATAGTGTTTCATTGTACCCCTTGAAAAAAGTTTGAGTGCTTTAAACAACCCCAGATGGGACACTTTGAAATATTTTGTTTTTGTTACAAAATAGCTGCTTACTTCTTAAATTTGGTCTTCTAACAAGAATTAATTCAACTACTTATTAGGTACCTACATTAATAAATGCCATCTTTTATATGTACTGGTTTTTGTTTTAATAAATATTAAAAAACAAATTTTGTGTTTCAACGTGCCCCACCTTACTCTAGGTACGTTATCAAAATTGAGAATTTAATATTTTCAAAAATGACTTCACTGCATTTGCCTTTCAATTTTTAAACAAATTTATTGATCTTCCTGCAATATTACAGTTTTAACCCCGAGCTGACCAATCGATGCACGTTACTTTAAGTTCACCGGTGAGGTATCAGTACTACAATAGATATTACCTTTTTAATGCCATCTAATATCGTAAATAGGATTATTTAACAAAGCCATGTTGTATAAGTTCGTCTGAAAATTAATTACATTAACTAATTATGTAGAAAGAACAAAATGCATAGAACATACATCTAAACGACAAGCAATAAAAATTATTTTTCAGTAACAAATTGTATCACTAATTGGTATAGGACGTAAGGGGAATATTTTTATCTAACCACACTACGAATAACAAAATATTTCTCACAGTGTTTTTGATGATAGTTTCAAATCACTTCCGGTTCAAGCGGAATAGTATATTCTTTTGTTTTCTTAATCGCACTGTATAATTGATATCCTTGTAATGATCAGATTCTGCATTGTTTTTTTAAATAGCAATAACCTTTGAAGCACTCGTAGCTAAAGTTGTTAATGAATTAGATCAGTAAAAAAAAGGTGTTAAACTTTAAAGGGTAATAAACCGGTAGGTTATGACGCAAATGCATTCTTCTGCCCTGATAATGACCTACCTCCCTTGCTTCGTTAGTTTACCTCTACGTACTTACGTTAATCTAAAATTCATAATCTAAAAATAAATCGCCTTGAACTGTATAATACTAATGGGATAACATCGTAGTAATGCCATTAACAAGGACGAGTAAGGCTCCTGCGGAAACAGTTTTGATTTGCTAGCGTGCTGTGCTGCACGACACGGGCAGGCCTTTCCTACAGTCGACCCATTTCTTTTTTCTTCGACGATTTTCCAAAGATCCGAGCGCCGACAGTAAATAGGACGTCCATTCGCGCGGCGGTGCATCGCGCTCTCCGGCGAAATGGTAACCCAGAAGATAAAATATTTTGAAAGTTGCGGAACCTGTAAGTGACACTCGCTTTTATTGCCGAGAAAATCGTCTAGATTCATTCGTAAATATTTTATTCCCGTCATTATTTTTGTCGGTAGTGAGTCATGCATGTAACTGCTTCATCACGAAACGATTGCTCGTAATAAAATTGTAGCGGTGTTTTGAGTGCTGATTGAACGCAATGGGCTCGAAAATATGCGAGTAACTGCAGGAATGTAGAGTGAGGCTAGGCACCCGTAGTTTATTGGCTGATACCAATAAATCATTGTTTAAACAATATGTAACTTTCAATATTTAATTTTTGTATGTAACTTTCGGTATTTAATTTCAAAAGATAAATTGCCTAGTAGGAGTCGAGTTGCTTTCTCTAGTTAGTGTTAGATTACCGAAAGTATCAATTTAGGGTGTCCCAAATTCAACAAGAATTTCAAATTTTTTCAAGAGTTAGGATCAGGAACTAAAACGTAAAAAAATTCGTTCGTTTTTCTTCGGAACGAAAACGAAATATTTCGTTTTCGTTCCCACCCAAAAAATTTAGTTTTCAATTTTGTGAACCGAAATTTATAACGGTTAATACCAGGGAATGAGAACGGAACGAAAACGAAAACGTTAAACGAAATTAACCGATTTTTTTTTAAGAACGAAAACGAAACCGAAAACGAAATTATTATTTTTCGTTCAAGAACGAAAACGAAATAAATATTTTCCAAAACCGGTTTTAACCGGTTTTGTCGCTATTTCAATTTTATTTGTTAAGACAAACGTGAATTTACCTTCTGTGCTGGGAAGACTCCACGAGGCAGTAAAAAATCTCACTTGAAATAAGTGAGCTTCACTTTCCTCCATATATTTACATGAATATGTATTAACAACTTTATTGTTTATACTTGCAATTTTGTGTAACACACTTAACGGTACAGATATTCTCCATTTCTAATTTGTTTTTTAGATCATCAATATAGAATATACATTTGATTGGATATATATTATCAATGTGTATGTTTTATTTGCGTTTAGACATAATAATAGTAAAATTTATTCTTACTTCGCAAAGGACTAATGTAAAAGAAGATTTATTGGAAGATGTGTTGCTAGTTGCTAGTAAGATTTAACGGAATGTGAAAATGTATATTGTATGGTATGTACAAACTATAAAGTTAAAGTATATTTCAAGTTAATATAAGTTTTTTTTTAATATCTTTTTTATTTATAACATTTAGTAAATTATCCACTTGAATTCATTCTTTTGTTTTTAAATAATTACAGCAGGATCGGAATTAATTCAAATGCATAGATTTTTAGTACTAAAACAAATTTAAAACAGCACTTGCTATATTTTCATATTTTTAGATAAAGACCGTGTGTCTAATTTAACCTAATCACGTTGTGTTTTTGCACCTTACGGGTGTTAAACTTAATAAAATGGTTAAATGTTAATGTGTTTAACGATTTGGTAAATTTAATATGGCGATGGTTCGCCAGTCTAAAATATGCTGTCCGTGAGCATCAAACCCCATCGTCATCGTTTATATTTTAGTTGAGACGCAAATATTGTTATCGTATTTTATAGAGGGTTGTAGTGACTAGAAAAAAAATTGATTTTTTGAGGACAAAAAAAATTAAACCGGTTTTAACCGTTATTATTTCGGTTCACGAAAACGAAAAAAGAATTTTTTCGGTTAGAACGAAAAGAACGAAAACGATATATTTCGTTTTCGTTCCGAACAGAAACGAACGGAATTTTTTTCGTTTTTAGTCCCTGGTTAATACCGCTTTTACCGTTTTTTTTTTCGTCACCGAATAGAAAATTTTTTTTTTAGTCACTACCCTCCGAACAGCTTTTCCTGAAGAATGATCGCCAAACGTCAAAATTACAGTGCTGGTATCCCTATTAATACGACAAAACCCCGATTGTATGATTCAGATTATAATAAAATGTGAGATATAAAATGTTTATGATGAATTTTAAAGTGCATTTACATTTTGATTGTTTGTTGGTCCCCCGATAAATTGTAAACGGCGATATGTTCGCTTTTGATCCTTATCAACAATCCAAAGCCTATACAAAGTGTGAAACTGATTTTCGTATATTTAGCGTAGTTTGTACAAACCATAAAAGATAGATCATTAACATCAAATGTAATATTTTTAAGCTGTTAAAACTGACGTGATTATTGCGCGCCTTTTTGTGGTCCAATCGTGCATATTATTACTTGATGATCCAATCAACTTATTAGAAAGAGAGAATATCTGTACCCTTACTTGTGTTACACGAAATTGCGAGTATTAGCATTAATGTTGATAATGTATATACATACAGGATGGTCCACATAGAAGAACCACTATTGGGTTCTCGTAAACGGTAAGAGCTACAAAGAAGTTTAAATTAGACTAAGTGTTACCCTTTCTGAGTCCTGTTCAGTGATGCTTTAATGTTTTAAAAAAGTTCCATGACACGCTAAATGTTTTTTTTTAAATCGTTGATACTTGATTATACAAAAATATTTTTGGGAATAAGTTGTAGATTTTTTACGCACTGTTAAATAAAAACAAATATTTGTTCCAATATTGTTTAAATTCGTGGTACTCTATGGCTTCATAAAGACTGTTTAATGAATTTTATTTGGTTTGAGCCTAAATATCAAAATAAATACTTTACACCTTATATTATTGAAAAGAGGAAGAAAAATGCTTTTTCATAAGGTCACAGCCAACTATGGTTTCTATTTTAAAAAATGCAGGTTTGAAAATTACAAATAATATTATCTAAGAAATTAAACAATATTGAAAAAATTGAATGTTTTCATTTTACAGTGCGTAAAAAAATCTACAACTTTTTCCCCAAAATATTTTTGTACCATCAAGTAGGGGAACGCGGGACAGAACGGACACTTTAATATATAAATAGTTGTAATTTATTAATTTAAGGTAGGAAAAATCTGAAACTTTGTATTTGTATTCTCTGTTTATTCGTTTTTTAAAATTTAAGTACAAAATAAAAAATAATCCCAAACTATAAAGTGTAAATTCAGCAAGAAAAAAATGGCAAACGGCCCATTCTGCCCCGGGGATGGGACAGAACGGAACCTTCTTTGCAAAATTGTTTAATTTGTTAAAAAGAATCAAAAAAGCCATAGTAGACGTAATTGAGCTTATTATTCGCACAACGTAATAATAATAATGTAGATCTTTCAAAGATATATGCTTAACAAACTTAAAATTAATTAAATGAAATAAAAAAATTTAAAAAAATATATTTTCATTATTCAGTGTCTGTTAAATCATAGATAGTGTCAACAGAAGGTTAAAGTACAATGAAAAATATTCAGAAAAGAAATAAGAAAGAAAAATCGGACATGGGGCGGAATGGAACCTCGGTCCGTAGTGCCCCGGTCCGTCCTGCCCCATCCGTTGAAGTTAGTAGGTACAGTTCAAATTCCTCTAGAATGGTCGATGAAATATACAACAGTAAATACACAGGAACGTAGTCCAAGACTCGTAGTTTAAAGATATATCAAGAAAAAGTGTAATAAAATTTAAGTTTTTGCTTACTTTGCATATTATGATGACAACCAATTACAACACAGAACGATAACACAAGCAAATACGGGACACGTGCGAATACGCTTATCCAGAATTGTCCAGAATGACAAAAATATCGTCAGTCTGTTTGTTACGCTTTACTAATAGTTCCTAAAAGTTTTCTTAGATAGTGCCACGGTACAATTCAAAAAATAAGCAGTGGTCCGTTCTGCCCCGTGGTTCCGTTCTGCCCCGCGTTCCCCTATAACCAAGTTATTAACGATTTAAAAAAAAAATCCTATTTTGATTTTTGTTAATTATCTAGCGTGTCATGGAACATTAAAGCATCACTGAATAGCTATCAAAAAGAAGAACAATTTGTCTAATTTTAGCTTCTTTGTAGCTCTTACGGTTTACGAGAACCCAATTTCGCTTTTTTCAAATGAGATATTTTACTGGTTCAGGGGAGCACGCTTTGCATAGACGGTTATTTCGCATTTGTGCTTAACAAACAATATTTAAATACATAGTTATAAAACCGATTTTGGAAATATTTTTTTTCGTTTTCGTTCTTAAAAAAAAAATCGGTTAATTTCGTTTAACGTTTTCATTCCGTTCTCAGTCTCTGGTTAGGACTGCAATTGCTTAGTTTTAATCTGAAAAGATAAACGCCATGACTCTCTTAGCCCAGAAGTCTTTCAAGATAAACTTATTTTCTTATTTTTGCTTGATTTTACAAATATCTTTAGAGTATATTAACTTTTTTTAAAGCAATTTTGCTACACTACACTACACACGAGTTCAATTAGATTTTGTATCAAACGTTTCGTCTGTGTTGAACCACCATCAACTGTTTTATTGCATATGGGTGCCGTGTTAGATGTTTGCTTTGAAAGATTTACTAAATTCTAAGCCTAAATATAGTAATATGAACCGTTTATTATGAAGGTGGTTTATCGTTCTTTTTGTCAAGATATTTAAAGGTTTGCATTTCAGTATAATTAAAAATACTGATAAATTCCACATTTTTATGAACTTAAATGTATGTAAATTTATAGGCAAATTTTTCTTTTAAATTCATTTAACCAATATTTTTGTTTTCTGGCCATAAGTCAACTTACACCATTTACATAAATTCTAAATTGTAAATATTATTAAAATTGTAATTATTTCAATTTCAGTTTCACTTGAATTAAGCTTTGTTGTAGTCCGGTTTTATAAATAAGAACAAGAAACAACATTTTAATCTCAAACTTATGCACAATCGCTGTAGGGCTGTACAGTTTCGTAGGTATGTGTTAATTGGAACTAAATAGCGCTAACAAATTTTTGAAAAAATAGTTGTTTAATGAAAACCGGATGTTTTTGTGTAAAATGCACAGTAATCAGACGGTGTAATAGTTTATATTATACCACTTTAAATAATTTTCATCAAGTATAAAATGTTTTCAAGTTATTTTAAAAGAATTTATTATTTAAAATTATTTAATATATCCGTTTTAATTACATTGTTTATAAATATTTACCATGACCTAAGTTTAGCTTAAGTTATTTTAATTTTACACTATTTTCGCTTAACTTCACAAGAAATTCTTAAAAAATATGCACCAAAATACTTCCTGTTCAAGCAGTCTCTTAAACATAATCGCTGTTGTAATGAAACCAAAAAAGCTGTAAAAATAATTCATAAAACATTGAAATATTTCTCATGTTCGTAGTACATGCTCAGCATATAATATACGACTGGTGACACAAATACGTTCGATTTGGCCCTATCAATAGATTTATAATGTTATTCATAAAACGTAATCGAATTTAATTTACTTTGGTAATAATTTTCTTTTTTAAAAAGAAAAACGTTAATCAAGTTATCAGACCGTAATAGAATCCAACAAGTATTATTTGTTTATTGTTGACTAATGGGCCAACCACAGAGTTATTTTTAAATCATCAAACCATCTTAAAGGTGCACATTTAGAGTAATTTCTTAATTTATATTAAAACTGTATACAGGGTGTCCCAATTATACACCGCCAAAAAGTAGGTGCATATTCCTGAGTGAAAATGATGACCATTTGTCAAATATTTTGTTATCTGAAAATGCTTTCTTTCAAAGTTAGAGACCTCCAAAGTTGCAAGAAAAGAAAAAAAAATCGATTACGCCCTAGCCGTTTAAGCTAAAGCTATCAAACTTGGCCAAAATGTGTAGGTGTTTCCCATTGACTTTGTGGGATAATTAGAAAGAAAACACGTAATTGGAAGTATGATTTATAGTCAGGTCATCCGCTTACCATCTTCAGATTTTTTTTCTCTGGAATAAAATTGAAAATGTCATTCGTCCATAAGAAAGTACGACTTGAGAGGAAAAAAGTCGTCCGTCTTTGTTTTTTGCTGTAAACGTAGCCGTTTTCGAGAAAATTAGCGCTAAAGATGCATCGACAAACTCTGTTTATACGCCTCAAATATTTTTTTTACTAAACTTAGTTGGCTAATGTCATGCTTGACTTAAGGCTTGTCCGCCTGGTAAGCGGATGACCTGACTGTAAATCATACTTTTAATTACGTGTTTTCTTTCTAATTATCCCACAAAGTCAACGGGAAACACCCAAACATTTCGGCCAAGTTTGATAGCTCTAGCTTAAACGGCTAGGACGTAATCGATTTTTTGATTATTTTTTTTGCAACTTTGGAGGTCTCTAACTTTGAAAGGAAGCATTTTCGGATAACAAAATATTTGACAAATGGTCATCATTTGAACTCAGGAATATGCACCTCCTTTTTGGCACTGTATAATTGGGACACCTTGTATATTAAAAATTTACCTTTAGAATAGTAGGCAACAACTACACAATCTATAGATAATAAAAAGCGCAAAGAATTCTTAGCAAGTCGGTCTTTATTGTTTGAGATAACGTCACCCTTATTACAAGTAAGGTACTGCAAAAATATCAAATAAATTTGTTTTGAATCTTTTATATCGAACAGTAGTGATATCACCAAAATCAAAAAATCAGCTACTGGATAAACAAAAGATGAAACACTGGCGATAGTAGTAAATTGTAAAACAAATATTGATTAAGAATTGGAAGTGTTATGGTGTATCTGATAAAAAATTAGTTATCTGCTGATTTTTGACGCCATGGTATGCAGTTTTATTATGTCTACAATTACAGTCAATTGTGCCCGGGTTGATGGACCATAAAATGGTCGTTTATGAAGTCACTGAATCTTCTGGCGATAAAAATGTAACTCGAGTCGCAATGATTCGTCACAGTCTTGTTCCAGTGGTCCAAATACACGTTGGGTTATGACACTGATGGCCCCAATTAGTTCTTATCAACATTCAAGCGTAGCAACGGTTACGAACCGTTAAAAATACTGAAGTTTTAAATATCAGCTGAAAATGAATTTACGAAAAAGAAATCGAATACATCCTTTTATTATTTTAAAATATTTATTAAAATCAACAAAATTTTCCAAAATTTATGTGTACGCGGGGAAAATGTCTTTGAAGATAAGTTAACCATTTTTAGATTTTGGCATGTCCTACAAATAACAGTTCATCGTGTGAGAGCGTACTCATACACAGGGCCGTGCAAACGGGGGGTGCGGTGGATGCACCGCACCCGGGCCCCCCAATCATGGGGCCCCCAAATGACCCATGCTCTTAAGTGTATTATATGTAAAGTTATTTAAAAGTTTTACTCTGCATGTTGGATTTCGGATTAGCTTAGTGTCCCCGAAAGTCCGGGGGAAATTTTTTTTTTCTATTATTACCATCAAATAGGGATGAATGTACATATGTATTGGGTTGAAACAGCTTCGGGGCCCGCAGTCACAAAAGTACCCCCTCCCCCCCGTCTCCGATAAAAAAAATAAAAGGGGCCCCGTCCACATTTTTCCACCCGGGCCCCCGAATGTACTTGCACGGCCCTGCTCATACACAATAGGGCAAATTTGTATTTCAAAAAATAGAACATGCATACAGGGTGTCCCAATTAACGTGAACATCATGGGGATATCGTAAACGGTAAAAGATACAAAGTTGGTTAAGGGAGTCAAAATGGTCTATGATTTGAGAGCAATTATTCCATTTAAAGAAATCTTTAGCAAAAAAAAGTTTTTGCGCTATTTTTTAAAAACAAAAAAATGACTTTTTCGATTTTTGCTTGTAACTTGCTTATTTAAAACTAAATAAAAATATTTTTCGCCATTATCACGACAGTTTTTTGCGTAGAATTGAAATTTGTTAATAAATTTTACCTATCTTCATTTGTTTTTGTTATTTTAAATAAGGGTTGTAGTTGGCTGTGACACGGTTAAAAAGAGATTTTTTTTCTCGTTTTATTGATGTATGGGTTTCTTAGGTTTATCTTTAAAAATAAGTAAGTTATTGCAATATTATTGTATTTATTAAGTTTAATCAAAGTGACCATAAACAAACAAAACAAAACATCACATAAATAAACTAACTGTACTTAATTAAGTACAAAGAAACCTAAATAATTTAAGTTATTTTTCAAATTACATATTAATTAATGATTTTTCAATTACTATTACCATTGATTTAGTATCATAGGCAAGGCTATCACTATTGAATCTAGATTATAATATGCGTTCAAAGTGTAGCCCACCCTCCATGGGCAATACAAAGTTGAGATCTGCACTTTGTAGAATAATGTTTCCCGACGCATTTTTTTTTTATTTGATAAACTTTTATTAAACTAGCCAATCTTAATTCTTTAATTGTGTTCATCGGTCTTTATATGATAAGCTGTTTTAAGAACATTTCATCAAACAGAAAGTAATATACTTAGGAAAACATTATTATCTACAAAGTGCAGATCTCCTCAAATTTGTATTGCCCATGGAGAGTGGGCTACACATTCTTATTTAAATTCAATAGTAGCAGTAATTGAAAAATCATAAATTATTATGTAATTTAAAAAATATCTTAAATAATTTAGGTTTCTTTGTTCTTAATTAAGTACAGCTAGTTTATTTATGTGACGTTTTGTTTTGTTTGCCAACGGTCACTTTGATGCAACTTAATAAATACAATGATATTGTAATAACTTATTTATTTTTAAAGATAAACCTAAGAAACACATACATCAATGAAACGAGAAAAAAATTTAATGGTGTCAACTGCGACCCGTGTTTAAAATAAGAAAACCAATCTTAAAATAACAAAAACAAATGCAGATAGCTAAAATTTATTAACAAATTTCAATTCTACGCAAAAAAGTGTCTTGATAATGTCGAAAAATATTTTGGGTATGGTTTTAAATAAGCAAGTTACAAGCAAAAATAGAAAACGCCATTTTTTTGTTATTAATAAATAGCGCAAAAACGAACAATTTTTTTAAAGTTTTTTTTTTAATGGAATAATTGCTATCAAATCATAGGTCATTTTGACGCATTTAACCAACTCTGTCTTACCGTTTACGAGATCCCCATGCTGTTCACGTTAACTGGGACACCCTGTATAGTAGGTAACTTTTCCCGGATATGTTTTGTTCCCGGAAAACGAGAAATTTAAAATTTATATTTCTGGGAATCTCGGAAATAGCCGAGATATTAAAAAAGTTAAATTAGAAGGGAAAATTATAAAAATTTTGAGAAAAAGTATTTAAAAAAATCGAAGAATTTAATTTAAGTCAAATTAAAAAACGTACAGTAAATTATAATTAACTAAAAAGAAAATAAACATCTTTGTATTTCATTGATTATTTGTTCAAGAAATAACATTTAAAAAAATACAGACAGTCGCTACCAACCTAAACTACACGTAACACACACCTGAGTATACTGCAGAGTAACGGTTCCAACAAAAACGTGTTAAAAAATACTATTTTATTTATTTACTGATTTTTGATGAAGCCAAAATTTTAAAATTGTATTTTACTTATCAGACTTTTTACCTCATGAACCTACAAAATGTAGTTTGTTCCCTGAAGTGTTTTTATTTTAATCTCAAGTTTCGAAATTATGCGATTGTGTCATATGTAATTTCTTTTTAATAATGTGATTATACTTTTAGTCTACAAGACAATACAATACAAATACAACAACTAACTAGTCTCTGCTGTGGTTATAAAAACAATAATATAACGTTGCACAAAACTTTTCTAAACTTTGAACGCCATAATATGACGATATTTTTAACAACGATGCATTACTGTTTTACACTGTCTTAAGGCCTTTATAAACGCACTTATTTGACAACCGCAGCAAAAGTTGTTTGTGTAAATTGTGTTTATTTCAGAAATTACTTGATTTATTATGGAAATTAAATGTTTCAAAACAAATTCCAATAATTTCAGAACCAAACAATAATACAAAACAATAATGTTTAAAATTGTACAATAGATTTAGTTAGTAACAATGTTTTATGTCTTAAATTATAGTTCAACAATAAATTGTAAAATCTTGCGTCTTTCTATCAAGTTAGATAATTTTTTTTTAATGTCGGAAAATTCTCAATTAAACTATATCTTCATCTCTTACATTAAGCTAAATTGACCTGAACTAATCCTTCTATAATCTATACAAATTGACAAATAATAAAAGATTATAAGCTGTTGGTGATTTGAAAAGCTTTGATAACTTCAAATGTTAATTAATCTTTTTTTAAATCAGGTAACATTGACGCGATTTAATATGTCAATTATCACATTATAATTATAAGAACGTGGAAAGTTTCACTAAAAACCCACGTCTTATGTAGAAATCGCATAAAGAGAGCACTTCTTTTAATATCGCGTTAATAATAGAAGTCAATATCTCCCAGGAGGAGAGCGTTGTGAAGATAATAATATAAATACATCGTCTTACTACTGAAGTCTATAATAAAGCTGTAAATTTGATTTGAAAGTTAGATCGCGGCTAATGGCTCTGTTGAAGTATGAAAATATGATTTAGTTATTACAGCTATTAAGGTTTCAGGTCGTGGGCTCTCTCTCTCTACCGACAACCTGCCCATCAAATCGCAGACGTTTTTATCGCGTTTGGTAATATTTTTTTATTTCTTCATTGCAGCGGACGCGTTCACGGCAACGAGTATGATCCCGGAGACTCAAAGGGGAACCCCTCATCCTCCTGCGCCGCCGTTGTTAACCGAGGAAGGTCTTATAATTCCCAGGAAACCTCACAACCCGGTACTTGACAATATGGAGAGACAGAAGCTGCACAGGGAAATGGTTTTCAACCAGAAAATGTAAGAACACTCTTATAATTCTAGCGTGTTACACGTTTAATTATTCTTAGTGACGTTCTGTTTTCATCCGCATCGGTCGTGGAGATTTTTAATTAAGAGCAGCATCGGCTTAAGGACTTTTTTGTTATCGTGCACTAGTTACTTTCAGTAATGTTTCTATAAAACAACAATCACTTCTTACTTTTTCTTGTTTTTATGTGTATTTTAATATGATGCGTGTATAAATATGAAGACATGATTATGCTTCGTGTTGGCGACGTTATGGTGTTGTTCTCGTCGCTCGTGTAAATTAATTATGGACAGAACCGTCTCAAGGACTTTTGCAAATATGTAGAACTAAATGTTTTTTCGAAAATGTTGAAAATTTTCAGTCCTTGTTCACAATGAACGTAGTACCTACGTAAGAAATATTTTCGTAATTCATAAAGTTAAAATATATAGAAATAAATGCAAGTTTTCACAATGGACGTAAGATGTAAGATATAGTACGTAATAGTACCTACGTTAAAAGTACGTAAAATGTTGTTAGTGGCTAAGCACATAACTTCAACCTCAACATAGAAGGTTGTTTATCAAATTTAACTGCCAGTGCCAGGAAAATAATTAATTTGAATCATTAAACATAGATACTTTACTTTGCTTAACAAATATTAAAGTTCTTACAGCAAATTATTAAAGCAGATGCTTGTCAGAGTTGTCTAGTTTTTACGTTAAAATTACGAGGTAAGCGCCAAAATTTCCGGGTCTGACATAGATCTAGGTATCGCAGGCGGGTCAAAATCTTTAAACGCATTGGTTCAAGTCATATTAGCCTTGGAAAAAACAAAATTGGATTTTATATCATTTAGTCTTCTTGTAACTGTCATTCGTTCATCACGATGTCAGAAGTCACAAAAATTGAGTATCGAGCTGTTATAGAATTTCTTACTCGCGAAGGTCTTTCTCCTCAAGGCATCAAAGTTCGGCTGAATGGGGTGTAGGGGGACAATTCCCCGTCTTATTCTGTGGTAAAAGATTGGTCAAAACAGTGTCGAATGGGGCAAGAATCCTTGGAAGGTGATGCAAGAACAGGAAGGACTGTGGAAGTGGTGGACGACAAGATTGCCCTTGTTGAGGAACTCGTATTAGGCGATCGACGCTTGAAGGTGGGAGAACTATTAAAAATGTCAGGGCTTTCAGAGACAAGCATTCGCCGAATCCTCCACGATCGGTTAGGCATGAATAAAGTTAGTGCAAGGTGGGTCCCCAAACATCTCTCAGCAGTTCAGCGCCAGCGTCGTGTTGAATGTGCTCGATCCTTTTTGGAGCAGTGTGGGAAAAAACCTGTGGACGCGTTGAAGAAAAATGTTACAGGGGATGAAACCATGGTTCTCTACTATGATCCTTTGTCCAAAAGAGAATCGATGGAAAGGAGGCGAAAAGGAGAAGCACCACTAAGAAAGTTCAGGGTCTGTCAAAAAAAGGTGATGGCTACGATCTTTTGGGATTGTGAGGGCATTCTTCTCATATATTTTAAAGAACGCAGCACCACAGTCGACGGAGAATATTATGCAGCACTCTTGCACAAATTACGGCGAAATATACGGGAGAAAAGACGTGGGAAACTGACCAGAGGCATGCGTTTACTGCACGACAATGCCCCCGTGCACACTGTTGGAATTGCTCAAGCCGCAACTCGTAACTGCGGTTTTGAACAAATCGATCGCCCTCCGTATAGTCCAGATATGGCCCCCAGTGACTATTACCTGTGTGGAAATTTGAAAAAGGACCTTCACGGGCGCCATTTCAGTGAAGATCAAGAGGTGAAGGCTGCAGTTTGGGCACATTTTGCAGACAAACCGAAGACATATTTTTTTAGGGGTATCTAATTGTTGCTAAAACGATGTAATAAGTGCATTGATGTCAGGGGGGATTATATTGAAAAATAAAATTTAATTTTAAGCCTGCTCCGTTTCTTTCATAGTGAGGCCGAAAAATTTTAGCTCTTACCTCGTAGTTACGTTAATTGGATTAGTTTGAAAATTTTGTTGCATTCTAGATTAGTTTTGTTTTTCATGGTTTTAATAACTTAAGAAATAATTGTTGTTTTTTCATTTTTGCTGTTCCCCTTTTTTTTCAATTTACACCAAGATTGGAATTTGTGGTACTATATTTCAAGACAACAACGAAGTTGATTGTAGTCAGGCCATAATAGACAAAACTTCGAATGCAAAATCTTATTTCATCAATTATGGAGACTAAAAAGTTGCGGGAAGAAAATGTTTATAGCTTCTCGATTTATTTATTTTACAACAAAGGGAATAACGCAAAAAAATATTGTTTTTTACGTTTTTTAAATATTTTCTAACTATTTATATGAGCGTAAATTTTCATTCGGATCTAAATTCAGCACCAAATTAACAGAACCTCACCCCAATTCTACCGAGTTCTTAGCTCCGAAGATAAGCGGGATCCTCTTGTTGAAATCGAATTTGAGACTATTTCATTTACTAAACAGATTTTTTTAATTACAGCTGTACCCTTTTAAATTAGAAATTTGTTTTTCCGATATTATATACTTGACGTGTAGGTGATATCGCCCAACAAATTTTATTGTGTTGAAGGAACGTTAATGGACTATTTCTCAAATGCAAAAAATCGCTTCTTTTCGTCAGACACTTATTGTGGGAAAATAATTTTTCCATCTTGATTAATAAAGGTTTTTTTACCATAAAATTGACATATTGTATTTCCGTATCGTCGTCATTATTTGTCAATTGTCACCATGTTGTCCGTGTGGCGTTGAGAACCACATGGCTTTGTTCAGGAACATTAAGCATGTCAAACGAAAAGTTTACGAAATGGTATTTATTTTTCGTGGTATCGAAAATAGCGTAGCGTTGCATTGTAAATTCTTACGTAGAAAACTAACTCCTGAAGCCGCATCTGTTTCTCAAATTCTTAGGCAAACATTATTCATATAGTTTATCCATACCTCGGCTTGTAATTTCATATTATTAGTTACATAAGTTGTTTGCTTTGTTATAAATAATATCAGTCTTAACCTTGGTGTGCCCGATGAATTGTTGTTCAGGTCCGCTTTGTTATTACGTTGGCAGTAATTAATTTTGTTTACAAGTCATTCAGCTTTAATAAAAAGACTCGTTACACTGTGAAATAAGCTATTTATTTATGATGATAACACCTAATCTCTGTTACAGCGGTAAAAATGTCTTAAATCAAAAATCCGAATTACAAAAAGCTTTAGAAAAACACAAAGACAACATTGCCAAGAAGGGACAAGAGCATAGTGTCGCAGGGAAAACTCCAGAACTCGAAAAAGTCATAGCGGACAGGGCGAAACGGTTGCAGGGTATTCCCCAAGAAGTGCGTATTTTCTGAACGCATTTGATGAACATGTTTCTAATTGTGTTGATTTTTAGCAAAACGAAGACGATAAAGGTCTGAGTAAAGAATTTTTAGAAGCCAGGGCCAAATTACGAACGAGAACTGATTCCAAATAGGATTTTACACCTTCGTATTTATAGATTTTTCCAACATAGATATATTTTCTTATAAAACTTTTTGTATTTTTATGTTAATATACTTCCTTTAGCTTATATTAATATCGAATCGTCTAGTGTTCTCTTTGTTTCTGTTTAATATGTGTTTAAGTTTGTAATAATGTGATAGGTTTTTATATTATTTTAATATAATTGACAGGTATATGTATTATATATATACGTTCGTTTTGAGTTATCAATACGTAATAAAATATCTCTTTTTTTGTACGTGTGTGTTTACATGTACCACCTCCTAAATACTTCCAGCATCGTGTAGTTTTTCAATAAATTAAAAATTAATTGGGTCGTTCTAGCTAAATTAGTTGACCAACGCGCTATTATTTTTTCATATGAAACATTACTGGCAAACTCTATTTGACGCTTTTTTAAACCTAATAACGGTTACGCATGCAAAAATTGAATTTTTAATTGCAATATTGCTTCCATTACATTTTTACTTTTTCGTTTGTTCATTTGCAACGTTTATTTCTGCAGACATTTAAGAAATTATAATAATTGTATTACTCTTCAAAATCTTAATTAAATTTAACAATTATTATCAGATGCATAACAGGTGGGTATTTACTACAGCAAAAGCATCTTGTCTCGCTCAATGATTTTTTGCGCCAGTTGCAAGTACTGAAGAATTAAAATTAAAACATCATTATTCTCGGCTGAGTTTCACAAGAATTTGAAGGTAAGTAAAATGCAGATATGTGAAGAGTAACAATAAGGATTCAGCCACATAACCAGGGACTTCTTTCTTTAAAAAAAAACGCAATTAGTAAACTTCACTACAGTGAAAGCCGGTTATTTTTTTTCTTTCCCAAGTGTATTTTATAATGGTGAACACTGAACAGAGTTTATTTTCGTATGTTTACTAAATGATGAAGAACATGTAAAAAATTAAGCTTTTTAAAATAAATACGAGGACGTATTGAAAAGTAAGGTCTCCAGCGATGCCATTTCCGAACGCGAGTTGCTAGGCAAAATTTGACAACAGCTCTGCATTCCTTGGTTCCTCCACCACAGTGTAGAACCATCCGTGAGACCTTGGGACGCTCAATCGCTGCGTAGCAGTCGTTTAGGTTGGGGCTCCCGCTTAACTCGCCCGCCAGGTGCGAACTGCGCTCAGTCATCCGATTTTTGAATGCAAAAAAGGTTTCTCCGATAGACATTCATCGCCAGTTAGTGGAAGTGTACGGGATAAGGGAAGGTCTTAATGAAGAGTGTGGCTACTTCTCATGAAGAGTTATTCTCCGGTTATTGCGCACCATCTCGTCGATTCGAGCCGCCGTTGATTCCGGCAAACTCGGCCGCCCCGACCGCTGTTCATCGTGGACGTTTTCCCGGCCCTCAGAAAACTCCCGGCACCACTTCCGCACGTTTTTTATGTCCATACAATTCGCACCGTATACTTCCACTAACTGGCGATGAATGTCTATCGGAGAAACCTTTTTTGCATTCAAAAATCGAATGACAGCGCAGTTCGCACCTGGCGGGCGAGCTAAGCGGGAGCCCCATCCTAAACGACTGCTACGCAGCGACCTAGCGTTCCAAGGTCTCGCGGATGGTTCTACACTGTGGTGGGGGAACCAAGGAATGCAGCGCTGTTGTCAAATTTCGCCTAGCAACTCGCGTTCGGAAATGGCATCGTTGGAGACCTTACTTTTCAATACGCCCTCGTATATAAAATTTTTAACAATTCTGTTATATCGCGGTTATCATATAAACGCGGGTTTGCGGGGTTGTATCCAGGGCTGTGGTGTCGAAGTCGAAAAAAACGTACCGACTCCGAGTATACAACAAAAAATTGCGAGGTGGTCCTTTGCCGCAAAATATAAACTCAAATTTTAAATAATTTTTTTATATTTATTTTTCTTTTTTATACTACACATACCATAAAATATCTTAGTATTTAATTTTGTCGGAGTCGAACTCCTAAAACTATCAGGAGTCGGAGTCGACTTTTTTATTACTGACTCCGCAGCCCTGGTTGTATCCAAACCGCGTTATAAGCGACTTCCATTATATTTATTATTTTACTAAAAGTAATATAATACTGTAATCGTATACTAGGACTGTTCAATGTTAAATGTAAAACATGAATTTATTAGAAATTTATAATAACCATGCAAATGTTAGTGTGAAAAATATGTTACCAGTTACTTATTTTTAATAAATCACATTTCTGCTTATATTCACTGTAGAATCTGGCGAATAATACGCATGCTTGGTTTGGCCCAAAATTTTCTAGTAAAATAGATATTTATTTTTAACATTTTGTGTTATGAAGCATTTGTAAAAAAAAATTACTATCAGAATTAGGTACGCAATAAATAAAATAAAGCACATTCAACTTTGCTCAATTTTTGCACTTAAATTTGGCAGAAACTCGACAGGTATAGTTTATTTTCGATATCAAAAATGATGTATTTTTTGTACTTGCGTATTCTACACAAAATTTTGCAATAATTGTGCTCAATCTACGGAAGATTTTTGGTAATCTTATAAAACGGAAGTAATATTATTATGGACAAGTTAGCATCCACTACTGCGCAAATGCGTGCCTATGTAAAAAACTTATCTGCAAAATACCCCTCGTTATACATCGACTTTCTAACTATTAAGGTCTTATTTACTAGGATTAATTAGACAAAACAAAATTACTGAATAAACAAGTGTCAACATTAGAACAAGTTTTCTTTATACCTTGACCTTAAAACTTCAAAACAAAGACACTATCGGCTGGATTTAGATTTAAGTGAACAAGTGACTTGCTTGACTACCACTGGTTTAAAATATTTGAACGCCAAAAGAATTTTGTTGAGTAGCGGCAGGATGTTCTTCTACGGGTGTTACCGAAACAACATAGCTACTGTTTAAATAAATAATTGAAGGTAGCAATTAATCCACCAATGGGGTTACAGAGTGCATCAACTTAAGGGTAGTTCACACAATGACACTGCGTCGCGACATCAAATGTCCTCTAAGCAGCGCGATGTCACGATTCTAGTGCCGCGATACCGATATTGACAGAGCGGCATTTGACGTAAGTCTACCATACTTTTATATTTTGTCATAACAGACAAATAATATGCATTTGTTTGACATCGATTTCCAATTAATCATGTATGTTCTGTGTTAATCATGTCCTCAATAGATGTTCCAACGATTTTAGAGCATTATCAACAATATCCTTGTTTATGGGACAAATCTACTCCCGAATATAGCTACTTTAAAATTATTTGTTGCTCTACATCTCTACAACACTCGTTGCTGCAGTTATAAGAGCGGTCATTTTTATTTTGATGTCGCGACGGTCAAATATATCATTTCATGTGTGAAGCCGCGATGTCGCGACGCTAGTGTCACTAGTGTGAACTACCCTTTAAGATCAGCTCAGCTGTTGAAACAATCCAAAAATACCATGAAACTTCTCAATAATGGCGAGCACGATTTTTTTTTAAGTATGACAAGGTGAACTTCCATTCCCTTTTTCGATGTACCTTAGTTGACTAGAGAGTCGTGTATGTATTCACAAAGCGAACCAACGCCGACAATGATCAAAAAACAGCAAGCAACAAAAATCTCCTGCCTCAGATGTGCAAAGCTAAGAGGTGCAGAAAATCGTGTATATTTATTTTTTTGTTCTTATTGTTTCGTAAGAGTAAGTATGTACCTAAGAAAGCAAACATGTAACATAGAAGTGCAGTCTCGAGTGCTATACAAACCTCTTAAGGGCCATGCATCCGAACGCCACAGACGTCTCTACAGTGCGCGGCAAAAGTATGGAATAAATTCATTAAAACCAAAACAATGTTTTTTTTTAGAAAATAAAACCCTGGTCACGACGATTTCATTTTTTTAAGAACATACAGTTTTCCATTAGACTATTCTTGATGATCATTGGTTTTCGAGTAATGACGTCATTGATTTTTTTTAAAATTATGGTTACCTCCATATGTTTTTTCTTGATTCTTACAGGACTTTTATTTCTCTAAATGACGGTATAAAAAGTTTGACACCTTACATAAGAAAATTTCCGAACAAAACACAATTGAAAATTGACCCAAGAAAGTTTTATTATTAACAAAAATTAGTTAAAAACAGTGTTGCTAATCACATTAAGTGCTCGAACTGCCATCCATTGGTTTCCTGACAGTAAGCAAGCCTAAAGCTTCTAGCGGGTGGGCTGTGGGGTCAGTCCCCACACACATGAATCAGTAAGCAAGCCTATTGACAAATTCTTCTTGTACCTCTTGTTTGAGTTTTAGTTTTATTCACACATCCAACAAGAATTAAAATTTCTATTCGCTGTCGCGATGTTTTGTTGCCTGTCTGTACCCACCTTTAAATGCGCCATAGAACAAATTAAATTTCAAAAGATTTATTGTTTGACTTAGCTCACCTGACAAGTGAAAATATGAGATGGATAAGATGCTTCCTTGATTTTATCGTCTTAGTAAGTTAGTGTTTGATCAGTTTTTATCTATATACAGGGTGTCCCCGTTATCACCGCGAATATTTTAAGTGGTGATAGGTGACCTTTTTCTAAGAAAAAATGTCAAGTAAAATTTTTTCCTAAAATCAAATGCTAAGCTGATATCAACACTTACTTGATTTTTTTACACTTCTGCATTTATAAGACTCTGTAGCCGAAAATATCAATTTTATCGTAAAATACCTAAAAGCTTTTTAATAGAGCATGAAATTCTCTACAAAATTAGTTTTATTTAGTTTTTGTCTACAGGCAATGGTTTGAGAGTTATAAAGCAGTTTGTACAAAAAAATTTTAAAAATTTACAAAATTTAATTGTTTCTTAGACTTTGCAACCGCTGTATCTTTAAAACGAAAGGTTGTACAAAAAAACGGACGGCCATTTCGGATAGCAAATTTTATGGGCTACAACTTTGGTCGAGTGAAATTTGTTGAAAACCAAACCGATTTTCCGGAAAAGCTGAAAATAAGAAATAGAGTGCAAAAACAAAATTTCCTACAAATATTGTTTTGTATTTAAAAATGCTTTTAAAGAGAGTGCGATTACGTAATTGAATGATGGAGGTCATTTTGAACACTTATTTTGTGGTTACATGTTAATTTTATTGTGTTAAGATGGATTTGCATTGTTTTGAATTTTATCGTTTTCGAAAAACAAAAACTCCCGGTTATTATGATATTTTGTATTTAAAAATTCCATAGCACCGGCAACATTCATAAAATTATGTATCTCATCAGTTTCAAAGCTTTTTATGAAGTTTAAAATTCTTCACAAAACCACCCCTTATCATTTTTTTTAAGGAGCTAACGAACAAATTTAACAAAAAATTGTAAAATTACATATAAATAAGTTATGTAAATTTTTAAAAACGCCGCATCTTTTTAACGAAACGTCGTAGAGCAAAACGGATGCCTATTGCGGATAAGGCATTTAACGGACTACAACTTCGGTAAATATGTTGTTCAATAATACTAAATGTATCATAGAAATGTTTATAATAGTGAAAAAGGTGAAAAAAAAAACGATAAAATGCAAAACAATGCAAATCCATCTGGACGCAATAAAATTAACATGTAACCACAAAATTACTACAATAAGTGTTCAAAATGACCTCCATCATTTTCAATCACGTCATCGCACTCTCTTTAATAGCATTTTTAAATACAAAACAATATTTGTAGGAAATTTTGTTTTTGCACTCTATTTCTTATTTTCAGCTTTTTCGGAAAATCGGTTTGGTTTTCAACAAATTTCACTTGACCAAAGTTGTAGACCATAAAATTTGCTATCCAGAATGGGCCGTCAGTTTTTTTGTACAACCTTTCGTTTTAAAGATACAGCGGTTGCAAAGTCTAAGAAACAATTAAATTTTGTAAATTTTTTTAATTTTTTTGTACAAACTGCTTTATAACTCTCAAACCATTGCCTGTAGACAAAAAATAAATAAAACTAATTTTGTAGAGAATTTCATGCTCTATTAAAAAGCTTTAAGGTATTTTACGATAAAATTTATATTTTCGGCTACAGAGTCTTGTAAATACAGAAGTGTAAAAAAATCAAGTAAGTGTTGATATCAGCTTAGCATTTGATTTTGGGAAAAAAATTTACTTGACATTTTTTTTTAGAAAAAGGTCACCTATCACCACTTAAAATATTCGCGGTGATAACGGGGACACCCTGTATATAAAAATGAATGTATGTATGTTTGTATGGATGTTTGTATGGATGTTTGTCCTTTATGCATTCCTATACCATTCATCCGATCCTGACCAAATTTGGCACAGACAATCTATAGGACCATGGAAAGAACATAGGCTATATGAGAATTCCCAAAAAAATCGTCCGGAAAAGATATTGAGGAAAACGTGCCAAAATCTTACACACAACATTTAAATCGGGTCGTCTGGAGCGAGAATTTGGTCAAAATTTGACAATTTGTCAATTCGACGTAACGTTTAAACGCTCGAACCTTCTACGCGCAAGCCGGGATCTAGCGGTGAAGGAGCCCCGAAGGGGCTCCGGAATCGCTAGTGCTTAATAAAATTTAGGTTTTCAGTTGCGATTTGTTCGAGAAAATTTTCTCGGTTATATAATACTTTCATTTAGAGAATTACCTTAATAGCCCCATCAGAATCAAAATAAAACACGGAGGTTACCATTTAAAAAGGAAAATCGATCTGTCTGAGGATTTTTTCCAAAAAAATATTTCGAGTATAATGAATGTATTCCATACTTTTGTCGCGAACTGTATATAAATACGAATATTCTAATTTATCATATTTGTTTTATAGTGTAAATAAAATTTATATTTGACACAGTAATGACCAAATTTATTGGAAATATTAAACTTTTAATGATGTATCTGTAATGAATTTCTTTCTCACGATATTATCGCTTCGGGCCTAAAACTAGCTACTTTGATCGAAAACTCATTGTAAAATAAATTACAAATTCAGCGCACTAATTATTTACAACCAAAAATCTTTTTGTTAACGGCCACATTCTGTGATTTGCTATTTAACGCGTCAAAATTGACGACTAGAAATTTTCATACCAACCTGCAGGTAAATTTAATATAAAGAAGGAAAATAATTTCTAAGATAATTACTTAAGTATATAATAAATTATACAGCAGATAATGGTGCTGCGTTAGTAATTATTCAAATTTCTTGTAATATTTTAACTATAGAAACGTAACTGACGGCTTAATATGAACTTAGCACAATGAAGGAGAAAGTATTTAATTATTTACCAACATTATAATAGGTACACATAATAAGCTACACGGTGTTTCTGAACGCTTTAAAAAACGTAATAATTGTTAAGATACGCATTGTTTAAAAAAACATACAGCAACAATAAGTTCCCGAAAATCGAGGCTACTTCTGAAACACAAGCCATGCAAAGTCGTTTAAAATGAAAATTATTTTGTTAAGCATCTAGATGAAACTTACTTTTTTGAAAACTTCTATGGCTGACAAATAGGATTAGAAAACTAAAATTAGCTAAAATTCTTAACTTAACATCTCTTCATTCAAAATCGATTAAAAAAGTTGACTTCTGTATGTTGTAATACTATACAGGGCTGCGCAAAAGTATGGAAAGAGACAAATATCTAGAATACTATTGCAGATATAACATTTTTTGTGCTTAATGATAGCGATGTTCAATTGTTTTTTACTCATATCAATACCGATATATTACACCTTACTTTCTTATTTTAAATGGCAACCATAAGCAGATTATATATTTTTGAAAAGCGCAAAAAATAAGCTTTCAATTCATATCAAAGCCAACTATGGTTGCCATTTAAAATAAGAAAGTTAGGTGTAATATATCGGTATTCGTATGAGTAAAACACAATTGAACATCGCTATCTTATTAAGCACAAAAAAAACATGCCAAAAATGTCTTTAAAGTTTTTTTCTATCTTTTCGTTTAAGCGAGATATTTAATATTTTTAAAAAGTGCCAAAAATGATGGCTATATTAACGAGTATTAAAAAAGATATCAAAAATGATAAATATGTCGCTTAAACGAAAAGATAAAGAAAAACTTTGAAGACATTTGTGGGATGGTTTTTTGCCCTTAATAAGATAGCGATGTTCATTTTTTTTACTCATACTAATATTGATATATTACACCTAACTTTTTTATTTTAAATGGCAACCATAGTTGCCCTTTACAAAAATATAAAATTTGCTTATGGTTGCCATTTAAAATAAGAAAGTTAGGTGTAATATATCAGTATTGATATGAGCAAAAAACAATCGAACATCTTATTAAGGACAAAAAACCATTCCAAAAATGTCTCATGTTTTTCTCTATCTTTTCGTTTAAGCGAGATATTTAACATTTTTGAAAATTGACAAAAATCGGTTTTTGGCTATAATTCGAAACTTAAAAAAGATATCAAAAATCTGTTTACGGCAATGAATTTATCTCGAAAAAATAAATCGAGCCCACGTGCTCAGTTTTTTTCTATCTCTGGTAATAACCGAGATACCCTGTATGGGCATCGAAAATAGGCCACCCTGTACATACTAATTTTGACATTTTTACAGCTCTTTATAGGTCAATTAATAGGATCCTTTGTATTAAGAAAGTAGCCATCGATTGTTTTTAAATGATCGTGTTTAAATAAAATACGCGAAAAACTACTCTCATCGTCTTGGACAGAGGCGCGTTTAAACTTGTTGCGCCCTCTACTAACAAGGATGCCCTACTTATTAGTACAGTCTGCCGAACAAAACTTTTAATAATTTTTGTGTTTGCTCTCCAATTTCTAGAGTGCAGCACATACGCATTATTATTTGACAGGTCTAAACAATGGCCGTAACAGATGAGTTTCTATTGATTTGAGTGTGTGTAGTATTTTAATAATGTAACAGTTTAATAACCAGTGCACAAAAATGTGGAGTCCTACCAAAATAAAAAAATATGGCGTTGGTGAGTGGCTTTTGTTTTGATATGTCATTGGCGATTTTCATTTGTTTTTGCAAAAATTGACAAATTGACATCTTGGGTTAGGTTTGCTCGAGTTAAGTTTGTTTTGACTGATAAAATTGCTAGTAAAGATTGAATTTAAAAGTCCCAGTTACATTATTAATCATCATGTAAATAGTACTTAAATGTATTTGCTAAAATTCATTAAAAATATTCGTATTTTTTCTGTACTTGAAGTACCCGATTTGCACTTGTTTTCACCGACCGTTTTGTTTAACTAGTTTAATTATTCCAATTAGCCGAGCATAATTAATTACATTAGGGAATATCAAACGTGTCGCAACATAAATAATGGTCTTAGCGAATGTATCATTGACTTTTTATTACGAATGTACCACTTGATGATCTGTACAGACGTTAACTTCCTGTCTTCTTGCTGTTGTATCTCCACACTTTTAAATGTTATTTCCTCTTTTAGACATGAGTCGCATGCTTAATTAGAGAATTAAAAATAGGGTTGCTCAACTTTACCTGGCTAAAAATAAAGAAATGATAAAAATAAACCTGACCGAGTATTTAAGTACTATCACAACATGATTTTATGATAAGATAACGAAATACGAGACGCGATTTCCTTGTATTGTTTATACTTGTTAATGATAATTTATTTTACACGAAATTAGGTCGCAAAAATCAACCGTATGGTCCTTGAAAAAATTTATGTTTTTTAAAATACAAAAGCTCCACTCGACTCTTAAGATTTATCTGTGCACTCTAAATAAATACATAATATATAGGAATGGAGTAAATCCCTACATCCATTTATTTATGTCGTTCGTTATTGTAGCTTTATCTCCTTATCATCTCATTAACGGTCATTAGAATAACACAAATTTTGAAAATTTTCCAAAGGTGTTTCATTTATTTTCTTAAACTTTAAATATATCATTTAACATAAGAACGGTTTTTTATGGAAGTGTAAGTCCTATTTTGGAAAAAATTGAAAAGACAAATAATTAACATATCATTTAGTGTCAACGTTTTACTTGTAGACAGTTAACAGTTTATTTTCCAAAATATGGCCAATGCTTTGACCAATTGAAAATCGTTAGTAAACGACATTGCGTAATTATTTATAATTAAATTGGTACAAGTCTATTTCCCGTCGTCTTATTAAACACTGGATAAGCTAAGGAGTAGAACCATGCCAATTTACAATTAAATTCGGCAGGTAATACAAAAATGTATGAGTAAAAAAAAATATAAGCATTATATAATTAGCAAAAAGTAATACATATTGAAATTAAACAATAGTATTTCGTTTCTTGTTCTTATTTATAAAGAAAACCGCACTGAAACATGGCGTAATTCAAGTGAAATTAAAACGATTAAAATGTAATAATTATATTTACAATTCAATGATCATGGTAATGGTATCTATTCATGACACAAAACCAAAAATATTGGTTTAGTGAATTCTCAGTTATAATGTAATAAGGGAACATTATTTTGCCGGAAAAATTATTGACAAAAGTCTGTTGCTTTAGTAACATCCTGAGACAAAATGACATGAACAAAATCCTGAGCCGAAGGGGAGGGATTTTGTCATTAATTTTGTCGAAGGATGTTACCTATAAGCAACAAACTTCAGTTAAAATGTTTCCTGCAAAATAATGTTCCGAAATACATTTGATTAGACTACGTATGTGCCGTAACAATGGCGTGGCGAAAGAGGCGCCCGCCACGGGCGCAACTAGATTTGGGGCGCAAAATATAAAAAATGTAAAAAAAAATAAGTAAATAGCTATAAAAGTCCGCTATTATCAATATCTACAACACAGCGGAATTTCGCTACATTTGGTAACACTGGTGAGTTCCAATTCGTTTCGAGTTAGATGGCAAAGACAAGTTACAGTAGACTATAACAAATGCTCGAATTTTGCTAAAATTATTAACAAAATTTAAGTTTGTTGCATTACCTACTTACCTGTATTTTGGAATGCAATATTAGAAAAGAAAAATGATGTAATTTACTTTTACAAAAAAAAAACACTGTCAAAAATGCTGCGAAAATGATAAAAGTTCTAAAAAATGAAATTCAACAGTAGGTACTAAAAAATTTTTTTGATTTGCTTCACCATTTGGCGAAAAGTTTAGCCGAAAAATAAATATTGAAACTTGCATTCCATAAAAAAGACAGCGCAAAATAAAAAATATGCCCGGTGAGAAAGCTACTGATGATTCGTTTGCCATGAATGAAAATGCATTACTAAAAAATAAATGTGTAAACTTTTACATCTAATACTTAAACAACTCATTGATAGTCTTACTGCTTTACAAGAGGTCGCAAATGACTGCAGTTTTTTAAATCGACAAGCTTTAAAAATTATGCTGCTATATGATCTCAAATGATGCTCAGCTGACCTGACATTGAAATATAATAGAATTGTATGTAAAATTGCAAGTTTCAAATATCAAGCCAGGATAGTTTTTGAAAATTTAGGCTTTTCAAATCTTGCCAATAAAATTACAAACTCATTACAAAGATTTTATAAGAATTATTCCTGTAATAACAGCTTCCTACGAACGTTCGTTTAGCAAATTGAAAACTGTAAAATGGTACTTTCGTTCTTCTGTTGGACAAGAGCGTTTAACAAACATATAATATCAACCGCAAAAGATATTGCAAAAACATTAAATTATGACGATGTGTTTGCAAATGAAAAAACTAAAAAAATTAACATATAAAATATGCTGAACTTATTTATATTTTTATTATTATTTTATATTATACCTATTCTTGTATTTCTTTAATTTATTTGTCATTGAATGTGAATAAAAATGTATTTAATAGATTATTTATTTATACCAATGCATAATTGGTTTTACAGGTAAGTAACTCATTTTGATGGGGTTAATACTAAGTATTTAACATATTGCATTTAGTAAAATTTAACTTGTTACATTTAATTTTTTCAAAATTTTGACCATTTGTGGGTTAAAGAAAATTTTACAATTTCTTTCAGAGAATCATTACCGTTAACTCTTCAAAGAGTCTACCAAAAATATTTTTTGCCTTTTTATACGTTCGTTTTAAATTTTTAATGAAATGTGTATCTTTTTGAAGACATTCAGGATAATGTAAATATATCATTAGAAATACAATAATTGCGTTGTCTCTCTTTTCAAGTATTTCTTTTATAGCAACCAGAGACTCATCACTAAATTCAATATTCCTTTTTTATTTTAAAATGTTTTAATAAGAATTTAGAATGAAGCACCTTCAGTAGTTAATAATGGCGAATCTTTTCTGCAACAATTTATTTTTTTTATTTTTGTTGACAAATAATTTTAGCAAGTTTATTGTAAAACGATTACATGTCATTATTGCTTTTTTAAATTAAATTCTTCAAAAAATATGATAGTTGCTCGAGAAATAAAAAAGGCAAGACCGTTTCTTGAGAAATTCTTGATAAAAATTCTAGTGAATAAGTTTTTATGTGATGTTCATACGTAACCAGTATTTGCCATTTCAGCATCGGTGTAATGATTCATAATTATGAATAATACTTACTACTAAGCATAAATTACTGTTGGCAATAAAAAACTTGTACTAATTTTATCAACTTTCAAACATAGCAACTGAAAACTACGACTCTCTTGTTATTTTAATCGTTATTGATAAACATATGTTGGTATTAGGGTTTCTTTCCCAGGATCCGTCCAGTTTAGCCTGTTTTTGATTTCCGGAAATATTTACCGTCCCGGGAAATCCCGGGATATTTAAAAATTGTCATTTTCGCTAATTTGGTGTCAAGATCTTTGTAATACTATCATAACTTATCTTCCTTTTCTTTTCGACCCCTTTTGCCTTTTCAGGCAGGCGTCGGAGGGTGGTTTCGTGTTCTGAGTCAATTTCCACCATGCCCTTCTATCTTTTGCTGGTGTTTTCATTTCTTCTACTGTTTTTCCGTTTTCTAACCCTATTTTCCTTATTTGATGTATCCATTTTCTTCTTGGTCTCCCTCTTTGTTTTTTGACTGGTTTTCCAATTTCCAATATTGCTCTCGTGATTCTGACAGGTTTCATTCTTACTATATGGTCATAGCAGTTTAGTTGTTTAATTTTTATTGTTTCTATTATTGGTTCTTGTTCTGTTATTCTCTAATGTTATCAACATTTATTATAAGTAACTAACATTAAATTGTTTCTTATTTAAACATTGTTTATTTGCTTAAGAAGAACAAATTATGTACACTCGTAGTATGCGTAAAGAAGCCCGGACTCCATGACAAAGTTTATCATCAAAATAAGTTTACAGTTCTATTTTTGTGTACCCTGATAATGCGAAGCAAAATGACTTATAAATGAAATCATATTGATAAAAAGATGTCCCTTTGCTGGTAGTTGCTCTCAAGACAATTCATCCCACATCAGTAGAGATCGAGAAAGCATTTGTGTGGCAGGACTTTCTGTTAATAAGTTGAGAATAAAACTAACACCCTTGTTGTCTTAAATTATTTTACAAAAATGTATTGCAAGCATAATGTTACTGTGTTTATTAAAATAAAATTGCAATAAAAGGTAATTAAAATGTACGTTTCTTTCACCAATATTACTTTATTATTTATAATAATCATGGAGCAAAATGTATTGCAAATATGACTTGGGAGTTGTTTTTAAGTAATAAACCGCTCTCTTCCGTTGTTGGGTTATTTATTTAAAAATATTGACATGATTTATTACATTCCGGGATCCCGGGAAAAAGACCGATTTCTTCCCAAAATCCCGGCACAAGCAGAAATGTCTAATATGAGAAACCCTAATAGGTATATTAAAAGCGCTGTATAATTTGTTAGGGAAGCATTTCCAGACAAATATCCGTATTAACTTTTTTCATTATCTTGGTTAATAGAACACTCTGTTGAAGTTTGATCAGCAATATCGTTAATATATCTAGGACTAGCATCAGTTTTGTTTTATTAGGTTCATCCCTAAGCTTACCCATATTGATATTTGTAACTGATTAATTAAGAATTCAATACGTTATTGATAGCATAAAAAAAAGATAGATATTACTTTTTTGTTGTTGTTTTCTAGACAAGCTGTCATTTGTTTTCGTATTAATTTATAATTAACATACCAAAAAAATAGTGTTTCGCCATCTTGTAAATTCGTTTTTTAATACATTTTGCACTCTGTATTGATCCAAAAGTTAAAACAATTTTTAAAAAACACCTCGACGAGAATTAGGTCAATGTTTTGATTTTGGGTCGATTGTTTTCAGTGCGTCTTTACTTATTGCACAGAAATTTTTATAGACTTAAAGTTATTTACCTATACAAAAATGTTGTTATTAAACATCATATATTAAACAAATCTAGTTTTAAATGCTTTGATACTGAATTCCTACTACATCCTTGTGACTACATCGTTTCCTACCGATTTTCTTTCAGTATTAAACATGATAGATAAGAGAAAAAAAACAGTGACATTATTTGATAATTGTTTTATTTGTGATTTATTTTGAATATAAATATACACATATGTAAGTTTAATAAAAAGTCATTTTTATTATTTTAAGGAAAACTAACTTCTTGAAGAAACTCTATACTAGTTCGACGGTCCGAGACTCTCGTCCCCATTAGCATATTTCTCATTAAATGTTTATTTCAATTAAAAAAAATTAACGAAGAGAGGTGAGTCTCAAAACCAGTATAATTCTTTTTCAAGAAGCAATTCTTCTTTTAAATAGGATAAATGATTCTTAATACAACTTAAATATTTTTATTGTTGTATGATTTATTTAATGCTGGTTGGGGGTTCGACTATAATACTCCGTAGAAAATTAATGTCGTATGCATTATTATGTAAAGTGTATGAATACATCAATATATTTGCTTTTCAACGCACGCTGTGAGAAAATTATGTCCCATTTGATGCAAATTGTCTATAATTTGCTGTATAATTCCACCATTATTGTTGACGTTAATGAGGTGGTTGTGTATTATACAATTTTTAACTTTTAACAATAACAGATACGTGCATTTGTGCATGTGTAAATGTGTGGTTAAATAAATAGATTTATTCTGGATATAAAATTGTGTTTAATTAAAAGATTATTTATACTCAAGTTCATTTTTTAAGAATTTAATAGCTTCACCCTGCCAAGAAAAAATTGTTGTCTATTTGTCTAAGAATTGATGAAATAGAAAAAAACAATAAATAAATTTTGTGTAAATCATGAAACGGATAAATTATTATACTCATGTTATTTTTTTGATTGCAAACTAAAAATTTGTATAGTTAATTTTACTCTTTGAGTAAGCTGTGATTGTTTTGCAAATGTTTGCACCAAAACCTTTGTATTTTTGGATTTATGCGTAGGTTTTCGATCACCTACTAATATTTGTATTATATTCTTGCACGTTCTGTGCGTAGATTCAAAAACTGGCACAAGTACTGACCCATTTAATTAACAAAATAATAATATTTTTAGATTAAATATTAAATTGCGCTGAATCCTGTTTTATCCTGCCATGACTTGCTTATTAATGAAGACTAATATCGTAGTCAATGGTTTTCACCAGATCTTAAAGAATTTCATTGGATAAATTCGTTTCTAAGTAAAATAATAAGAGTATTATGAAACCGCAAAAATGCTTAAAAACTTCCGTGGCATAGTTTCAAATCGTACAAAAACATTGTACAGTCCTGTTAATAATTTTGTTTTAAAATTATAACAAAAGATTGAGAGATGAGGTAAACAACAATTAAATATTGTTTGCCTTAGATTGTGTGTCAGATTTTAACATTTTTGGAACAGACAATTTGATTCTTATTAAGTCAATTTTACTCATTTCTATAAAAAAAAATTGGTTACATTACACCGCAAATATTACACAAGAATGAAATTAACACAGGAAAGAAATTACACAGGAAAAATGTTACACACGGAATAAATTTTAACTGAGTTAATTACACATTTTAACACAAGTTATGAAATAATTCCTGAAAATATTCAAAAACCGGCCAGTAACCTATATATAAGGTTTGTTCCAAAAAGTCCACGGACCATGCGAGGTACTGTCAGGATTCTGCGCAGTTTCAATATTGCGTTCCATCACAGTCTCTGACCGTTCACCGGACGGTCAGTCATTCGTTCCATTAATTCTCAAATCAATGCATGTGCTGGCTTGCGGACAATCAAAACAATCCATGAACGAAGGGACGAACTGTTTCTGGGATTTTTATACGCATGCGCTGTTCATATCTAACGTGGGCTGTGGTAGCTATGCATCGCCCTCCCAATCCATTTAGTACTGGATTCTTAAGGTGTTCACCTTGCGATGCGCTCATTCTATGAACCCAAAAGACGCAAATGTCATTTACAGTTAGGCCAGTCGTAAATTCGTTCCAACAACGGCTAATACCTACGGGGCAATACATTTATTAGTACATAGTTCACGCATGCGAATAAACCAGTTAATGTACTTATACATGAATTGGTTTTAAATCGCTTGTTGAAACAAACATGTTATATTCATGACTTTCGATAATTCCATAGCTGTCTCACTAATCTCTTTAATCCCCTTAAGAATTTCAAAGAATTTGATGTGACAACTAAATTCCAATAGATTTCAATCGAATCAAAGATGAGTATTATGAAATTTTGAAAGGTAAAGCATAAGTGGAAGTTGGTAAAATATTTATCATTTTGTAAGTGATACAAATAATGGTAGCATCAAATTTACGCCTAAAATTTCAAAACTCAAAATTGGAAAATACATCAGTGTGAAATTTCGAATGTGTGTAAATTTTTCGTTGTGAAATTTATTCTCCGTGTATAATTTTTTCCCTCTGTAATTTCTTCCTTGTGTAATTTTTGCTGAGTAATTTTATCACGTGTAATTTCATCTTTACACCAGAAAAATTACCTCTGGATTGATGAATCTGTTAATGTAATTGTGTTGAGATTCAAAGTATCCCAGAATTAACACATTTTTATTAAAAAGCTAGATAAATTGCTTAAGTTATTAGATAACATATTTTTAATTCAGTAACGTTTTGCAACTTATATCGATAGAATTTGTTCGTATTTTTTGTCATATTTATGCAGTTTCTCTAATGTTCGGTGTTATATTTTTGGAAAATAAGACGCCACAGATTTGTCCAAACAGCAAATAAATACCAAATTTTAGATAAAAATGCACACCAAAATTTTGTGCAAGAACTCCAAGCCGATTGGCATCGGTCGATTTTTAGCTGTGTAGAATACACGGTTTAATAGAATACTATGATCACCAAACATACTATGCTGTCAGTTTGACAAATATTGTCATTTATTTGACTAAGGGCAAACCATAAATAAGAGAATTGGGGCTAACCTATCTCATAAAATTGCAAAGTCTACGTTGCCTTTAAAATGAAACATTAGTGAGATTTTAAAGCATTATACAGGGTGAGTCATTAGTGGGGGATCGGTCGTTTGTGGCTAAACAGTTTGAGAAGAAAGTTGATTCAAACGGTATTCCTGGCAGTTTTTTTGTTCCGAACACGATAAAAATATTTTTAAATACACAGGGTGAGTCACCTTTCTGGAACCAATAGCAATTTTTATATTTCAATTACAACACCCCATTTTTTATTTAATATTCTTGACCGCCTTCATTTTAGCTTTACATCGATATAACATACTACAGGTTTTTATGCGGCCTTGTCACTAAAAAAAAATAATTTTCAAAATTTTTTAAGGTTTTAAGTCTTTATTTAAAAAATTCTCCTGATAGTATTTTTCGAAGCACAGAGTTGTAATTTGGCAAGGACATGCAGAAAACATAGCTCTATTCGCTCGATACGAAATTGAATCACGCAGACAGGGTGTTCATAAATAGGTGGCAACTTCCATGATTTTCAAAAGCTCGTAACTCAATTTTTTCAAATGCAAACCCCTATATTTTTGTATGTCATCGAATTTGTCTTTAAGAGAGCTTCATTTTTTGTTAAGTATGTCCTATACCCAAAACTCATACTTTTTGAGATATTCGACAATAATTTTTCTTCTAATCGTTATTGAAGCAAATAGTGTGCCGTGAAAATCGAAAAACTGGCTGTTGACTTCACTAACGACAAAAACGTCATTTATTTCTTAAATTATTGCATTTCCACGATTAATTTTACTTAACAAGAGCAAATTGAGATGGTAAAATAGGACAAGTGCTATAGTATTTTCTTTACAAGAAACTGCATGGAACGCTTGTACATGCAAGAAACTATACAGAATTTTGTACGACAAACCTGTATGACACGATATAAGATTTTCTGTATAATACTTGGTACAGATTTCTATACAGAAATGTATACCGTGTCACACGGGCTTAAGACTTTTAAAAAATTGTTCAGACATCCAAAAATATGACTTAATACGAAATTTGAAGTTAAAATTTTATTTTCGATTTTTATAGAAGGTAGTTTCAAACTTCAAAAATTCTGCAACAAAGGAAAAGTTTTTTTATTATCGATTTCTCGGAAAATTTTATTCTTGTGAAAAGTTGGTGCATGGCCTAAAACTAAGTTGGACTTTAAAATTACTTCAAAAATTAAAATTGAAATTTTAACGTAAAATTTAACCTTTGGTCGTATTTTTAAATTGTAAACAATCTTTCCTTATGAAGTTTTTTTGTAACTCTTAAAATAAGGCCGCTTTACTCTCTGTAATCGCTACAATCTAGTGTCGAATGAGTTTTTATGAAATTTTTTCCATCTTAAAATTAGTTTTAGGTCATGCACCAACTTGCAAACAATTTTTTTCCAAACCTAATTTGAAATTTACGTTTTAACACCTTTGTTGTCTAGTAATTAGAAGGAAAAGTATTTTAAAATATTAAATTTTGATTTACTTATAATAAATATTTAATGTTTTTTTGCAGCCGTATACAACTGGCGCGGAGAAAAACGCCATGGTCTATCCCTGGAAATCGGCGAAACGGTTCAAATCCTGGAAGAATGCTCGGGATGGTACAGAGGATTTTCTACGAAAAACAGATCAGTTAAAGGCATTTTTCCCCAATCATACATACACCTAAAACCCTGCAAAGTTGATAACGAAGGACTCTTCGAGAGTGTCGTGCCCTTAGAAGACTCAGTAGTAAGGGAAGTCACGTTAGTGCTTCGAGAATGGGGCGATATTTGGAAGAGATTATACGTGGTAAGTATCATAAAATTTTACGACCTTTATTAACTGTTCAGCAATATCGGCTGCAAATATTTGGAGCGAATATTGTCATCGTTGTAAGACAAGACGTGAATCATTGTAAGTTAAGTTAGCGGACGACAAATTTGTTTAGGGCGTAGAGGGAAGACAAAAGGCCGGATAAAATGTTTTGTGTGGATTTGTGAACTTGAACGAAATTCCTATCTAGCGAAATTTGAGTTTGCTTTGTTAATTAATGTGCGATGGCAATTAAGAGATTAGCTTTACCGGTTTTTACTTGCTTTGATGTTGCAATTGCTTCACTAAAATTCAACTAAATAATAATTTTTTTTTAAATTTAATCTTAAGTTCTTTCACAGTTAGATGTAGGATTTTTTAGTTGTGCTGACTTTTTATTCACGTTTTTTTGTCCTGTAACAACTCTTTTTAAATCTTTTTCCATTTGATGTATGAGGTGTGACAATTTAATTCTCGGAACGCATCTGTATGAAATAAATATTCGGAATTTTACATTAATGGCTGCTGTTACCTTCGAAGTTGTCCCCTTGTGCATCTATACACTAATTTGGACGGTGTTCCCATTTCTACAAACCGATCTGGAATTCTTGTTCCGGAATGCACTTGATTTCCTCTATCCATTACGCTGAATATCACGGGTATTTAAAAATTCTGGTTCTTTTAGCGCCGTCTTTAATTTTGGGAACATACGGTAATCACAGGACGCCAAGTCAGGTGAATATGCAGAATAATCCAATTGGTTAATCGATTTTTTAGCCAGAACGTCTCTCACAATGAGTGTTTAATCGAATTCGGTGGCCGGTTGTGTTAACAACCTAACTTGCAATCGGTAGGTAATGGGTTCGAATCCTAGGGCCGACCGTCATTGCATAGGTTTCAGGTGGTTTCCTCTACAGTTAAGGCAAATGCTGTGGCAGTACTTTCACCTATCCTTGCCCATCCTTGACTATCTACATCCTTACCCACTATCCTTGTACCTCTAACGGCTGAAGAGGGGATCAATCTCCCTATAGCAGTCTACCGCGCGAGCGGTACACATGTGAACCGATGAGTGGCCAATAGCTTGGGTCCTTGTCGTGATGGATGATCCAGTTCTTAAGAATAGAATCTCGTAATCTTTTCAGCACCTGCATATAACATCGTTGGTTGACCGTTTGTCCCTGTTTAATAATGCATGGTGAACTTTTCCCGTATAATCGAAGAAAAACACCAGCAAGGTCTTGAATCGCGAGTATGACAAAAGAGCTTTGTTTTTCGGGCGTGGTGAACACTGTGATTCCCCTGCATGCTCTAGTGTTTCGTTTCGGGGTCGTACTGGAAGCACAAAGTTTCGTTACCGATAATTAGTCTTAAAAATATGTGCTTATTTGCAGAAAGATCGGTCATATGCAGCCGCCAATTCGATCATTAATTTTTACGCCAAGTTCACACGTAGTAGTGTATAGTTTTCCTAATAACTCATTAACGATTGGTTCTATTTGCTTGAGGTTTAGGAACGCATTAGTTATAACATGTACAAACACGACTACTCAAGTGATTCCAACAAAATCACTACACAGACGACAATACGCGGCCATTCCGGGAATTAGATTGTCGTATCTAAACAAGAACTACTGATAGTAAAATATACTTCTAAAATACTAGAAATCACACTGATATATTAAAATTACGCAAAACTAGCACTTTGGATTCAAAACTTTAAAAGTACAAACCCAGACAATTCTTTTCTTCGCACAGGTTTTGGAGGAATGCTTTATTCTGGCTGGCCTAAATAGTCACTGTTGCCTTACTAAATGTTCTCCAACTTTCTCGCGTTCGATGTCTAATGGCGTTCCTCTTTCTCCCAAAACCTTGGCAATTGATTTGTTCCAGAGCATGGTTGGTCTTTTTGATATTTTCCGTACTGTTTTTGCTCTTCAAGATTCTCCTCATATTTGTCAGTGTTTGTATTTTGTTTATCTACATCAAAATCCTCATCTTTAATTTTTTTTCCTTAGGCACACTAAAACAAGACTTTTACAAATCTTAACGTTTGTGATGCTGTCTCTTTGTAATTCTTTCTACTCGCCTTTGATGCTTCATCTCTGCTGTCGGTAGTTTTGATTTGTGTCCTTGATTGGTTTTCATATTTTATGTACAAAATATCTTCTTCTTCTTAATCGGTTCCTCTTGTACCCTTCGGTGTCGAGGTTTGCTTTTCTATTTCTGTATTGTTTCTACACTCCTTCACATCGTTATCTAATTGTGGCGCTTGCCTCCAGCTGACTCCTTTTTCTTCTAGTTTCTGCCTCACTTCTTTCTCCCATTTTATTCTTAGTCTTCCTCTATTTCTTTTTCCCTCCATCTTTATTTTCGCGTATCTACTTTCTGGCATGTGCGTAGATGTCCAAGCCATCTTTATTGATTCGTCTCCATCTTTTTCTTAATATCTGTTACTCCTAAGTTATTTCGAATTTTTTCGTTTCTGATTTTATCAGTCTACATCCCTCTTCTCAGAAATCTCATTTCCTGTACCTGTATTCTTTGTTTTTGTGTTAGTGTCCAAGTTTCTGAACTGTACGTGAGAATGGGTACGTACTCTGCATTAAAAACTCGCGTCTTCGTTTCTTTCTTCTTATTTATCAAACATTTATTAGTGGCGTAGTAAAATTTCGTCGCTGCCGCTATTCTGTTATTCAGATCTTCCTCCAATTTACCATTCTCCTCAATTATTGTTTGTTTCTTTGTTTATGTACAAAATATATTGCTCTTAATATTGAAAGATCTGGTTTACAAAGCCCCTCCATAGTGTTTGGTTCAATTTTGGTGTGGATTTAATTCCGTTGTTGATACTGATATATTCTTCATTTAAGCACAACTACCTTTAATAATGTCTTCTAAATTTTTCAAACCATCTGTTGGTAATTTTTTTTCAGTTCAGTGTTATGTTCTTTGTCCTACATTTATGGAATATTTCTAGTATTTTTGTTTTGTTTGTGTTAATCTTATTGTTCACAATAACTTCTTGAAAATTCTAGGCGCAACTGCAAAATTTTTAGGCGCCAAGGCGACTTAGCGTCTGAGATTTGTCGTGCTCTGAATAAATAGAAGCAATATTTTGATCAGACTGTTTTAAAAGTAAAATCGTTTTGGATCAACCCATTTTAGTTTCTTTAACCTTGAAGCCTCGTCAATTTATATTTTTCCCGATAAAGTTTTAGTAGTTACTTATTACTTTTTTAATATTTTGAAGTCAGCATAAATAAGCTGTCTGAAAACTGTTATGCATATAAAGAAAAGATTTATTACAGTAATGGAACTGTACAACATTTTTACGTGAGAACTTTTATTTAAACACAAATAAAAGTTGAACGGCCAGATATCTTGATTTATCCACACTTTTCGAGTTTTTTGTTGAGCTGAGTCGATTTTTTTGTTCCTCCTTTAACAAGTAATTTTAAAACCAAACTGCTTGCTCCATTTATCATAAATATGAACAATCGATTTCATAACTTCAACTTAAACGTGTAAAAGTTTTAATGAGAAGATAAAAAATAACTTATAATAAGATTGAAACTCTATTTTCTTCCAATACACATGTTAAATTGTAATACCGCTTATTTATGTATACAGTGTGATTCAAAGTCGAGGGCGGCTATGGGAATCACGTTTATTACTGAAGAGAGAGGGTAGGTTTAAATTTGGCAAAGTTACTAAATTTTACGCTCATCAATAACATCAAAACAGATTTGAAATACCCTTAACTGTTTTTGAAAAACTTTTAAAAAACTGAAAACAAGAATTCGTTTTTTTGCTATAACTTTTTTAATTATAATTTTTTTTAATCTGTAAAAACTCTTACATGGCCACTTTTTATGTTACTTTTAATGGTGCCATCAATTTTTTGCTAAGCCGATTCCGTTTTGTTTCATAGGTACTAACTTTTTAATTTCTTATGGGCGACAAACTTGATTTTCATCCAGTTATTAGATATGTTGAATAAATGAAAACATTTTTTTTTCTCAAATAAATACGTTGTTTATGTAAATAACATAATCGTGTAATACATTTTAGAAATTAGGAAACAATTCTAGCTAACTAGATGAAAATCATGCAAAAAAAACGAAGTTATTTTTTCATTTTTTTCAAAAACTGTTGAAGATATTTCAAATTTGTTTTGATATTATTGATAAGCATAAAATTTAGCAACTTTGCCAAATTTAAACCTACCCTCTATCTTCAGTAATAAGCGAAATCCCCATGGTCACCCTCGAATTTGAATCACCCATTGCAGTTTATTTATTTTTTTATGGAATATAAACAAGACTACAACTGATAAAGCGACGCGAATCTTAAAACTGCTTTTGCGTTTTCTCAAGAAATACTTCGAAGAAAACATAAACGATTTTCAATTAAATTTATTTTATTAATAATTAATCACTTTAATAATCAAACGATTTGTTGCACATAAGTTAGAATTGGAGTAAATAACAGTTTAAACTTTTTACAAGACAAATATGTTTTTATTCCGAAATGGTAGTCATTTTACTTTAAGAAAACCAAGAATTTTATTACTGACGTCGACTTAATTATAAATTCTAAGCAGTAGTCTAGAGTTATTGCGTCACGTATACACGTACGTATTATATAACAATACTCATTCCAATTTGATCTGTAGTCATAGCTTACATTTCCTGTGTAAACAAGGTCTCTCCGAACAGGGGGGTCATGTGCAAATAAAATATTCTCTTGCTGTATAAAGTTACCACCTAAAATAACGCACAAATAGAAGGCCACAGCGTTGGTGATCCCTAACGTAATGTTCCGTCGTTTTCTAAAGCCATTTTCTTACAACTTTAAGAAGCGTAGCCGTTTGAGTTGTTTTTCTATAAACAATTCACCTTATAACTGAAAATAACTGAGATTACGATTTAGGAAATTTTCAGTCTATTTCAACCCTCGCCAGGGAACGCCACGATACATTGTCGCTAGAATTTGATTAAGAGTGTGTGCATCAAAAACATCAAAACAAAATGTTTTGCAAAGTTTTACGTGCCACTGGCCATTTTCTTCGAAAAAAAATAGGGGAATAACTGAAAAGCTTAATAATAAAAATAATTTTTGCAATCGCGTTGGCCATGAAACCGTCATAGACAAAATCGAAATTCTTCTATTTAACAATGCGCGCATCCGTTGCAAGTAAAATGGTGCAAAGTTTTTGAAGAAATCTTAAACGGTTCCAGAGAAAAACGCAAAAAACGAGAGGTTTGTAAAAACGGGTTTTCCTATATTAAACGCCTATGCAAGTTGCATAGATATACAGATATACCACAACCTCTCAAATCATAGCGCTTATGCAGGGGTTTCGTTTTTGACGTTTTTTCCGGAACCGTTTTAGATTTTTTCATAAACTTTGCACTATTTTACTTGCGAAGGATGCGCGCATCGGTAAATAGAAGAATTTCGATTGTATCCCTTACGGTTTCATGGCCAACGCGATCGCAAAAATGACCATTTTATACCAATTTTTCCGAACGAAATGGCCAGTGGTACGTATAACTCTGGAAAACATTTAGTTTTGATGTCCTTGATGCAATAAACACAGCCTTAATCAAATTCTAGCGACAACGTATCGTGACCCTCCCTTGTCAGAACTTTTTTTTTTGTAGCTAATGTCTGAAACGTTATGGAAGCAAATTAAATGACCTTCAGTTATAAGGCGAATTCTTTGTGGAAAAACATAACTCAAACAGCGCCTTCTAAAATTTGTAATAAAATGACTTATGGTGCCTTTCCACGTGAGAGTAAACTACTCTCGATAGCAGCGTCGCCAAGGATACAGCCCCTGAGAGTAACTCGCGATTGGCTGTAGCCTTGGCGACGCTGCTATCGAGAGTTGTTTACTCTCAGGTGGACAGGCACCATTTTAGAAAACGGCGAAATAATAATTTCACAACCGTACAAATTGAGTATTTCTTGCTAGACAATAAAAATCGTTTGCAATGCCTTACAACACAACTGGATTGTCGATTGTTGAAAAAACAATCGAATGTAATTAAAGCTTTTAATGCTAAAATCATACCTTAATTCGTTTGTGAGGAACGCTGAAACTTAGCATAATCTTGCTTAAGTGCTTTTGCAACGGAAAAGATCATTCTGAGTTATTTACAATGTAAGGAATTTTCCTTCATCTATTTTGTTTCATCCGTTTTAACTCATGGACTTTACTTTTTAAAAATATTTAGATTTTAATATATAATTTTTTAGGAAGTGTTACAGGATATCTTTTGCACCAAAATGAAATTAGTTTTATCGTTTTTATACAAAGCTTACCCTACTAGGGTTTATACAAAAACCGACTTTTGAAAAACCGGTTTTCGAATACCAGTTTTTCCAAAAAACCGGTTAAAACCGGTTTTCGAATAGTTTAAAAAAAAAAACAATTAAAACGTAATAAAATAATTTATATTTCATAATTTTATAAAATATAAAACAAATTTCAAATAAAACCAAATAATAAGATAACAAATTAAAATAAAATTCTAAACTTCCAACAAACCATAAATAGCATTTTTTTAATTTGCTTTTTTCTTTAGAAAACATTATTTTAAAAACACAAAACATTTACGGAATCATGACTTAATCTGGTTCGTATTTGAGATACAAAATTACCAGATACAGAAAACACTGGTTCGCTGACTATTGAGCTGAGTCTTACTGTTTTTAAAGCTTCAAACAGTGTGCCCAAATTCTTTATTCTCTTATTAGTTGATTCAAATACTGCAAATTCTGCCTTTAATGAAAAAAACAATGTCTTGAAAAAAGAGATGGAGAAATCAATTCTTAGATTTATCGAGAAACCTTTAACAAAAACAGCAAATCCAAAAACCCTTAATTAATATCTTCATCTTCATCGAAATTTGTTTCCAATTCTATAGCAGAATTTGGGTAAATTCTAGATAATATTTTTTCCGATAACTTGACTATATCCATCGGTTCTTGAAGCCAGCGGAAATACGTTTGATTTTTTTGTAACAATGTTTTTTGGATTTTGCAAATGAAGCAGAAGTGTACAGATTTTTATGTAGATATTTATTTTTTACGTGTTAAATCTAGGCTTAAAAACCGGTTTTTTAGTTAAAAAAAACCGGTTTTTCGAATACATAACTTTTTTCAAAAAAACCGGTTTTTCAAAACCGATTTTTAAAAACCGACAAACCCTATACCCTACAACCGGTAGTCCTGATGTTAAGGCAATGTAAAGGCATCCAAAATTGCGATTACTTTTCAGGTAAAGCATATTGAGTAACGAAACAAAGCTAGTATTATCTCATAGATAGCTAATTAATTTTCTTTCATTTTTGTATTCTGTACAGACTGCGTCGTTACCAGGGATTTCCCCAGCGTGTTTTTTGTGTACCGGTAGAATGGGGCTACTTGGGACAGTTTCAACATTTAAAAGCGTGTACCACGTTCATTTTTTAATTAAAAACTTTGAATTTTTTTATGTAATTGGGTGGCCAATGAACAATATTCTATATATAAAATAAATATATATGTATATATACAAGATACCAACAAAAAAAACTTTCTGTCCCAAGTAATACTTAAGACCGGGCAACTTGGGACACATATGAATTTCAGTAGTTTGACTCAAGTTTAGCCTATAAAGTCCTACTTGGGACAGTTAGGTATATTATATTTTTTATATTAAATTGATCTTTCACAATTATCCAACATGAAAAAAAATATCAAAAATAAAGAAAATAAAACTTTAATTCGCAAATTACAAAAATTTTAAACTAAACGATATTTTGATTGGAAAAATTTAAAAAATTGTACTACCTCTGTTTAAAAATGATTGTCTCATTTGTAAAAAAGTTTTTCAAAGCAGGATTCAATATATTAATTGAATTAAAAACTAATGAGACAATAATTTTTGAACAAAAATGTTCACCAAAACGGACAATCATTCATTTTTGAACATAGGTAGTATTAAATAAAAAAATGAGATAAGTTATTCAAGACTTATTATTAAACGTATATTTTCAGAACAAAAGTACAAGAGAAATTTTAAACAGTTCTTAATTCGGCCATTTTATATTAATTTAAAAAAATGGATGTAACAACTTACCGTCTTGTAGTAATTTCAAAAACTGATTCGTTTTTTAAGCTTATATGATACTTTTAAAACTCTACTAAGCAACTTTGATTATCTCAAAAGTTGACAGTTGTAAACAAAATTTTTAGGTGAGAATATCATTTTGTCCCAAATTACCCTACTGTCCCAAGTTGCCCTACTGTCCCAAGTTGCCCTATTCTACGGTAGCAGTAGTTTTAAACAAAAAGAAATTTGATTCTTAGATCTTTGTCTTCAGTCTCAACTCAACCCAATAAGTTTATCTACAAATTAATGTCGTGTAATTTTTTCTTTTGTTGTTTCTAATGCATTTTTGAACAAAGCAGAAACAACATGCAGATAAAAACAGTCGTTTAGCTAAAAAATGTGGACAGCAACGCAATTTAGATAACGCTCTAGTCGACAATTTGTCGATAACAAATTGGCTCAGTGCTTTAAAATTTGTACAGCTTGTTTGACGTTTGCAACTATAATCAATAAAAAATATGAACAATTGTTAAAAAATCACAATCTGTGATAGTGTAATCAAATCAAACTGTTATAAAATAGTAAATGAAACAAAAAAATTACAGTCGCAAAAATGTTATGTATTAGTAACTTGTTTAATTACCATTTAGACACTAGAAAAATTTAAAGTTATATCGACAAATCTTGTGAAATTATATCTGGATGCATTTTAAGAGGAAATACGCTATCCATAACAAAACACATTGCAAAATTAATTTAAAGTTTAAAGTTCATACAACGGCGTCAATACAGCTGTTGTATAATTGATTTAGTTAAAATTATCAATAAACATATTTGAAAAATGTGATAATACATCTTTCTTGAATACAGTTAAATCTGTATTAAAAAAGTAGACGTTCTAAAAAGTTATTTAAGTCATTGTCGCCACTTTTAACAATACGTTGATATAAAATAGCCTTTAAACACTAAAAAAGTAACGAAAAAGTTTATATTTAAGATTACACGTCTGATTTAAATTTGTTGTCGAGCGGGCGCTCAGCCTTTTTTAACATATTCGGACGCGTGTAGTATTTTTTACGTCAAGCAATACCTAGTGCGTATTGCATTCATGTATGGTTTATTATCGAAATTAAAAGAAAAAATTTAAAACAAAATATGTTGCAGATCATGAGTTACATAACCTAATGTTATTGTCGTCTAGTGTTTTGTTTCTTCCGAACACCAATATGCAACTTTTTACTTTAAATACATATCTTTTTTACTTTTGAAATTTCAAATAAATTATTTATTTTTTAATGTAATGTACATACGTAGATGCAATTAATCTTTTAATTCCGTTAAAGTAATACACAGGGTATTCGTTTTGTTTTGTCCATTTAGCTAAATTTTAAACGCATAAGTCAATATTTTTAAGTGGAACACCTTGTTTTTATATTTTATTTATTTAGTCATGAGTCCTTCTACTGTTAGGTGTAGGACTGTTAAGTTGTGTTGTGCTGACTTTTTTCATGTTTTTCTGTCTTGTGTTAGATTTTTTATGTCTTTTCATTTGATGTTTTTATCCGTTACTGTTTTTTAACTTCGTCTTGCCAGGTTTTTCTCGGTCTACCTCTTTTGTTTTTTTCCCTGTGATCTTGCTTCATAGGCTTTTCTGGTTAACCTTCCTTCTTTCATCCTGTAAATGTGACCCAACCATCCCAGCTCTCTTTCTTGTATTTTTGTTTTAACTGATTTTATTTTTTGTTGTTCTCTGTACCTACGTTTCATTTCTGATTCTATCTTTTTTGGTTTTCCTTGGACTTTTCTTAGAAATCCCATTTCAGCTGCATTCACTCGGCTACTATTTTTATTTGTGAGTATCCGCGTTTCACTTTCGTATAGAAGTGCCTGAGTTACTACCTTTTTGGCCACTTCCACTTTTGTTCGTTTTGGGACTTCTCTATTTCCATTCCATATTCTATTTCCAAAAAATGTTGTTCTCAAACTGTTAAATATTCTTCCCACATTTCATGTCCTTTCGCTTATTTCTTTGTCCATTCCTCCATTTTTCTCTATGATCACTACTAAATATTTAAAGCTTTTACCTGTTCCAACCTAAGCCCATTTAAATTTATGCCTTTTGTTCTTTGTTGTAACGATCATAGTTTTAGTTTTTTCGGTATTTATTTTCATATTAATTTTTTTCCAATTTCTGGTTCAGATGTTGCAGATTTTTTTTTTGTTACCGCTACTAAGACCATATCTAGGTACATACAGAATTTAATTGTCTTCAAAAAAATATGTTTTATGTCTCAGATTAATATTTCTGGAGTTATTGCTATTTTATTGATCATTTATAGAAAAATTTGCAATAGTTGATCAAATTAAAATTTCAAAAAATTATTCGGAGCAATACATCTAATTTTAAGTTCATTTTTAGGCTGTACATTTCTATTAATTAATAAGTTTGTAAGTCAATCGTATTTGCCCTTCCTTTATTTTAGCACGTGGTGCGTCTCCGCAATCTGCACCGCATTGCACTGTAGAACTCAGATTGCTAATACAAAACAAAACCAGTTTAAAACGAAGTAAAATAAGGAGCAAAAAATATTTTTTTAAAGATTTTAGTATTTTGAAAAGTAAAAACATTTTATGAATTATTCGGGTCCCCCTTAAATTCTTTCACGGCCCCCCGGTCAAGAATCGTTGCAATACGTTACTTTACTGCTGTCTTGGTTGCCTATATTTACATGTAATACGTATTTTGTAAGAAAATAGATGTCGATTTTTGGGGCTTGTAAAAGCCACAGTAATTTTAATAAATATTTATTGTTACTCGTTTTTTGAGAAAGTCGCATGCAGATACATTTTTATTAGTCTTGTTTGCTTTGAAATCTTTCACTTTTTTGCCTAAACGCTTTTGGGCTTGTAAAGACTGGAGAAAATTCGTTAAATAAAAAACATTTTCATTGTTTGCAATTTTTTATCTTAAATACTTCTAATAGGCAGTTTTGTCAGGTAATCTTTAATTATTCTTTTTTTAAATTACCAAATAACAAATTCCATAATTTTTCAGGATTTTTTTAAACAGCATAATTGATGTACAATAGAAATGATTGATTAATAGTAAAAATAGCAATACAAATAAAACAATCGCTCACCACATCATTAAAATTTGCTAAATAAAGGTTTTTTAAAATTTTCTCTATTTGGCTATCATACAATTTTATATATTTGATTGCTAAATTTTGTGTTCAGGATCGTGAAACTTACAAATTTGAAACTGTTGGAAAAGTGATGCGTGACCTTTTGGAATGGAGGCGACAACTGGTATCAGGAACCCTAACCCAGGATCAAACCCGAGAACTGAAATTGAAAATCATAGGCAAGATCGATTGGGGGAACCGGTAAGTTTAATTTAAAAACATGTTTTAAACATTATTTGTTATATTTATGAGGTAAGGTGTGGTTATAGGATTATGCAATAAAAAAAACAACATTTATAGTAAAAATTATATTGTTCTTAGAAAGACTGAATAGTAATACATAATTATTAAAATATTTCTTTCCTAACAATTTATTATTGCAAAATTTCTAGTCGTACAGTCTTCGATAAAACGTTTAGTAAGCATAAATACAAGAATTACAGAATAAAAAAATGCCTGATATGCATAAAATTGCATAATTATACAAATGTTGAGCAAAGCACTATGAAAAGATTTGCTATCAGCCAATGAATACTACCACTAATAAAAGTATAATCACAATTTGAACAGCTTATAAGTTCTGCAAGATCATCTAAAATACGTCCTTAATTCTAAAAATTTCATATATAGAAGAGATCTAACGATTATGGCAATCAAAAATCTTACTTCCTTCTGTCAGAGTCACTTCTATAAAATCTTACACAAGCTATAGTCCATAAAACAAAATTTCAGTTACCTCTTCGTTATTATTAAATAAATAAATCCTACTTGCACTTTAAAATATCTGTTTTTATTAAAACAATTTGGTTTTTATGTCTCAGTCTCCTTTCCATATTTTTCTATTTCCGGATAAATCGGACTCATTTCCAGGGTTGAAGGGGCTGACGGAAGGTTACTGTTGCTTCCAAAATTAATACGTCTCACTAATTCATCTAAGATTTCTCCAAACACAAGTATATTCATATTCTGGCCAAGTAAATGCAATAGAAGGAAGTCTCCCACCTGAAAACATGAAAAAATCATTATTAAAAAATAATATTAACCATAATAGTTAAGTATTTTCACACGAATATTTAAAGAAAACAAACTATATCGGTAAAGATCATCAAGGGATAGGAGCGCACCCTCTGCGGTTGGATATTGGCTGTGTAGCAGTAGTAGGGAAATTTAAAACAGTAGGAAAACTATTTTTTTAAACTTAATTTAAATCTCTCTGTTAGTTAACATTTTAAAAATATGACTTCACATCCACAGTTTCATAATTTTTCCGTTCACAAATGAACTCTTCTCTACTCAAAAGTTTTTCCCTCACTACAAGAAGTTTATGCGTAATATCTCCACCCAAAAGATTGACTCGTTTTATCCCCCCTGTTAGTATTGAAAGTTTTTTTTAGCAAAAAAACCCCAATCCAAAAAAAACATAATTTTTTTTAGATCATGCAAGAACTACACAATAGGTCGCACTTTTCGTGAATTTTTCGTAGTTATTTAGCACGCTTCTTGGAGAGTGTCCAAATTTCCGACATTTTGGAACCTGCGGTAAACACGAAAGGGAAATAGTATTTCTTGGGGACTGTCAAAAATTGCCTATATCTTCTTTTTTATTTAATTTTCTTGGGACACCAGTAATACATTTTTTTTATATATATAGAGCTTTTTTTACAGGCCGTTTCGGCTCACAGCTCCGTGGTTTTCTTCCACTCTTTTCTATTTTTGACTTTGGTGTTCCAATCTTTTATACCTTTTTCTTTAAGGTCTAATAGCACTGCTTCTCTCCACCGTCTTCTCGGTCGACCTTTCTTCTTCTTGTCCTTTGGTGTTTTCTAGGCTATCATTTTTGGTGTTCGTCCATCTGCCATTCTTTCGATGGACCCAGCCACTGTAATCTTTTGGCTTTTATTATAAAGTCAATTGCTGGTCCCTTGTATATCTCATAAATTTCCCTGTTTGCTCTTCTCTAATATCCTTGTTCTGTTTTCCTTCCTCCCAAAACTCTTCTACGTATTTTCCTTTCCCATCTCTGCAATCTTTCCTGTGTTTTCTTATTCAGTATCCAAGTTTAGCAGGCATATAATGCTGTTGGTCGCAATACTGTTTCGTAAAGGCGGAATTTAGCATCTCTAGATGGCTATTTCGCCCTTAGTAGTTGGTTTAGGCTCCTGAACTTTTCTTGGCTTTTGTTAATCTCGCCTCTATTTCTATTAATCAGAGCTCTTCGTTATTCTGGCACCCAGATAAACTGATCCACTTCTTCCAGACTCATTTTTCCCAATGTCGTAGTTATTTCTAGGATTGCATTCTCCTGACTTCCTCCAATAGACATAACTTTACATTTCTTCTGGTTTATTTGTAATCCCATTTTAAAAGCCTCCTCCACCAATCTGTTAGTCGCGTGTTCTAATTCATTAGCAGTGCTAAAATTAGCTCGTCATGTGATAGCTTATACTGCTGTCGCGCGCACGTACCTAGCGGAGTTTTTTTGAAACTATCCCTGAGAGTTTTCCGTAGTTTTCCGCCAGTGCTGCTAATGTAACTGTTGGATCGCGATAATAAGCAAAAACTGCTAGGAAATACGCGAGCAGTACGTTTATTTTCCATTGTGAATACTACTGGATGCAAATAGCTATTTTTCCGATTTCCCGGATTCCCCAATTTTTTCCGGGATTCGGAAACGAGAAAGCGTAAAAAATTCCCTGGAATTTCTTCCCGCCCGTAAACACTACTTTCTTGTAACTATATCTTATAGACTATGTTATTTTTTACACCTATTTCTCGTTAAAATCAAAACCGGTGTTCGGAATATCAATAATTTATGTTTTTTGCACTTGCCAATTTTTTCTAACGGTTCTTACCTGCGTTTTTCTGATAATTGTTTCGACGGCATCATGGGTGCCGAACCGGAAGCGACGTTTAAGAATGAATTCCCTCGTGTTTGGCAGGAGCACGACGGCCGCGGAATAGACTAACGCCAGTCCAGTCAAAGCGGCCAGTATTATAAACCAGAACCACAGGAAAATGTAGATTTTTTCGTTTAGAATGTTGAGAGCCAGTATACAAAGGGCGTCGTGCTTCTGTAGAGAACCCGATGGGCCAAATTTATGGAATGTACACTTGGTCACACGCGGGAACACGGCAACCATGGGGTCGGTACGGTTCTCTTGGTTCATGTTCGAAAAGGCGATGACGTCCGTACCGTAATCCAAGAATGCGCCGCCCAAAAATTTGTCCGTCATAAATATGTTCGTCATCTAGAACGCAAAAAAAGAATTGTAGTTCTATACCACTGAGCTGTATCGATTCTTTAAGGGGGGAAATACGTACCACATTCACAAAGTTAAGCGCTTCACACAAAAAGTACCCAAAAGCGTAAGAATTATGCATGTGGAGGGTGTCGAGTACATACTGCACCAGTCGTGATTGCCTGATGCTTCTCTCTTCTTTTGCACCAACACCAACCATCGATCCTCTCATTCCTTCGGAAATCATACGTACTTTTCCCTCTTCCCAGTTCTTCCATATCCAGTGAGGAATGTAAAACAACACTCCCTGCAAAAAAAAATAAGTATTAGTTCCATTCGCTGGAAGCGCGTTAAGATTGTACCGACCTGGAAAAACAAGACGAAAGGAACCCACTGGTAGTAGCTGTGATAGCGCCTCTCTTGATTTTCATTTCCCAAACCGGGATGCGCGACATGTGTGCCGACCTTCCCTGATTCATGCGGCAGCGTGAATGTGTACGTGATCCAACAAAATGTGTTAATGACGTGATTAGGGACGCCTCCATCATTTATACATTGGATAGGATCGCCTGAAACAGAAAAAAAAATATTTTAAAATGACGACTAGCTCATTGAAAACATTGTACTTTTATGAAAAGAATTATGAACCAACAATAAAATTTCAGGGTAAATTTCACCCAAAATATAGCTAAAGCCTAGTTCTCAAGTTCTTACTAGTCAAGTTACTTAAGTTCAAGTAGCTGCTGGTCACCAATGTGTAGCTGTTATTTAGTTGATTTAAAGTATTTTAAGTGAAGCAGAGAATTTGGACGCAAGTGGTTGATGTGAGTGAAAAGAGCTAATGCAAAGATTTCTTGAAATTTACGAAAAGTATGAAGCGCTGTGGAACATCGAAGCAGATGAATATCGACACAAGAATGCGAAAGATGAGGTTCCGAAGAAACTATTTAAAAAAATAATGATGAAGAGGTTTCAATTATCGTTCACAAATTCGATATTTCTTTTTTTTAAAACTGCTATTTTAAATATCTACTGCTTTAATTAAACTTGTTAAATTATGAAAATTATCTTAAAGTCAAGTTACTTAAATTCAAACGACCTAAACTTAAGTAACTTAACTATAAGTGTTATTTGAAAGCGCTGTTTCTAATTAAAACGAAGGCATTCTTCCATTTATTTAGAGAAGCGTTTTCTGCAGTATTTCTGAACATTTTTACAGTGATAGGAATATTATAACACTAAGGCCGAGCGCACACTAAAGTGATCTGACAATGACGTGATTTACATCATTTTGTAGCAACTGAATTCAAATCTAGTTATTTAAAGGTAGACAGCGTTTTTATCATTAGAGAACGACAAGCAACCCTTAATACTTCATGTTTGTTGGTCAAGAAGTATCTTCTAAATGTAATCGTTCCACATAAATATCGCCTCATAGTCAGATCGTGTCATAACACTTCAAAAGGAGCATGGGTTCACATGTTTTGAGTGCTATTTTTGTAAACCCTTAGCCAAAAATTATCCAATATCACCAATTTTTTTATTTAAGGTGCAAATAAACAAGATAACATCCAACATTGTATGCTTGTAAGGTCGAGCGCTCACTTAAGTGATGTGACGCGTAATTTACAGAATTACTCCACATTTATGAACAATGAAGATCAAATTTCAAGGCGAAAACGCAGAAAAACTAACAAGGGAGGGTCACGACATGTTGTCGCTAGAATCTGATCATGGCTGTTTATTGCATCAAGAACATCAAAACTAAATGTTTTCCAGAGTTATACGTGCCACCGGCCATTTCCTTTCGAAAAAAAATAGGGGAAAAACTGAAAAGTTGAATAATAAAGGTAATTTTTGAGATCGCGTTGGCTGTGAAACCATCAGAGATAAAATCGAAATTCTTCTATTTACCAATTCGCGCATCCTTTGCAAGTAAAATGGTGCTAAGTTTTAAAAAAAATCTTAAACGGTTCCGGAGAAAACCGCGAAAAACGAGACCCTTGTAAAAACGGTTTCCCCCATGTTAAACGCCCATGCAAGTTGCATAGATATAGTTATACAGATATACCACAACTTCTCAAATCATAGCGCTTTTGGAGGGTTTCGTTTTTGACATTTTTCTCCGGAACCGTTTAAGATTTTTTTCAAAAACTTTGCACCATTTTACTTGCAAAGGATGCGCGATTTAGTAAATGGAAGAATTTAGATTTTATCTCTTACGGTTTCATGGCCAACGCGATCGCAAAAATTACTTTTCCTATTCAACTTTTCAGTTTTCCTCCTATTTTTCCGAAGGAAATGGCCAGTGGCACGTGTTTTGATTTTCTTGATGCAATAAACACAGCCTTGATCAAGTTCTAGCGACAACATATCGTGACCCTTCCTTGTAAGTATTAAGGGTTGCTAATCATCACAATTTGCTCCCTCAATAATAAAGATTCTGCTCAACGATATATGCTTCAATTTAGTGTGTATTTAGTGACATAAATGCCAGTTTACGGCCAGATAGCACAGAGCAACAGTTATTGTCGACATGTTGAGCATAAAACTCCTAAAACAAGGCAAAATCCCAGTACTAATGGCACTAATATTGCCTAGTTTTAAGGATTACCTCCGCGACACGACTTGAATAAGTTATTTTACCATACTGGAAACAATTATTGAGAGTAGACAAATGAGTTATAATTTTAAGCAATGATAAGGTTTTTATGCAAGAATACTAATTACAATTTTACACAAAGACACAACCTAAACACGCTTTTCTTGGAACTGTTTTAAAATCTACGAATTAATGAAAGTCTTTAATATTTAAATTTTTTTCTGTAGTGAAACTAATCACTAACCGAAGCCTGCCCTGCAGTTAGTCGGTCGCATTCAGCTGTTCTACTTTTTAAAAACAATAAATTATGGGTAATTTGCATATATTTCGAAACCAGCTCCGCCAACTATTACTTAATATGTTCTTGGTAGCTGTTGCACTTTACCTATCGAATTTATTTGGTAATTACATAAATCGTAAGACATGTGGCACCCTAGAGCTAATAACTATTACATATAAATTGATCTAACAACACATTTATTCTTGTGAAGGTCGCAAAATTATAAGTAAGTAAAATAAAGCTATTAACAGCGGTCGTCTGTCTAGTCTCGTACGTACAAACATATGTTTTTAATAGCAGGATTTTTTTATTCCTCCTAGCATTTTTGTCGCCAACCAAAAAAACGTTTATTTAACGGCTATAAATTATACTGACAAGTTTTATTACATTTAATATAAAACTTAATGGATTATTATAACTATATTAGTACCATAAATTTGTGCAATTTTTGTACAAAATAATAACTGCAATAAATATTATCGCATTGTGGTTGGTAAGAAATATACGATTTTGTTTAATTAAAACTTAAAAGTAAAAAACACTCACAGTGGATTCTGCGTTTACTTAAAATTGAATTAAAATAAAGAGTAGATAAATATTTGTATTCATTACTCGAGGTCATATTCATTAAATATTTGGATGACCTATAACTATTGGTAAATTTTAATCATTCACTTTCACTAGTTTTTTTTTAACAGTGTGACACACTTTGTTAAAACTTGTCGTATATCAAACTTGCAGTGTTAAAAGTGGACACAATTGTCTCATATTTAGTACTAACCAGTGATGTGAGTGTGTCATATGACCGCGTCATGACAGTTTGTCATGACGGTCATGACGTCACGTCACAATGATTTTAAATGACCGTGACCATTCTAACCTCCAAAATTCAAAATGACAGTTTTTCTAACATCCAAAAATGACAGTTTTAAGTCACTTGATTTGTGTTAATCTTAATTGCAATATCGTTAATAAAAATGTAAATACCACTATATAAAGTATTCTTAAAGTTGGTAAACACAATGCGGAGAGAAGGGAAGGTATTTTACTTTTTTGTACGTTATCTTGCAAGTTCGCAGCAAAAGGTAGCTACTTATGGTTGCCAATTTTGTAGAAAGAGATACGGATTACATGCCACTAGAATGGCAGAACATTTAATTACAATATGCAAGAAATGTCCAGAGCATGTAAAATTAAAGTTGAAATGCAAATAAAAGTTTTATTTAAAAAAATTAGCTCTCAGCATAAGTAGTCCAAAATCACCTTCAACTCCCTCGACTTCTAGAGCCTTTTCTGAAGGAATACAATACCCAGATAGAGATACTGATACTAATAATTCTGCTTTTTATTTATTATTCCTATTACATATACATTAATTTTATACCATTGTTATAAAAATAATCATAAATGACGGTCATATGACCGGTCATGACGGTCATGACGTCACAATCATAAATGACCGTCATTTCACATCACTGGTACTAACACATCCACAAATCCATTCCTGCATTTTTAATTTATCGACTTCATGAACCTGATAATGGTTTAAAAAAAGCGAAACGTCGCATGGAAAATATAATTGGGGATTTTGGTTCCTTGCAAAAAGTGGTCATGAAAAAGTTTTTACAGAAATTAAATTCGACATCAAATGAAAAAGTTACAGGCAAAAAACAAAAATCCACTTTTTTACTTTATCCCCTATATCTCAAAAACCAAAAAAGCTGGATAAGTTCTGTTTGCGTTAAATTATTAGGCAGTTGAATATATAACTTTGCCCTAATTTAACCGATGTCGTAACTCTTACCGTTTACGAGATCCCCATAGTGGCCCTCGAAAAACGAGAACCCTGTATTTTGGTAATTTCCAAATTAAACATTTTTTGCAAGGTTTAAGTTGAAACTAAGCCCATTCGTGCAAAGAAAAACTTGTCTATTTTACGTTTTTTATTTGAGCCGTTTATTTTGGAAGTGGCTTAAGTCGCTATTTGCGAAAAATGTTTACGATTACAAACATGTAAGGTATTTTTATCTTTAAACATTTTAAATACTTTCAGTTTTATTATCGAACAGAAGTGCAAAAACATTTAATTTAAAGGTGGTATAAGGATGGATTTGCTCACCTTTAAACCCCCAATTTACCACAGCTATTTTAAAACTTTAAAAACAAAGTGAAATGTCCAAAGACTTCATCACTACTACTGTTTACAATGGTTCAATACATGAATAAACTTTTATATGAAATACGTTATGTAAATGACCTTTACTTATATTTCAAAATGTACTGATGAGTGAACTTATTACTTAAGTATTTTTGAATATTAATGATAATGAAATATACTTGAATAGTGTAATGAAATACATTATATAAATTACTTGTATTATATAATTTACTCATTATTTTTCTTAAATTACTGTCTTATTAAACATAACTTCAGTAAAACACATCGTACAAAATTAACTCAAGTCCGTAGTTTTTATTAAATAATAATTTAAAAGTGGCTTAAGTCACTTTACAGTTATAAAAAATGGCGATTCGTTAACGTATGTGCGAAATTCTGTATACTGAGAAAAATATAAGTAACCGAAATAACAAATATAAGTGCAATTTCTCTATAGTTAGCATAAAATTGACTTATGCCACTTTCAAAATAAACAGCTCATTTAATAAAATTTTAAAATAACTAGATTGCATTGTATTTTTTTGTGACAATATAAATTTAGAAATGCATGTGAAAAAAATGTCCTCTTTTCCATTTTATGAAGCGATTTTCAAATTTAATTGAACTTGAATACAAAAAAAAAATACAATGTTAATTAAATAAGGAGACGTAAATTTTAAACGAGATTGAAAACACTAAACAAATTTTAAAAAATTGCTTTGTTAAAACCAATTTTCAACTTTGTAAACGTTGTCAAAATACCGCAAAATTAATAGCAAAAATGTTATAATAAAAAGTGACGTTTAAATGAATGAAATTTGACAAAAATGTTTATAATGTTAAAACATTTAAACTCTTGAAATTTAAAAGCTACATTTTATCAATGTACTTCTACGATTAATTGGTTGTAAAAATTTGTTTCAGCATCATATTCATATCTTTAGATCAGGAACAATTACTTTTTTGCTCAATATATTTGTGCTACTCGCCAAACTAAATCAAGAACTTTCGAATTCTAGATTAAATCAACAAGATTTCTATTTAACAATTTTAACGATTCAGAATAGCAATTATTGTTCTCGGGGAAAACCTTTACTCTAAAACAACTCCCTGGTTATAAATAAAATGAAATACTAGGAAATATTGCATACAAAAGCTATTATTAAAGATCTATAAACCAAATTAAATCATCTCAATTAACCTTGATCGTCTATCGACACTTCCGGATATGTTACAAGTACTTTTAATGATAACAATGTAATCCTTATCAATTTTTATTCTTCATAAATGTTTTGGCTTGTATGTATTGTGGTGTTATTTTAAAATCGTTTTAGCAAATACAGCAACCAAAAATGTATTACAAAATTGTGTTGCAAATAATTAAAAAAATTCAAGATTTAAACATTTCTAATTACTCTTTAAAAATGACAATATTTAACTAAAATATATATCATTTCCAACGAGAATACTATGCAGATTCTGAAAAGATATCATTTTGTGGCAGGGTTTTAGCTTTAGCATTAAAATCTTGAAGACCTTACGTCAAGACTATTCAACGCTTTAAAATTGTTGAGCATAAACGAATTTTTTAAACAATGCTAAATTTTAAGGCCAAACTTTGCGCGTAATTTTTTAAATGAACTGGTTTTTAAAAAAAAATGCCTTAGATTCGTTAAAGCATTAGTAAACTGTATATAACATAACAAGGGTTGTAAGAAGCATATTAGGCACGAGTGGAAAAGTTGTAGAGTATTTCCACGGGTGCGTAATTGCTTTACAACTCGTGTTACGTAGCTCACTTTTTCTACGATCACATAATATCTACGATTTTAACGGCTTTTTGGCTAATATACACATGTAATTACGTTGTGTTGTTAGTTTTGACGTTAAGCCAACTTTGACATTTCTAGGCAAGTGTGCTTACTACGCTTGCAGGTTGTATGGTAAGAGTAATTTACATGTGGTCGTAGAAAAACACTTTTTATGCTTAGTTTAAGTTTATTTTCATAAAATAAGTGTTTACACATACATACCTGCAACCATGGTTACATACCTACATCCGTGTACATTGCGGCCATATATGATTGCAACAATCCAAGCAAAGTCGTACCAGCCTCAAGAATATTTAAATGTTAAACCATTAATTATTTATTGTTTTAAAGTCATACAAACAGTTATTGCACAAGGCTTACAATAAACCAAAAGTTTATTCTTAACCGTTAAATACGTACATAAACTTTTATTTTTAAAAGAAATACAAACTATACAACGCAAAAGAACGATCTAAGATTTTCAATTTTTACTGTTCTATACTTCTGCAAGGATTTTTTTTAATATACTGCTATCATTACATATTAAACAGTGATTAGACCAGTCCATATTTCAAGCATATAACCTTCATGCCTTTGAGGTGATTGAAAATTGATTTCCACAGATGTTCGTAATGTTCTAATATTAATGGTGACTTATAGCTGTTAAAGAGTGGGTAATCTGCATCAGATTAAAAATATTGCTGTTGATTTATTTGACAAAGTTTAGCATTAACGTTAAAAATACGCTGGGAATAGCGCAGTTTAGCAACGTTGTTTATTATTTGGACTTTAACATCCATATCGGGACAGTTTATTGCTTGAAGGTTCGAATTTAGTAATAATATTGTTGTAACACTCTATAGCAAAATAAAAGCAGTAGTTGAAGTAGGGCAACTGGGGGCATTTGATTCAATTGTTGCTACGGCCAAATTGGAATATAGTGTGATAGTATAATCGAGTTACTGTAAGCTTTTTATTAAGGCAAGTCTGCTTAACATCTCCAGCGACAAGCATTTGTGGTAGTTTTTACTTCTGATATTGTGTTTAAATTTAACGATTAGCAATTTTTTTGAAAATGGTTATTACTAGATCAATTGCACTGCCTTCAAATTAACACGATATGTCCCTCTCCCTGTCTGTCGCTTTATGAGAGCAAATTTAGTTATATTCTTCACTCTTTTATTACATATTTTATGGCAAAGAGTTGTTGCGGAATGTTATGCTCCCATTTTTTTTTCTTGTTTGGCAGTATAAAACAAAAAACAAGTGCAATTACGTGGAAAGCTTGTAAATAAATAAAAATAAACATAAATGACAGTGAATTTTCAAAACAAAAAAGTTTTTACATCCAAAAATACTTTGCAGATATTGCTCGTCATTAAAATGTCGAATATAAATCAATAAAAAACATATATAAAATGCCGTTTCTCTTAAAATAAATTTACAGTTCAAAACTAGTTTCCAGCGCTTCTGAACTGAAGTTAATCGTAGATGTACGTAGGATTAAAATATGGACCGGTGGAAAAAATTGAGAAACAATTTATAACACATATTATTTGTAGACAATTCACAGTTGATACTTTAAAATACCCACATGCTTCGACAAATTGAATATGCTTTAGTAAATAATATTGCATAATCATTGATAATGAAAATGGATTAAGTCTAATTAAACACTGGGTAAGCTAAAGACTAAAACCGTGTCATTTAGCAATAAATTCGCCATATAAAACGAAAATCTACGAGTTGACACAAAAACTTATCAGCATAATATAATTTGCTAAAAGTATACATACTGAGATCAAACAATAGTATTTTTATACGACCACTAATGTAAAATTACTCTTACCGTACAGCCTGCATGCATAGTAAGTGCCTTACGCACGGTAAGCAAAAATCACGGTTTTTTAAAGAATTTATCAAAGTAGACTCACGTCAAACACTTCCTGCATGCCTAGTGAGTGAGTTATTACCATTGAATAAAAAGATAAAGGAAGGAGCCTTTAATACTATACTGCAGCGTTTAAGCGGCGACGGAAATGACGACATAAATGGCCTCTGATGGCGGCCGGTATTGACAGGTCAAACAGTCAAGAAATTTAGAGTTTTCTGTGCTACAATGGTTAGCTGCAGATCTTGTAGTCTTACTTAAGTCAAAAAATGTTGAAGATTAAAAGATTACGTTTCATAGGTAACTATGACATTAATATTTTGAAGTGTAATCATGTATTAAAAATTTGATGTGGTCTGTCAAAATGGTATGTCATATCAGTGGCGTGCATTTGTGTACAGCATATCTTTTAACTCTCATAATAAACAATCCAAATATTGAAATATGCTGTCGTTTTTTTTTATTCCCTCAACTACGAAACAAGAAATAAATAAGTAAATAACAGGCTCAATTCAAAACAAAGCAAATATTTACATTGTTCAATACATATTTAAATATGTTAGATACGCTACTGAGAAGCGGAAACATGCATCCGCCATATTGAGAGGCTAACCTGGACGCCTTAGTATCGCTATAACGCTCATTCCTTTATCTTTTTATTCAATGGTTATTACACACGGTAAGCAAAACGCACATTTGTCTAGAAATTACAAAGTAGGCTTACATAAAAATTGACAACGTAGCTACATGTGTATATTAGCCTAAAAGCCGTTAAAATCGTAGGTAATATGTGATCGTAGAAAAAGTAAGCTACATAACACGAGTTGTAAAGCAATTACGCACTTGTGGAAATACGCACCCGCCGCTACACGGCTCCTTGCGCAACGTTTTCTTTCGTGCGTAATATGCTTTTTACAACTCTTGTTATGAAATAAACTATTATCTTGTTCTTATTTGTAAACAAAACCAGATTACAACTATTACAACATATCGCAATTCGATTAAAATTAAACTTGAAATAATTAAAATGTAATAAGTTTGCAATCCATTTTAAATTTACTATTGATTTTAAAAAACGTGTGTTGTTATTCAGAGCTTTTTGAAATACTACTTCGAGTTTAAATTATTTGTAAATTTTTGTTAACTCTAATCAAAAATGGTAAAAAAAAACGAAAAATTGCGCAAAAAAACATTAATCGTCGTTTAGAAATTTCCTTTTATTTTAATTTTAACGTTAAACATTTTTAAAACAATATTTCCTTAATATCACTAATTAATGTTAATCAGATTACTTACAATTTTTATTTAATTTTACACACGTGTATTTTTTGCAAATTTATTTATAGAATACTTATCTTTTTTAATTGTGTCTATTTGCGTTGTTCAATATTGCAAATACTTTTTAAGCCAAATATTTTGCGAGCGAATGAATAACTAGTTTAGAACATTCGTTTTGCAATAGTTTATTTAAAAAATTAATAGTGAAGTTAGTAAAAATTTGTTCTGAGTTAAGCAGAAATCCTCTTCTATTTGTAATAACTTTTGAAGCCGGTTTCTTTTTCGAAATTTACATATAATATAACGAAATTTATTTATTTAATTGATAATATCTTCTTGCTTCACTGGTGCATTTTGAAATTAAAACCAATCTGTTCAAGTACCTTTAATATTGTTATGAATTAAAGAATAATAAATTTCACTCACCAATTAAATTGTTGGCAGTGATGATAATACAGCAGACGAACAATATTGCTGATGTTATCCGATAGTGTGCCCTGAATACCATATTGTCAATAACTGCTTTATCTACTAGGTAGCGGACTTTAACAAAGCCCGCTACGGCCGAAACCATACCAAAAACAGTCATCTTGGGTTATTTTTTTGTGCCTGAAAACAAAAAAAAGAGTTAATAAATTTTTTTCACTTCTTCATCCAACACTTATTAGTAACACGATATAATTTGTTTTTTTTTTCACGATGTCATAAACATGAAATTCAGTATAAAGTAACAGATTTTTTGTTATAAAGAGTTTTAAACCACGTATTCTGTATTTTAAGGGGTTTTTGATTTTGAAAATTTCCTTCACCTGTCAAATTTGCGTTTTCAACACCAATCACTAATCTTAAATCTTCTAGAGACTACCAATAGGAGCATTATTACACGATAATAATTTTACATTCCCCTGTCAGATGTTGATCCTCCTGCCAAATTTGCGTTTTCGACCAATAACAAACTCAAATTACTAGAAACGACCAATAAACATAATCATACACTGATAATATTCTTTCCGCAATTAACAGATTTTCATGCGTTTATTGGTCGTTTCTAAGAAATCTGAGTTTGTGATTGGTCGATAATATAAATTTGGAGAGGGAATTAAATATTTTGGTCTTGATAATTTTTTGACGAATTTCGGCGACCAGTAGCGTTTCTTTAATATAAATTAAACCACACCCCTGACGCACCACTCTGACAGTACTTGTAAAATTTGACATAACATATATTTAATTTGACAGGTAGGTTAGGTGAAGGAATTTTCTGGCAAAATATAACTCGTGCATTGCAAGTAATCTATAATTTATTACAAATCAGAAAAAAAATCACTCGTGCACTTCGTGCACTCATGTTTTTTTCAGCTCAATTTGCATTCGGGCTTATTTACCAGAAATTATCGATAATTTTCAATGCACTTGTTATATTACAACTGAAAATAAACTGTGAGGCAGTATAATTTATTGGAATTGCTGGATGATAACTAAAAAGTACACCATTTAATAATTAATACAAATATTTCTGTTATGACATAAATACATACAAAACTACATTAAAAAAAATTTTTGAAGTTATGTAATAATTTATTTTGGGTTACAAACGTACACAACATTCATATACACACATCTCCACGCAAGCACGCACGCACGCGCCGTCACAATCAATAAATCAAATGACAAAAACATATCGTCTATGATTTCCATACAGATAAACCGAAAACAACTCCTAAAAAATAATCTAAGCATCACATAAATAAAACTTGCCACCGTTCATCAAATTAATCTCCAATATATCTTGTCAAATCCCATTATCATAATGTTTGTTTAATAAAACGTTTAATATCGTGCTTGTATAAATAAATTACATAAATTACACATAATATTTGGTTTCGATTAAGAAATATTACGCAATAAATAAATAAACGTCAGACGTGCGCTACGTTATATTCAAAGTAATTTTAAATACTTCGCAGAAATGGATGCAAAAAATTAGTCATGTCGATATTCAACCGTCATAATCATTATAACATTATACTTCAAGAGAGTGCAGAAAACACGTTAAAACTTTCCCAGATTTACCGAAAGAATTAAAAAGGATTGGATATATAATGAATAAGTAAGCATAATTTATGACTCGTCTACAAAGTAGGGCAGAAACTATTGCCACACATTGCAACACAAGTTTTTAATACCACCTAAATAAAACTGATATACTAGTGGCTGCTGAAATGGACATGAGCTAGTAAAATTACCGAAATATTGCAAAAAAAAACCTAACAGGTACCGACATTGTTTTCAGTAGTTGACAATATCTCCTGGTCTGTTTGCCCCTGTTTACTTTTTGTAATATTGATGCTTTTCGTTTAATTTTTACTTGTATCAGTAGTGCTCTAGATAATAAAATAAAAATACAATAAGTTTTATTTGGTTGTTCTCAAATATTAGGGCACAAGCAGTGACCATTAAAATAATTTCATAAAAGTTTTCGCTAAACAACTTCTTGTTACGCAATTTTACCAATATCTGTATTTACTTACGCGAGTTATGCTCCAAGCAATAATTTTTAAAGCGGAAAATTGATCAACTCCTAAAGTTTATAGACGTTTTTAAATTTTGGACGTTTTTTGTCATATTATGTAATTATTAGTAGGAGTAACTATTATCATCAGCTGACCACCTAATTATTCGCATTACATTCGCAGTACAAAATTAACTCCAAAATTTATATCAGTAGGTTAATAATACTTATCAAACAAAGAGGGAAACTCTTCATTCTCATTCATAGCATCACTTTATTTCAATTAAGCTTGACGCTTAAGGCGAATTAAGAATGATAACCAGACCGTTCCAAATTTTCTGCTAAATAGATCTTTGATACCCTAACAGATTTCTTGGCTTTTAATTATTTAAAAGCTTTTGCTAAATGTAAATGCATTTGTATGTAGAATTGCCAATCACTTACATATATGCAGTAATGAAAAATGTAATTTTTTAATAAGTAATGGATTTTTTGTGCGATCGTACTAGAAAACAACTGTTTGACGGACGTGTTAGCAACCATAAAGTACTGCATTACCGGCCCTATCCTTAGCAACGGCCGTAAAAGTTACTTTTCAGGCCGTTACCCTTAGCAACAGCCGAAAAAGTAACTTTTACGGCCGTTGCTAAGGAGAGGACCGGTAATGCAGTACATACGCCGTCATCTGTCAGTGACAGAATGTCACGTAGTTTCTAACCAATAATTTTGAAAATTACTAAAAATTTAAATTGTTTTTAATTCGATCGCACAAAAAATGTAATATGCACCTCGGCCAAAACGTACGTTTTGGCCTTGATACATAAATAACTATTGCGCGCATCTCTGTGACCAGTTAAGGCCGAATTTTTCAGGATAACGTTTCATCAGACAAATAAATCATGAAAACTTTTTCTTTTATGTTATTTGCACTCATAAAAGTTAAAACAAAAATAATTATGTTTAAATCGAAGCGTTTTTGTGAGCCAGTTAAAAAAACTTTCGTCTATTGTAACAATATAATTTCAAATTTTTGTTTTCCATCATTTTCAAGAACTTAGTACTTTTTTTAAACATATATAAATATGCAACTTTTTTTTTTAACATGAATATTTGACACTGCCAAGTACTAATAGGTTTTTACGCAAATCGGAGAATTTTTAACAAAGTTTGATAAAAACGCAACTAAATTGTAACTATCATAAAGAAAAAAATTGCATATGCAGTCAAATTGCACGCTAAAAAAGTTCTTTTTAACTAAAATTTCAGAGTGTTTAAAACTATAAAACAAGGAACTGTAGATACTAATTATCTATGACAATAACCAAAATCAGTGTTAATTTTTAGTGAGTTTGAGCGGTGTTTGTATAAAACAGCAAAACTATTTTTTTAATCACGAGAGAACGATGATCTTTTGTTTATGTTAAACAGGATTCATTACTCAGTTGAACAAAATTATTTACCCATGCTTCAGTTATTTAAAGCTCTATACTTATTACTATTACTAGGGTATTTTATTTACTATAAGCAGTATTTCAATCAGTAAAAAATAGCTAAAATGTGTAATGTATTTTATTACTGTGAAAATCTCAGTGAAATTACGTTTTAGTCAATAATATTTTTTTTTTGTCAGTAAAATAGTCAGGTTAGGGTTAGAGTTCTCTTGAATGTTTTTATACAAAGCAGTTGCTTCGCGATAAATACTGACCCAAAAATAATTTTACTTACCAAAAAGGAATTTGACCAACATTTTTTGTATTACATACTGACAAAAAAAAATGTTTTACTGACAAAAAAGTAATTTTACTAACATTTTGCATTAAAAACGGACAAGAAACGTAATTTTACTGACAAAAAGCATTTTCACTGCAAAAAAAAGTAATTTTACTTACCAAAAAAGTAATTTTACTGAAATTTTGTATGAAATACTGTCAAAAAACAAATTGTAGTGATTAAGTGACCAATAAGTGCTCTTACTGACAGTTTGTATCTGACAAAAGAAAAGTAAGTTTTCTTACAAAAAAAGGTAATTTTTCTGACAAAAATAGTAATTTTACTTACAAAAAAGATAATTTTACTTACAAAAAAGGTAATTTTACTTACAAAAAAGGTAATTTTACTTACAAAAAAGGTAATTTTACTAGCAGAAAAGGTAATTTTACTTACAAAAAAGGTAATTTTACTGACAAAAATGTAATTTTACTGACAAACAGGTAATTTTACTGACAAAAAAGATAATTTTACTAACAAAAAAGTAATTTTACTGACCAAAATACTAAATATTAAATACTGCCAAAGAAGTAATTTTATTGACTAAACGTTGGATCTAATACTGACACTATTTTATTGTGACAAAAAAATAGAAGCCCTAAAGAAACCAAAGAACGTAAAGAAATGCTGAATTAATCTTATTTCTGTCATATTTTTTATTTTAAAGCACTTCCGATAGCTCATGGCGGAAGATTCAAGAACTCTTGTATTTGCTGTGTGAACTTATTCAATTCGATTTACGACTACATTGTAAGTTTTACATAATCGCTCATTTAAAATTAAAATTATTCACCGCTAACCGTATTGTGCGTCGTGCACCAACATATGATTTGTAGCTACATTGCCACGACCCTTTCTCTTTGTTATTTCGATCAAACTTAACACCTGTTGGTACAACTTTGACAACGACGTCATGATTCATATCGCCCCGGACTGGATTCTTCTCGTCGCTCGCACTTCCGAGAAGAGTTGACGCACCGTGTGGCAGGATTCAAAATATATGCTTTATTAAATTCCATGTACGGTGGATTTTCGCGAGGGATTGTCAGTTTTGGGAATGTTGACGATTTCTTTGAGCGGTAGCTTTGTGAATTCTCGCTTTTTGTCCTGTTTATACCGGATCGAGGTTTGCATTTCCGTTTGTGTGCGGTTTTTATAATGAATTACGCACAGGAACAACATAATTGGAGGTAATTAAAACGACAAACGGAACATGATCAAATAAACTTCGCCGAAACTTATAAAATGTAGCGAAATCGAAAGCGATTAGTGTAGTTCTTGTTAATTAATTGTGATTGCTATGCTTCCATGAATTATCGTACCTAAATCATCAAATTTGCCTATTGTATTTGTAGTGAAGCTCCAATATTAGAACAAAATTATGTATGTCTTAAGTATTGTAGCGAAACATTTATTTTCGACAAAAAAAGACAACATTGGTTCTAAAACGAGCTATATTGCACCAAAATTTAAATAATTTCACACAAAATCCTAGATAAACCTAGAAATTAACATTAGAAATTCAAAAGTTAAAGCAAATTTTGTGTTTTTAACGTTATTACGACAACAAAAAAGGCATTGCTTGCAATATTATGCCTCATAACGTGCAATCTATACTTGTAGTTGAAATTATTGTCACTTTAATTAATAGTACTTGACTTTTACAAATAAACATTGTAGATTACTCGATTATCAGGTCATTCATGTTCAACACTCATTAGGTGTAGTTAACTTTCTGATAGCACATATGCGAAGTGAAATATAATTAAGATACAATTAGGTACCGTTTTCATGAATGACTGTTTTTTAAACGAATATACCTAGTTAGTTACTAGTTTATTTCGTTCGCCTTTCCATGTGTATGTACATAATGTCATCAATGAGTACTTCAAATTTTGTTTTAAAATGGTACTTAAAATATGGAGGATTGGTTTAAGAATTCGACTTAAGTTTTGATAAAAGATTCTGTTCGAATTCGGAATGTTTTAAAATTTTACAATTAAATTAAGTTTACTATTTATTTGCCTTGCTGGATTGGATCTAAATTTTAAATTGTCATCTTCTATGTTGCTTCGAAATATAGGATTAAAATACTACGTTGTAGGCTTTCGAGACCAATGTCCAATTTTTAGAGTCGGTACCACATTAAACGTTTCTTCTCGATAACCGACGTTTCGTCTTCCTCTATTGAGTTAATCTTCAGAGTTGTTCGTTTAATGGTTATACAACTGGCGAATTTTCTGTTATACAGGGTGATTGATTGGAGACCGGGACTTAAAAAGATATGAAGAATGAAAAAGGGTATTGATCTGAAATTTTGGTTATGACCATAATGGCATCTGATCTGTTTAATGAAAATATTTTTAAGAGGGCGACACTTCCGGATATACCGGAAGTTGACGTCTACTTTCTTATTTCAAATACAATGGTCTATTTTTTATTGCATTTTTGGATTTAACACATTATGTTAGAGGGACTTATAATAGCATTCCATATACCTAAGTGCAGTCGTTTTTAGATATTTGGACTTTTTTGAAAATTTTTTGATTTTCATTGTGATTCTTAATATTATCTACCGGCGCCATTTTTAAAGAAAAACCCCTTAAATTTGGACTATGCATAGAGGAAACCTTGGAGTTAATGCTGGAATTTTTCCAATCGATGCATTACTTACATTACAGGGTGTCCAAAATTTAATTTCCTTTTTATTATTATTATTTTTATTACAACTTCAGACCAGTAAAACTCGTTTATTTCAATACAATGCCCATTTTTTTTTTTCATTTTATAATGCAAAATATAATTCTGCTTATAAAGGCGGAAGAAACGTCTGTTATAAAAAAAAAGCCTTTAACGCGGTTCCAACCCGTAAACTAACCCTGCACATTAGAATACTGCATTAGTTCAAACAATTTCAATATTTTAAAGGATTTTTAGTTTGATTTAACTGTTAAATATGTACAGAAGTTTGAAAAACACCGGAAGAATCTTGTACAAACTCCACAGCATATAACCATTTTTATTGACTTTTTACCGATCAATAATTTAATGTTACGGCTACAATAAAATTCAAATTTGTGTATTTTTTTAATCAGTGCCATTAAGACTGTCATGAAATGAAGTTTTTTTTTGCAATTTAAAACTGAAAACTGTTAAAATCTGCGCCTTGTTTTATTTCAACACAAAATTGCTTATAAATATGAAGGAGTTTACAAAATTATAATACTTCTAGTTTGCGGTATATAGGACAAGCTAAACAAAACATACTTGTAGTGGAAAATTAGAAAAACAGCGCAAATTTAGGTGAAAGTTTTTCGTGTAAAAATAATTTTAACAAAAGAATAATTTGAGGAGCCATTTTGCATTTCTTGAACGAATTTTAACCCTAAATTTGACCAAGATAAATGTGGCCAAGGTATTTAATTATGCAAAAATTCGCCGTAAAATGTATCCCAGTTGTTTTTTGTCCGATTAGACTGTGACGATACGGTCGAAATCAATTGTTTTCGGTGAATCATAGAAGTTATTAAACGCCCGTTTTAACCATCAACTAGCCAGATTAAAGTTTTTGAATTCCAAACCGAGTCTTGCTTCGCCAACGTCCGCCGTCAAAATTAATTTGCATCAAAATGTTTAGAATACGCAATGCAGTTATCCATACACAGGACGATGGGTCCTAATACACTAAAAATGCAAATGTGTTTTTTTTTTAATCCGACTTTTTGCTGCGTTCCAAACAGGAAATTGGTCAGACTTAAAAGCATTTTATGTAATATAAAGGTATTCGCGATCATTATTATGGCTTGGTAGTATTCGTTTGATATTTATTACCGTTGTTAGTTTATTTAATTTATGAACAACGTGTCTCCGTGGTAAACGTTTTCATTTAATAACCTGTTTTCAACCGTTCAATTAGATTAAAGGCTAATAAGTCATTGCAAATTGTTTATTGTAATGTGCGTATGAAACATTAATTAATTTGTCGTTTTTCTATCCGGATATAAACGGAACGTTATATGTGCAATATGCTTTTCGTTTTACTGAAAAAAGAAACAAAGAATTATCGACATAATTACAAGATCGTGGTCGAATAAAAATAAATGATTATACAAAAAAAAAGGATTTTTAAATTAACCTTTAAGGCCTCTACTCACCAACCAATTTGTCGGGACAACCGACCGACCATTCCGAAAAATTGTTTAATGTGTAGTCTGTCACCCGACCAACACGACAGTTGGAACGGTCGGGTGGCCAGGCCATCCAACAAGCCAACCGCCCCACCACATTTCTCTAGATAAGGACTATTAAAGAAAATTTAACGCTATTTATCAATTTGTTATCCACAAAATTGCATCAGAGCCAAAATAATAAAAAAAAGTTATGACGTTTATGCTGTGTTGGTTGGACTGGTCGGGAGGTGTGTAGACAACACCCGACACGGAGTTCCCGACAGTCGACCCGGACAAGTTGGATAATGAGTAGAGGCCTTAAAGCTCTCGTCAAGATGCGATTTTTAAGATTTTTAATTTAAAATTCCTTCACCTAACTTTGTCTGCTAATACAAATTCAAAGTAGAAAATTCTGAGCCAATGTAACTTTTCCACTTTGAAGTATTCTTTATGAACAAATATCAATGTTGATAGACTGTTTTAAAAAACTTTTTACGTCTTTAAGTTAAGTGAAAGATTTTATTACTTGAAAAGTTTTAAATCTTATTGACAATTCAAACTCAAAGAAATTGTTTTAGTTATAAACTACAATTCAATTAGTTATTGTTCATTGTTATAAATATTTTGAATTTTATTGTGTAATTCAGTTTTTCAAAATGTGGCTGGAGACTACTGGGGGTTCCCGATACTATTTCAGGAGATTCCCGAAGTAAAAACTGCTTTTTTATTATTAATACGTTACATAAGTCACACATATATTAAAACTCTTTAGAGTTCTCATTCGTTTTTAAAAGTGAAAAGGATCCAGAGCCAAAAAAAGTTTAAGAAGCGCTGATGTAACTGAAAGTATCTTAATTTTTTTAACTGGTGACCCTGTGCAACCCTTAAAAATAAACAATTAACATAAGAATGCATATGAAAAATTCTTAAGTGATGTAGAAGATTATTTTATTGTCTAAAAACTATTAAAAACGAAAAAGTTAAATTTTTAGCGTTGCTAGGGAATCTGGAGCATATCTACTTAAGCAAATAAACAATAATTTAAAAAATCCCCACTCAAAGTCTAATAGATGTTAGCTTATTTATTGGTTACCGTCTGTACAATGCCCACAAAAACAAATTTATAATAACTGGTATTGAAAAATGTAAGTTATTTAACTTTTTATTTAATCGTTAGCATCACATATCAAATTAAAAATAACATATTTATAGTGTTGCCTTTTTACTACAATTTGAAAAAAAAAATATGGCGAGGAAATTTATAAATCGATTGAGTGATTCTGGAAAAAAAGAACAGGCGTTCTTGTCGATTTTTATTACCTTTGTGTATTCAGTTTTTGTACAAATTTGTTTGAAATCATTCATTGTTAACCAAGTTTATGATCAGAAACCGCAAGAAACTCATCTTTTTTTTACTATTTATGGATTTAAACGCAGTGGTTTTTAAAAACTTTGTTCTTGCATTGCTTGTGATATTTTTTAAGCATTATTTCGCGTATACAGTGTGTCCAAAAGGAATGGAATATGCTATATATCTCAGTAAATATCCACTTTAGGGAAAAATGTTTTGAATAAAAGTTGTTTGGTACTTAGTTTTCCATCATGACAAAATTTAAATTCTATTTTTTCGAATAACAAAAGCGCCATGAAAAACAATTGATTATTTTTTTAAATGACAAGGTACCCCTATATTATACTCATTTGATAGAGATTTTTTTTCTCTTTTCAATGATGCAAAACTTCAGTACCCTTACTTAAGCAACTTTTTGAGAAAAACGCAAAAATTATTTTAATCGATTAATATTTATTTCTAACAAAAACATCATAAGAACTAAAATTTTTTGACGAAATCTACAATAAGTGTTCAAACTGTGAACCATTTACAGCTTGGCAATGATAAAGTCGGTTTTTAAACCCGTTTATAACATTCCCAACCATTTCAGGTGTAATTTCTCTAATAAGATCTTTTAAATTTTCGATATTCTCCGGCCTCTTGGCATAAACTTAATTTTTAAGGCGACACCATCATTGAAAAGAGAAAAAAAACTCTATCAAATGAGTACCTATAATATAGGGGTCTTGTCATTAAAAAAAATTCAATTGTTTTTCATTGCGCTTTTGTTATTCGAAAAAAATATATTTAAATTTTGTTTTGTGGTGGAAAACTAAGTAGGTACCAAACAACTTTTATTCAAAATATTTTTCCCTAAAGTGAATATTTACTTATATAGCATATTCCATACCTTTAGGACACACTGTATATTAATTAAACTTACAAACGTATATGCTAACATATTCTAACTTCTACGAAACAACAAACAAACATTAAGAAAATACTTGCAGTTTAAAATATTCTTTTTTAAATGCATCTTTTGTTTTTTTAAACTAACCTTATATTCACTGCAGGAGAGTTTTAAGTTTTTATATTATTCCAAACGTTCAGTAGAAAAAATGCATCACAACTGCGAGAACGACAGTGACATTTGATAAGGTGCTATTTTGAAATTGTGATATCACTATTAATACACTTAAGTCTTAGTTGAACAAACATGCACCATTTTATAAACACAATTGTGTAGTTTCAAGTAAAATTCCCGAAATGTTGTAAAACAAACTCCTTGTTATACAAACAGCCCGGTGAATCAGTATTGTAAATACAAATATATATGAGCATTGTTTCGGGTTATGGTGATTTTGTAAATTAATACGTTGTAATGTTTATCGTTTGCTAGGCCAAAGAACAACTATTATTATAAACATACATTAAAACAATGATAATTTTAAAACACCTGTTAAAATATGTTAACCAATTGCTTTATACGCATGTGACTACAAAGCATAATTCATTAATTAAAAATCCAAAATTATTTAAAAGTGATGGGAGTGCATATTGTACAAAATTTATTGCAGGTATTTAAAAGTTTTCAAAGAAAATACACTTCATGTAGAAATATGTATACAACTTTATTTAATAAATCATTTATTGAATTGTTCTTGCAAATACGAGAAATTATTTCTCAACTAAATTTCATTTATATTTAATCCTTTATAGGTCAGTGGTCAATAATTCGACCACTTATCTCTGGGACGACTAGGCGTTTATTGCCACTCTGTAAAATTGTATTTAATACTTACACAAACATATAATGGTACCTTAGGGTTATTTGGCACGTTATTAACCCGCCGTGACTCGCGCTAGTTTTACTAACGTGATGACTCGCGCGGGGTGTTTCTTACACCCCATCAGTTTTTCAGACTATTCGTAATTTTTCGTCTAATTTTACTGCTATTTTATTTAAAACTATTCATAAAATTATTTCACTTGAATTACTTTATACAAACTGACTTTTTATTAGTTGTTAATGCAAAATATATTGATAGAGCTGTAACAAAAAAGTATTTTACTCGGGTTAGAAAGAATAAATTATGAAACTAAATTTATTTTTGTTTACTTATAATTTTTATTATATAAAAATAATTTGGTTATAGAATTTGGTTAATATCAATTGTAAGTTAAAATTTAAATTGTGCCCTAAAAAGGGTGAATTTATTCAAACATTTCCACTTCATGTAGTTTAGTCATTTTTTAACAGTTTTAAGTGAAATATCTACACTACTTATGTGTATAAACTATGTAAAATGATAAGTTCAACATTAAAATCACTTAGAAGCGATAAAGCAATCAGTATAACGCAAAAACGTGAAGTTAATTTACCGGTAAATTACCAGCCAGGTAGCGTATAAACAAACTAACGATTTGGTGTTACTATTATTGACTTTTTGCTTCACAAAAACGTAAATGAACCAACAACAAACAGATTACCAATTGTGTTTTTGTAAGTAGCGATTCCATTGCAATGCTCAATATTGTTTGCATACAACTTCGAACGTTATGCGTTTTTTGTTTCTTGAATTCTATGAGAAAACTGTAATAATTTTTTACAGTTACACCTTTTTTTACTTCATTGAATATTGTCATAACTATATTAATAACGGCAGTTTTTGCAAGTAGCAACGCAGTAATTATATATGTTTTAAACATTGTTATCGTTGTCTAATTTGAAGGAAAAAAGTACTAAATGTTACATGTGCGTTTTCTCAACAAAAAAAACAAACTATTTGCAACAAATAAAGGCTCTACGCGTACATTGCTTGTGGACTGTAACCAACCAGAATAGGTTATCATTGGTACGCCAAACAAAAATAGTAATTCTAATAATTCAGTTTATTTTAACACTATTATTAAGGTGCAATGGAAAATCCCCTAATCAAACTGCGACATCGCATAGAATTGTTATGTCAACTTGTGCCAAGAAAGATAAGGGAGACTACTAATAAAAATATTTGTGTACAAGGAAATTTAAACGGCAAATACTAATATGCTAATTAGATATTAATAATTCGATTTATTCATACAGAATAAGAACGTATAACGCATTTAAACTTATAGGAAAATTCAGACACCTGCGTGAATTCCATTAGAATATATCTTAATAGCTACTGATTATTTTCTGTCTAAAATATGTTGTCTTTATAATTTTATTTAACCTCTTCAGGGACGAATTAATAAAAGCCGCAAAAAAGTACTTTTAATTTTTTTAAACGTAATAAAAAAACTAAACGTACACATATTTGCCAGTATCCCTGAAGAGGTTAAAGTATTTTTGGATCAAAATACAGTGCACAAATTTAATGTTTCGAAGTTAAAACTCAGTCAGACTGTTGGATATATCTTAAAAATTGCAGTAAACTCCAGAAAAATGACGTTTTAATAGGCTAAATGTGGCGAAAATTATAGAATAATGACCCATTGCGTTAAATCTCTTTTGAAAATGGGAAAATTCAAGCTTCTGAAACATATTTTCAATGTCTGTGAATCTCAGTTTTACATTCCAGGTTTGCATACCTTTTTTTAACATTTATTTACGTAACAAGACCGAAAAGTGGTCTTTTCCTGGACGAGTAGATAGTTTTGGGACGAGCCGTAGGCGAGTCCTGAACGCATACGAGTCCAGTGAAGACAGGTATGTTACGTACAATATTTTTTCTGCGTCCGCCACTGACACCAAAATCACCATAGTCACCATCCATAATTAAACAATAACTTAACAAACTACAGGTGAAAACTCGCTTGGTGGTATAATGACGCTTGTTTGACAGCGCAAATCAACAAAACAACTCATCACCAGCTACTTTCCAGCCTAGGCCGGTAATGAGTTGTTTTTACCATGGCAACCAGCTACTTTCTGGCCTAGGACAACAAAGATGTATTTTTCAGTCTAAAAATTGATCGGAAACAACTGATTTTCTGGGCGGATGCAGAAAAAATAAGGTTTTAATAGGCTAAATGTGACGAAAATTATTGAATAAGGACCCTTTGCGTTAAATCTATTTTAAAAATGGGAAAATTTAAGCACTTTGAACATATTTTCAACGTCTGTGAATCTGTTTTACATTTTGCATACCTAGTTTTAATATAATGTTTCGTTTAAATGCTCTAACATCAACATCCTTTTTCATCATAAACTCCCTGACCGTAACGAACAATGTGTCTTCGTACCAGTTAAAGTTAATGACCACCACTACCACCGCCTTGAAAGGCATCTGATATAATAAAAGAATGTTTTAATAGCTATTTTATACCCCTAGATCGGCTTTTTGAAGTGATATTTTTAAAGGGGGCGACCGCGTGATCTTCAACTTGAAGAAAGTCTAAACAATCTTGTAGAAGTTGACGTTAAAACGCCGGCCTTATGTGTTTATTTTAACACATGCTAAAGATAATTTCATTCACCATAACACTTCATAGTTGAGAAATGAAATGTGAGAACGGACTAGATTATGATTAAATATTTTGTAAGCGCAATAAAACGAACGCGCGAAATGTTGTAAAAGGCGGTGAAAACTTGGAGTAATGTTAAATAATAAATTTTAATTGCGCAATGAAGTCGTGTAATGTGGTATTGTAATTTAACCGGATTGAGCTGTCTATAATAAAAGCAATGTCGGTAAACACGTTGATTTTTATTAGCTATTGTTATCGTCAACATTGCCTGAAAAATTTCAATGCGCTGTATAACGGGCGAACAACAGAATATTTTACGCTACAATTTAGATTTGTTATAGATTCATGATTTGTGGAGTTACTTGAGGAGTGGCAACTTTTTTTAAAATATTATTTAAATTGTTACACCCCTGTTATTGCATAGAATTCTCGATACAAAATGGTTTTAATGAGCATGACGTCTTTACAAAAATATTTATTTTATCAAACTCATTACAGCTTTCTCAGACTGATTGAGATAGCTTATTTCAGTTTCGACAATGCTAAGACTGATTAAAACAGTGTACATGTACATGTACCCGTACCCCAGGGGGTACGTGGCAAAAGTTTTTATTTTACTTAAGAAAATGTAGCTAGCTAAAATGGTATAATTAACTACCCCAAATTAGTTCTATCTTTGTCCGGGAGGGTTACGCCGGTAAGACGAAACGCTCAAAAGAGGTACGAGATGGTTCTGTTTGTTAAATACTGGTTTAAAATATTTTAAGAACATAAAAAGCTTTATAAATGCGTGAATCATTTATGTGATTTAACTATTAACATAATAGAATTTATTAAATATCTTTTCTATGAAGGATCTATTGTGGAAATGCCCCACCAGTTTTAAGACTTTCGTTTTTTCACCAGTAGTGTTTAATGAATGAGAATTCTACTAAGGAAAGTCTTAAAACTGGTCTAAAATTCCTACAAGATGTTCTTAAAAAAAAAAGTTATTTTTGAGTAAACTTCATTGTATTAACCTATTAATAAAACATGTTGGTTACAGTAATAAGTCAATTATTCAAAAAATCGTTTTTGTTTGAAACAATCTTCAATGAAAAAGTAGGAAAGGAAAACTCCAAACTTTTATTTGTTGTGTTGAAATGAACATAAATCACTTTGCAATAGTCTTGTGAATATGAGTAAACAGTTAATCATAATAATCAAACACTAAATCCGATTTTTTTGTCTCATTGTGCAAACATTAGTACTTTTCCTACTAAACAGTAAAATCAAAATTTAACTTATAATCAAAAGATCGTTGGTTTGTTTATAAATTGCTGTAATCATAATATTATCAACCACTGCTTAGTACTTTGTAGAGTTTCGCTAAAAGAATATCGTTGTGTTTTGTCGACCAACCACCATACTTTGATAGTATTTGTAATTTTTAGAAGTTGATGAAAGAACTGTGCGTTTTTTTAAATTAAATGTACGCTTTTTTTAAGCTAAACTAATTATATTTTGTACCGCATTTCTTATAGTATTGAGAGTGGGGGGCGATGGGGCTAAATTTCCCGGGGCGGAATTCACATAACTTCACAATGTTTTTTTTTTTTAATAAATTTGTTCACTTGGGGCCCATGTATATTTTTTCCCTTGACCCAGCAACGTCTTTAGACGCTCCCGAGTGTGGCGATTATAATTTATTAAGTCACCGATACTAGAGAGAGACAAACATTCTTTATTTTTCAAATATAATTGACCGCGTTTGTATTCTTTTTTCAATTTTTATTAAAAGTTAAGGTATTCTAAACTTTATTCTTACATATTGTTTTTCTTTTCAAAGACTTTATTAAACTTTCTCTCACAAGCTACATAAAACCAAAATAATATACAGGGTGACAATTACATGTGTTGCATGGCTAACTTTGTTATTATAAGAGTTACATAGTGGGTTAAATTAGCAAAGTTGGGCAGAATTTCAAGATGAATTTAATGCCATTTTGACATTTCACCTACACCTTGAACTTTTTTCAATATTTTGAAAAACTTGAAACAGACGATTTTTTCAAAAGTAAAAAATTCCAGTCGCCTACATTAAAATCACGATGTGAAATGATTCTGTAGATATTTTTACCAAGAATTTTAAAAAACATATTTTAAAAGTCATGGCACAATTGATTTTTGAAATATAAGCCAAACTTGACTCTTTTTTTTAACTATTCATCAAATAAAAAGTATAATGCCTGGGAAAACATTATTATCTACAAAGTGCAGATCTCAAATTTGTTTTGCCCATGAAGAGAGGGCTACACCTTCAACACATGTAGGTAATTTAGATTTAATAGTAATGGTAATTAAAAAATCATAAATTATTATGAAATATAAAAAATATCTTAATTTTTTAAATTTTGTATGCGTTTAATTAAGTACAGGGTGGACTATTTTCGATGCCCATACAGGGTATCTCGGTTATTATCAGAGATAGAAAAAAACTAAGTACGTAGTCTCGATTTACTTTTTCGAGACAAATTCATTGCCGTAAACAGATTTTTGATATCTTTTTTAATTTTCGAAATATAGCCAAAAACTGATTTTTGGCAATTTTCAAAAATGTTAAATATCTCGTTTAAACGAAAAGATAGAAAAAAACTTTAAAGACATTTTTGGCATGATTTTTTGTGCTTAATAAGATAGCGATGTTTAATTGTTTTTTACTCATATCAATGCCGATATATTACACCTAACTTTCTTATTTTAAATGGCAACCATAAGCAAATTATATATTTTTGAAAAGCGCAAAAAATAAGCTTTCGATTCATGTCAAAGCCAACTATTGTTGCCATTTAAAATAAGAACGTTAGGTGTAATATATCAATATTTGTATGAGTAAAAAACAATTGAACATCGCTATCTTATTAAGCACAAAAAATCATATGGAATTATTAACCGTTGAAAAACTCGCCTGTTATAAGTTTTTTCAAAATATTTAAAAAAAGTTGAAGGTGTTAGGTCAAATGTCAAAATGGCATTAAATTCGTCTTGAAGTTCTGCCCAACTCTGCTAATTTAACCCACTATGTAACTCTTATAATAACAAAATTACCCACACAACACATGTAGATAATGGTCACCCTGTATAACCAGCTGCGATTTATGTGAAGAAACACATGTTACATCGTTTTGAGGTTATTGCATAACCACAGTTTTTTATAATAAACTTATGCGTCTCTTAAACCAACCAAAATCTCACCAAAACTTTCAACAATGTCATTTTAATTGGAGGATGTGTAAAAATACAACCAACAAACACTGTAACGCTACTGAATACATAAAAAAATTACTCGCTAATGAGAACAGTGACTATAAAAATGATAATATCTCGGTCTCGTCAGAGTTACAGCGATAGTGATATGTCGTCGAACTGACCTAATTAATTCGAACATTCTCTCGGAGTTACGTCGAAGGACACTTAATATGTTGTCTCGCAGATTTCTTATGGTATCCGACATTCCTCCGTACAAAGAAAATACCACCCTTTAGCCATAGCAGCAGCAAAATAGCGATGTTAATCACCGACGCGTTACTCACGTTCGGTGCAAAATTGCTCTTTATACAGCCTACAGATATAATATATCTCGGAAGAAAATGTAATACATTAATTCAGATTTTAAATTGAGTAAATTGCACTAAGCCACACGCCAAAGCTTCATAATACAGGCCGGAAAATTGGCGTTCAAAACCAAAAATGAAAGTAATATTCTATGTTGTAGATTTCCGCGGCCGATGTCCAATGTGTATAGTTTGTTTTCGAGTTGGAACCGCGTCGAAGGTGTCTTCATAACCGACGTTTCGTCCTCCTTTATCGGGGACAGCTTCAGGGTTGTTGGTTAAAATAGCAACCCTTGATGATGTCCCCGATAAAGGAGGACAATACGTCCGTTGTGAAGAAACTTTCGACGCGGTTCCAACCCGGAAACAAACACACATGAAAGTAATGTTTTTATAAGCAAGCTTGATCGAAAATCATGTACCTTTTCTTCAAGAATCTCTTGCCGAAATGCTATACCAGTGTCAAGGCTCACGTCTCAATGGCTACTGTCGTAGGAGCGAGTGTCTTGAAATTGGTCGAGAATTTCAACAAGATATTCTTCATTAAATAAAAGTTAAGTGATTTTTGACTAAACTTCGCTCAAATAATTCAAGCATTTATCAGTGTAGTAGTTTTGCTTGTTATTAAATACAGACATATGTATATTAGACTCATATAAATGTCTTGTTTATTGTCTCTGAAACGGATGATGATGAAGTCTTGCTTATCTTAATTGATAAACAAACATCATGAATGTATGTACAACGTTAATCGGGTTTGTAGAGAAATCGGGACGTTGAAAAGAGAAATAAAAAGATACAATTAGTAACTGAAATAAAGCCAACATTGCTGTTTCCTTGTTTTGTTTGAAGAGCCAGGTGTATTTAATCGTATTATTGTTAGAGTTGTACATCAGAAAAATTGTTTGTTTATTTGGTTTAATGAATTAATTGTATTGTATACCAGATGTCGGTTGTATTTGCCTTAAATTTACTTATTTATTTTAATGCCTGTGTTGACTGTCCAAAGTTGTTACATTTTGAAGTTAAAATAACTTGGTTTTATTTTATTCATTCTTGTTACACATTAGTTATTCTAATTCTCATTTCCTTGCAAGACTATCTTCGCTTTTCGCCCTGCTTCTTCACTTGAACATTTTTGTTGAATAAGTGATTAAAATAAAGTTTTGCGGCTAATGAAACATCAAGATGTCGTGAAACTACACCCCTTTAGTAACGAGAAATCCAATGATAATTAAAATATCTTTAAATGATCCATAAAGAAATAGAAGCATTGATATTTACAATTTACAGTTGTTTACGTTAAAAGACCGGAAAGTGGTGCTTTACTGGACGAGTGACAGTTTTGGGACGAGCCGTAGGCGAGTTCTGAAAGCATACGAGTCCAGTCAAGACATTTTCCGAGTGTTTTACGTACAATATTTTTTCTGCATCCACACCAATGACACCAAAATCATCGTCGTCACCATCCATAATTAAACAATAACTTAACAAACTACAGGTGGTGGTATAATGACGCTTTTTTGACAGCGCAAATCAACAAAACAACTCATTACCATGGCAACCAGCTACTTTTTGGCCTAGGCCAGTAAATATGTATTTTTCAGCCAAATTGATCGGAAATAACTGATTTTCTGGACGGACGCAGAAAATTTAATATGTAAAACCTTTACCAAATTCTAGGAAAATGACTAAAAATCTTTGGAATTTATTAAGTGTAGCCTTAATTTTTGAAACCGTCCGTATGATTCACTGCCAGTTTGGTGTGTCAGAACCTACACTGAATTTCAACTAAATTTCATGGAAGTTTCTGGTCAGATAGAAACTAACTATGAAGTAAATCGACTAATGGTATTTCCTGAACATTAATTATCTTTGCGAAACACTTTTTTGTCAAGAATTTTCGCTACCTTACAAATTAGTGAATGGCAAAAAGTGACAAACACTTAACACGTATTTTTTTTAGAAAAACACAGTCACTAGCATTTTAAATAATCTTGCTGGCATTAAAGTTATGTGAATGATGCTTTGAGAATGATTTGATTTATAACCAACTAAAAAAAAAAAACGTGTGCTTGTCAAAATTGTTCAAACATATTCTTATGCAACCAAAAATGAAGAATTTCTGGCCAGTGCTAATCAAACAAGTGAATAATAAATTTTTAGAAGCTTCGTTTTGGATTCTTTTGTTACTCTATCCGGTGGACATTCGATATCGCAAACTCACACATTACAAAACAAGCTGGGATGCTGTATTCTCTCAACAATGTATTTAAAAGTGCCTTTAAAATATTTACATACACATTAAGTTTATTGCAAAACTGGAACTTGCTATATTTGGAATAAGCGTTAACGCATTCTACAGCTGCCGCTGTGCCCGTTCCCATTTTATGTTGGCAAATAAAGAAATCCAAGACGATTTATAAGGTATATCAAAACTTACTTCTTAGTTCATGAACTCAATTGTTACAGACGGTGCATTATATAGCCTATTAAGCATATAATTTTACTTCAAGTACACTGTACTTCTATAAATTATACAAAATTTTATGGACGAGCGACTTTATTTGTCGATAATCTCCAAGAAATCTTGGCCAGAACTGGGGCTTCCAGTTGACCCGCTCAACGAAGTTAAATTAAATGAAATTCTTATCAATTAACAGTACGATAGCAAAACATGCTAGCGTGGTTTGGTCGATTATTTTTACTATGTTGCACGTAATTTGATATACGACTCATTGTTCAACTAAATAAAGAACAACTGTTCAGGATTTAAAACCAATCGCGCACGAGTTACCAAGAAGTAAACAATAAAGGATTCGAAAAGAATTCGTAAAGAGGCTTATGGAATAAGTTTAGAATCGGTAGGGAACTTGCAGATTTCACAGTATTATTTCATTGAGCAGCTGTTTTATAAGCAGCGTGCACGCTTCAATACCTTTTTGCAACCTGTTGATGGAGCTAAACATAGAGAATAGCAACGACGCACCCGACAAATCTTCATTTAACGTAATGACAAAGGTCATACAGTGGCACTGCAATTTGCATACAGTACTATGATTGATTAAATGCTCACTGCTGATTCAAAACAGCTCCAAAAACCTAACAAAACGTTATTCAAAAAGGTGACTTAATAGACAAACACGAAGTAATTCGATTTGACCACATGCCGTCCCTTTTTCTGAAGCTATACCTTAAGCTTCTTCGCTGTTAAAACTCAACAAACACTACAAAAACCACCTCTCCGAGACGGACGCTTTTATTTACCTTTTTTGTAAGAAAAGTAATCCGAAAATAAGCGGAACCTAAACAGAACACCTTCCAGTTATCACAAACTATATGTATCCCGACCTTATTAAACACAAATTAAACTTAAACTTAAAAGAACAACTAAAAAATGTCTTTAACTGTTTTTACAACATTTTGTGTTGTTGTCACAAAGACAATCTTGACACTACTGCCACATACCTCAACCCATGGGAAACGGAGAAGTGGGGATATCCTATCTCTATTCTACTTGCGGGCTTCGGTGCATCGGCGCTATTTTGACCACCATGTTGAGAGGATAACTTGTTCTGTTGGATGAGAATTACAAAGGTTTTAGAAAGAAGAGGATGGTTAAGTTTTATGAATCTATTTTTATACTTTTAGGTAGCTCCAGTGCGTTTAATGCTTGTACGTTTACACTCGGTTAAAAAATTCTGTTAGAAAAACCCTACTAACATAAACAGAATTTGGGACAACCTCTAGTTAATCTAACATTAATTCAAATACAAAAAAACAACAAATGCGTTATAAATTAATTTGTAAACCAGTATATAACGGTGGGATTGAATATTGTGAAACCTATGCAGGTCTGAACTTGTCTTTATTTGCAGTATATGTGATCCTTAAAGCTTTTTGGACTTAAGTTCGTGCTATGTAAAATTCATGATTTCAAATTCCATGTACAAATTAAGCTAAAGTTTAAACACTCTCGTTAAATAATTTTTTTTAAAATCTAATTAAGCTTTATAAAGTTTTCCAACATTTCTTCGAGTATAGATATGTCGTACATAACAATGAGTTTTCGAATTGCTACACCAAATGTTTTTAAATGTTATAGAAAACCTTAAAATATCATCCAGGAGTTGTCACCGTTTTAAACCGTTGTCAAAAATTGATGTACTTCATTGTATAACCCGATTAGAAAAAAGGTCGAAGATAAACTATGTGGAAAACCATGAAGTTAAAGTGGTTATTGTTTTTGTGGCATTTTTCAACCAGTTAAAGTTAAAATTACAAAAGTTTTATTACCAATTCGAGTTTAATCAACCTTTAAAACGTAGAGAATTGAATTAACTTTTATTGCATTACCAAAAATGGGTTAGTAAACTCCTAATTTAGAGTTAAAAACACATTTTTAAATATATAGGTATGCGTACTGTACGATATTGTAGCACATTTTTTATCATTAAATGCCTTTTCTAGCTAAAGGAAAAAGATGTTTGACCAAAGCGCATATGCGCCTATATATTTTAAGACCGGACCTAGCAATTTTCGTATTTAGAAGCGTATGGACCAAGTTTGCTAGCCAATATGGCGATTTTTATATTGGCCTTTCGATATAACTTATGAACGAAATGTAGTAAATAAAAAAGTGAAGTTGGAAATAAGATTTTATTACTTGGTATTTTATTTACCTACATACCTGCAAAAAATGATATCAGGTTAATGTAAGCCATTGTGATGTACAGGGTGGTCCAAATTCGATGGGAAACATGGGTATCTCGCTTAATAGTCAAGATAGAGAAACGGTTCAATTACCAAAAATGTGCAGTTTTTTTGGGACAAACTCAGAACCGTTTTCAAAAATATTTTATCATTTCCGGTTTTTGAGTTATTAAAGAAAAACTGTTTTTTTTTTGTTATATTCATAATGTGTCATATCTCCGTTATTGTTTTAAATATCGAAAAAGTGTATGAAGATTATTTTAAGATATTTTTATGTAAACTTTGATAGCACTAACAAAAAATTTTTACGCTCTCCGTTAAAAAGTTATGACACAAACTTACCTTTTTTTAAAATGGAAGCTATAGTTGGCTATGACCTATTTTATTTTTTTATTATTTTCCATTCCAAATATATAAGGGTTGATGTATTTATTTACAAAAAAAAAAAACAAGAAAACCGTAAATGATAGAATGTATTTGAGAACCGTTCTGAGTTTGTCTCAAAAAAACTGCCTATTTGGGTAATTTAACCTTTCCTCTATCTTGACTATGAAGCGAGATACCCATGTAATCCCATTGAATTTGGACCACCCTGTACGCAGGAGTATGCTCTTTTCATGGAATTTTCCATTGCCCTTCCTAGCGTTTCCTGTGATATCAATACAATTTCCGCTCGAATATTTGCTTTCAACTGCTGTAAATTTTGTGGCTTATTGACGTACACTTTTTCCTATATTAAGCCCCACAAGGAAAAAGTGAGATGGACTCAAATCTGGCGAACGAGGTGGCCATATTATATCGCCGATTTACGCGATCAGTCGATTTAGAAAGTCTCGCCTCAAAATTTGCATTGTTTCTCTCGCTGTATGTGCTGTTGAACCATCCTGTTGGAACCAGTTGTTCCTGGCGCCTTCTTCTATTAGCCGTGGCATTAAAAAAATTCTGAAGCATTGCCCTTTATCGTTTCCCGTTAACTGTAGGAGTTAAAAATAAGGCCCTAAATCTTTGTGGCCGTAATGTCACCCCAAGCGGAGTTAAATGTTTTCTATGAATTGACGATTGATCGATTATTTTCCAGAAACAAAATTGCGATCTTGGTGCGCTCTACAATCGTGTGCGGCTCCAAGAACTTCACATTTTGAATTCAATTTTAGTTATAACAACTTGGTGAATGCGATACTCAAAGATTGTAAATGCTTTTTTAGTACAAACGTTTGCTTTCAATTCCAATGATAAATGTAAAAAAATAAAGTTTGACACTTCGCGCTTGTGCATTTGCGTTATTCAATTTTATCGCTTAATATCAACTTTAAATCGACACCAAAATAATTCACATGACTTACAAAACTTAAACTTTAAAAAAGATTCGTTCTCTGGCATTTAAAAACAGGGTGGATAAAAATCATCATTTTTTTTTTAAATCAAAAAAATCGATTTATTTGATTTAAATCAAATGTACCATATTATCGAATTTAGTGACATATTCACATGCTATTTCTGTTTTGTGCTAATATATTTAATAACCAATATATTTAATTCATTGGTGAATTTTTGTCAAAATGAAAAATTAAATATAATGATTAAGAATTTTGAAAAAATCAGTGCTAAATGGTGATGTTTAATTAATTATGTACAGGGTGAGTCATTAGTGCGGGATCGGTCGATTGTGGCTAAACGGCTTGAGATATGAAGTTGAATCAAATGCTATTTTATACAGTTTTTTCTAAACAACACAATAAAAACATTTTCAAATATACAGGGTGAGTAACCTTTCTGGAACTAATAGCAACTTTTATATTTCAAATACAACACCCAATTTTTTATTTAATATTTTTGACCGCCTTAATTTTAGCTTTGCATCAATGTAAAATACTACAGGTTTTTATACGGCGTTGTAAAAAAAAAAAAATTTTCTAAATTATTCAAGGTTCTAAGTCTTTATTTAAAAAATTCTCCTGAAGTTATTTTGAAGTACAGTTTTAATTTGGTATGGACATGCAGAAAAAATTTCTCTGTTCGCTTGATATGAAAAAATTTGAATCACACATACAGGAGTGTTTATAAATAGGTGGCAACTTCCATGATTTTAAAAAGCTCGTAACTCGATTTTTTCAAATGCAAACCCCTGTATTTTTTTATGTCATCGAATTCGTCTTTAAAAGAGCTTCATATTTTGTTAAGTATGTCCTATACCCAACACTCATACTTTACGAGATATTCGACATTTTTCTTCAAATCGTTATTGAAGCAATAGAGTGCCGTGGAAATTGAAAAAACTGACTGTTCACTTCGCTAATGCCAAAAACTTGTCATTTATTTTTTGAATTAATGCATATCCACAATGAATATTACTTTACAAGAGCAAATTGATATGGTTTATTCAACATTTCGTGTATTTAATTACTAATAGTATTACAATTTTGTTTTATTATAAATATTATATTGTACTCATATAATTTGTGATTTAAATTGATAATTTTTTTTTAAAAATCACTTGATTTAAATCATGATTTAAATCGTGATTTAAATCAATTGATTTAAATCTGCTCAACCCTGTTTAAAAATATAAAATTATCCATAAATCACACGAAGACAGGCAGAAATTGTATGTATTTGTCTCTGTAAAAGCAAGTTATATTGTTGGAAGACGATACACTTATTAAAAATGCAAACCCTTGTAAAATGAACGAAGTCTAATTACTCTCTGCAACGTTAATGCTTGACTTCCTCTCTTTGTAATAAAATAAAACTTGGAAACATAAAGGAAACGCAGAAAAAGAATGGAAGCTTAGCTCTTTTTGAATAATTTAGCTTATTTGTATCCTAATCTACGTTAAATTCTGGTACATTAAGATATGTGACGGACCGTACTGTACATAGGCCGCACTTTTGTGGAAGAGTTCTTATTACTCTTATATTTATTGTTGTTAATTATGGCTCGTGATCGTCTTTGCATGATGATTAGACCCTTAAACGTTGTTTTACGTAGTACACGGGTCTAGAGCAATTGGTACACAGTAAGAAACAAATAAAACAACAATTTTTACAACCAACTCCTTTTTTTTTCGACTGGCTGTACATTTTTCGGTGGTTGGTTCCTAACTACCCCTGCGCGACCGTCCCAAGATTTTGGGTTCCCTGTTGCTGTCCCTTTTTTATTGTAGTTGCATCTTTGTTATTCTTTCCTATAAACACATATTTGTGCGAGTAGTTTGTTCTACTTATGATGTACAACTTTATCAACCAATCGTTTGTTGATTGACGAAACCCAAATGCTGGCGCTGTAGGACCCAAGTTATGACCGTAATATTTTAACGTTAATGTGTTTTAATAAAGTTGAAATCCTCATAACTTGGCCCTTTTGAAGTGTTACATGTTTTAGTAACTGATGTGTCAGCATTTGTTGCAATGTTATTTCATTTAAAAGTAAATGAAATAACATTGAAGTAAAATAAAATAATTGATATCAGGCGGGGTGTCACAATACGGCACAACAAAATTTTGTTATGTAAGTGATACCCTCTCTTAAAATCGTCCAACAGCTTTGCTTCCTCATATACACAGATCGATTTTAATTAAACTAAATGAGAGATTAACATTGTGCAACATTTCCGGGGAACTCGCATGCATGTGCAACGAAAACCTTGTTTACTTCCTTTTGGTGTTCTGTTTACGCTCCGTCATAAAGTAATTCGATCTGTAAGTTGTGCAAGAGTCACTCTAATCGTTTTAATATCACAAGCGGACCCGATCTATCCAGGTAACTCGAGAAACGCCCAACCCAACCTGTGTTTATCACTTCAAGTAATCAGAATATAGGTCATTCGGAATTTCCTAACGTGTTAATCCAACTATTTAGATAAATTAATAAAGATCTTTTCAACTAGAACACGGCGATCCTTCAACCAAACAAGAAAAGTTGTGTAACTAAACAGTTAATAATAAAGAAATTAGAGTTTTTATCATCCCTAACGATGACTAAAATGTCTTAGAGCTAAGGCAGGTCAGACCGTGTGAAAAGGTTCCCATGTTACCCAGTCATGTTTACACCGTACAATTTTACCGCACCGGTAAAGGATCTGGTACTGAATTGTACGTTTAAACTTAGTAACTTGCTTACAATTTAGCAATTTCGATGTAAAAATTTAGTTATATAAAATAATAAAAAGTCTGGGAGAGGTTTACAAGACTTTTAAGTCTTTAAATCGACGCTATGACTTTTTCATAGTGACAAACAGGTTTTAAGTTTGAACACGTGGGTGGCTCATCAAATAGCGGACAGCATTACGACAATTTCTAACATTTTAAGGACTGTGCACGCAATGAAGGAGCAATAGACGGAAATAAACCGTAATTATTATAGTTGTAGTAGGTAATTAGATGTGGGGTGACTCAGTGAGTCGGTTTACCGCTTTTACGTACAACAAGAGGATAAAAAAGGAGAAAATATTTGTAATATACCTGAGTTAAACCACAACAGTCGATCAAAATTTGCCTGCGTGATGAAACAATTTGGAATTTTCGGTCTTTGCCACACAGTTTCGTCTCGTCGATAAACGCTTGGGATCTGACTAATCCTTCCAATAATTCGTTTAAAATCTATGGAGTATTGTTTCTTAACGCGTTCCGTGTTTTATTATTTCGAAATTTGCGAGCTTTTTGAGTAATAATTTAATATTTCGGATCAAATTTTGTTTGCTTTTTTCTATGAAGTGCAAAGTTTTAGGTAGGACAATAGGGGTACACATAAGTATTCATTTAATTTGAGGTTTAAAACAAACTACGAAAGAATGGTAAATATTGTAAGAACCCAGAATGAAGAATCGGCAGAGTTTGAAACAAAAGAGGGCTTGAAACAAGGATGCGTGCTCAGTCCATTATTATTCGCAGTTGTTTTAGATGGCGTAATCATAGAAGTAAAACAAAAAATGCGATTGTTTCACCTAGGTAACTGGAAATGGAAAAAATAAACATAACTGAGCTAATGTTCGCAGACGACATGGTCTTGGTCGCGGAAACAGAAAAGAATCTGCAACATAATCTAGACACTCTAAACCAGGAATTGGAAAAAAACAATATGAAAATAAATACAGAAAAACTAAAACTATGATCGTTACATACAACAGAGAACAAAGAGCATAACATTACTTTAAATGGGCTTAGGTTGGCACAGGTAGAAAACTTAATATTTAGGAGTGATCATAGAGAACAATGCAGGAGTGGACAAGGAAATAAGCGAAAGGACAGGAAATGTGGGAAGAATATTTAACGTTTTAAGAACAGCATTTTTGGAAATAAAGAAGTCCCAAAACGAACAAAAGTGGAAGTGGTCAAAAAGGTGGTAACTCCGGCACTTTTATACGGAAGTGAAACATGGACACTCACAAACAAAAATAGTAGCCGTGTGAATGCAGCAGAAGGAAAAACCGAAAAAATAGAATCAGAAATGAAACATATGGAGAACAATTAAAGATAAAATCAGTTGACACAAAAATTCAAGAAAGACAGCTGGGATGTTTGGGTCACATTTATAGGATGAAAGAAGAAAGGTTTACCAGAAAAGCCTATGAAGCAAGATCACAGGAAAAACAAAAGAGGTAGACCGAGAAAAACCTGGCGACGAAGTTAAAAAAGCAGCAGCGGATAGAAACATCAGATGGAAATATATAAAAACGCTAGCACAAGACAGAAAAACATGGAAAAATTCAGCACAACACAACTCAACAGTCCTACACCTAACAGTAGAGGGACTCATGACGAAATAAATAAAACAAACTTTTATTTCTTAATCGAGTACATAAATGCTATCATTATTAACGATGCAATATTTTCCTAAAATTCAAATCTATTTGTTATAAAACCATAGTCAACGTGTAAAAAAATAAGGCTTTAAGGAACTTCCGACATCAGCTACAGATTTGAAATAATTTTTTGCCAACGAATGCTCCCTAAGAACTGAGCAAATCATAGATAAATCAATATCGATTGATTAAAATGGATGTGGTGAAAGTTCCCACTCAAACTGTCTTTTTTTTTAGTGATTGTTGCATAGGTCTAGCATTATCATGATAAAAAATAAATTTCTTTCCGTTCAATAAATATGCCCTTTTTAGCAATAATTCAGCATGTGGCCTTTGTAGTTGGTTAGAATAAATTTCAGAGGTAACGGTTTTCGTAGTTTTTTTTATGTTCCATCAAATACACATTTTGATTAGGAGTTGTTGTGGTGGACCCTGGTCTGTCTGATAATTCGTGTATGCTTAATCTAGGGTTAGACACCACCAGCGATTTTAACGCATCATTATCAAATTCGACTTCGAAAACTTCAAAAAAGTCAAAATTACCTGCAGCAAATTAGATAAACCATTTTCTTTACTCTGGACACATCGCCACAAATCTCAAATTTGGGTAGTTGTTGTTGTTGCATTACCAAACGGAAATGAAACACCTTATGATTGGGCACGTGTCTTTTGGAAGGTACAAACTTTATCATTGCATGGAAAATAAAATTTTATCTCTCAAAATTATGAATTCACAATCTGCCTACAATAACGAGAGACATATCTTTACACTTACACACTCGAAGTAGAACCAACGTAGAAATAAATACATCTTGGAAAACAATCGATTACGATCTAAATCCGTCAAAATTGGCTTTAATTATAAATAAAAAGCTTAGGTTTAATTAAAAATTATCAACAAATGTCTCGCTCGATGATCATTACCGACTCAATTTTCTAACTTCATTACAATTTTCCTGTTGTGTAGCTTTAAAAGCTTGAAATTTTCCAGATTTCGCTGTATATTTACTAAAACTGTTAAGGAGACTTGATATTGCAAACTTTTAAACTATGACATTGTTTTTTCTGTATAGATTACAAATTTTGCAATTTTTAACCTGTTTTTTCCCGCGAATGTGCAATGCATTCAGGATAAATATGAACAGTATAGAAATTTTACTTATTATGAGAGATACGAAGTTGGTTAAATTAGAGATAAGTTGCAGACTTCGTTGTCGAACAAGTTTTTGAAATTAAAATTGGGATGCCTCTTCCTGATCGTCAGGCATAGAAATGAATCTATATTTTTCAATTTATTTTTTTGCACCCTTTGTACATTATAGTGTATTGAAACTTTGATAGTTTAAGACACTTAAAAAAAAACGAACACCGTATTTGATTATCAATGCATTGATTGCATTTTTATTACCTTTCCAATACTATAAAAAAAAATATTTTAGATGAAATGTGCAATAAAAAAGTTACAATTGACAGCTATGACACAAAAGAAACAATGAAAATGCGTCAAAAACAAGCGCCGATAGTTTTTGTTTGTTTCATAGCCGTCAGTTGTTCGAAATAGTATATTGTACAACTAGTGCTGAAAGTTGAATATTTCACACGAGTATGACAGTTGAGCCACGAGCCGTCAGGCGAGTGGCTCAGTCATGCGAGTGTGAAATATTCTTTCAGCACGTGTTGTACACTATGCTTTTCCGACGACCAGTTAGACAAATGATCATTAATTCTGCAAAAAAATTGTGAAAATAACATTTTTTTGACGTTGGTGACACTTGACACTTGTGAGGTTAGATTTGCTTGACAGCGCGTTTAGCGTGTGTAAAGTAGCGGAAATTGTGTGCAAAGTGCATTTTGCACACAATTTCCAGTGTCATGCGCAATTTGTCATTTTCAGTTGTAGTAAGTCGTGCGAAATTACTCGCTTTACATAGTGGTCGTCGGAAAACATATTTTTTACCTCAAACATTATGAAGGTTTTTTATACTGTTACATCGTTGGAAATAAAATAAAATAAGCAATACCAATACAGTGACTTCATAATCTAATACGAAGTATTTTGAATTGATTTTTTAAATCCACCTACAAAAGTGCAATAATAGTGTCAAAATTGAAACACGACATTAATTACAATGTTCGGAAAATACTCAAAAAAATATAATCGAAAATGAAAATGTTGATTTTTTATAAATGTCTTGCTATCGGGAGAAGATTGTTCCAATTTTGATTTTAGATTCTAATTTAACACCACAAGCGCAACTTTTTTTAAATTTAACCGACTTCTTATCTCTTATAGTAACTGAGATCTCTATGTTGTTGTGATAATAATCCTGGATACCCCGTATACAGGGTGTCCCAGATTACATTTCCAGCATGGGGATCTCGCTTATTATAAGAGATACAGGTTTGTTTAAATTAGATGAATTATTCCTTGGTATGAGAGGAGCAACAATCAGTTTTTAAAAGTACAAAATTCCTCGTGCTTCAGATGTTATAGCAAAAAATATGAAAATGTCGAATTTCTTTTTTCTTTCATAACTTTTTTGTCTTAATCGTTAGAGCAATTTTATTTGTACTTTCTGAAGGTATTTTTTAATGGAGAATGTAACTGTCATATTAGATTTTTTTTAACACCTACCATTTTCGAGATATTACCCCCAATTCCATTTTTTCTTATGGGCCGCGAAGTTGGCTATGGAATAGTTGAATGTGCTTTTTTTTACTCGTTTAAATGAGATATTACTTGCTATACCTATTTTTATAAACAAGTCACAAAATGAAAAAAAATCGTATTTTACCCATGACTTATCAAGCTATCTATGAAAATAAAAACAAAAAACAACTAATTAAATGTCAAATGACAGTTACCATTTGTATGCGACATCATTTATTAGAATGTATAGTATTGTTGTGTAATTCGATAGTTTTTGTAGCAAATTTTTTTTCATATAATTATGGGCACATTTACAACTAATTAAAAAAATTTAATGTTGAAATGCTAAATTCTTTACAACAGAAACTGTGCAAAATAGATATTTGTAATTCTTTATGGATTTGTTTTGGATTTTTGGTTGGTTTTTCGAAGAAACCATATTCTTTTAAATTTATTTCCAAATTTCTGTAATTACACACTCTTCGTTGCCTTTTCTCAAGATATAGCTCAAGTATATTCGCTCAGCTTCCACAGTTTTTATGGTAAAGAATGTAGCATCTCAACATGTCAAATTTTTCGCTTTTTTTAAATGTAGCCATCATTATAACAATAATTACTACAAAGACTATCGAATTACACAACAATAATATGAAATTCTAATAAATGATACCGCAGACAAATGGCAACTGTCATTTGACATTTAATTAGTTGTTTTTTGTTTTTATTTTCATAGATAGCTTGATAAGTCATAGGTAAAATACGATTTTTTTCATTTTGTGACTTGTTTATAAAAATAGGTATAGCAAGTAATATCTCATTTAAACGAGTAAAAAAAAGCACATTCAACTATTCCATAGCCAACTTCGCGGCCCATAAGAAAAAATGGAATTGGGGGTAATATCTCGAAAATTGTAGGTGTTAAAAAAAATCTAAAATGACAGTTACATTCTCCATTAAAAAGTACCTTCAGAAAGTACAAATAAAATTGCTCTAACGATTAAGACAAAAAAGTTATGAAAGAAAAAAGAAATTCGACATTTTCATACTTTTTGCTATAACATCTGAAGCACGACGAATTTTGTACTTTTAAAAATTGATTGTGGCTCCTTTCATACCAAGGAATAATTCATCTAATTTAAACAAACCTGTATCTCTTATAATAAGCGAGATCCCCATGCTGGAAATGTAATCTGGGACACCCTGTATAACAATATTAAGAAATGTTTATGCATATTTATGTTATTAGGTAGGAAACTATGCAGTGACGTTGTTAGACAACAAAACATAATGAATGTTTTCCTTTTTGAGTTCTATTGAATAACAAATTTCGGCAGTGGTTCAACTTCGGTTCTCAGTTAATAATTATTGACAAACTAGACGATACCAGATAAACGTCAACATTGTTTTGCACGTTTTTTGAGAGAAATATGCGCGCATGTTATTCTCAAGAACCAGTAGCTCACAGTCAGTGAAATATTTTTTTTGCTTCTATCAGATTAAACGAACAGTCCACGAATTTTTGTGTGGCAAATCCAGTTTAAAAATAAAGTCTTGTAGCCCTTACTAAACCATTTAAGCGTCTTGTTAATCGAGAAGGAAGAATTCCCTGTATTTAGCCACCGATAGTTAAAAAGACGCAACCAACACTTTTATTTGCTTACTACCAACTTGCTACGTAATACCAGTTCTATAAACATTAAACCTTAATTGGTTTACAGTTTAAATTCCTTGTTTTAAAAGGTAATTCCATATACCATACACATTTTCTTGGAGTTAAAAGTTCAACTACTGTGTTAAGTAACGAAAACAATTCCGTTGAACGTTTGGAATTTACGACTTCCAGTACTTCTCTGTTATCATAATTCGTGCCGCATTACCTTGCAATGATTATTAAATAATATGAAATATTACTCGATAAAACATATGTAATTGAATGTTGTTTTGCACAACGTTCTAATGATAAATATTCATGGAATTGTAAAAGTTAAATAAAAAGTATTATATATACCTTTCAAAGTGACACTGTATTTATTTAAATTACAGTGATATGAAGGGTTTTTCTAAGTATATTAGATAATATACTGTTATAGGAGAGCCTAAAAAACGTGGGGTGTAAAACATACCGCTGATAAAACTGTAAAAGAATGTTTAAATAGTCTCGTAGCGTGAAACAAAGAGTTTAAAGAAGGCCAAAATATGGGTGAAGTAAATTAGATGTTGGAAGGGAGATTAGAATGAAAAATAGAAGAGGGTGTACTCATGGTTGTATAAAAGTAGATTAGGCATGAAGCGTGCGCAGGAATAATTCAGTGTAGAAAATCTCATATCAACCCTAAAAGACGAAATACGAGGGTTGGTCGATAAGTCAGTGCAAAAATGAAGAAAACATTTTTTTTTTTGGTATAAACATTTTTTAATTTTCGACATATTCTCCTTTGGGGTCTAAACCTGCCAGTCATTTTTTCTTGTCCACCTGCGGATAGTTTTGCCTCTCCAAAAGTAATGTTCAATCACTACACGAAATTCTTTCTCATCCCTTATCGAACAGCCCTCGTAGGTGATGATGCTGTGATCACCATGGATATAAAGAGTATTGATAACATTAGGCGATGCTTTCAAAGCACATAATTGGTTAAACGGAATGTTTACTATGAAAGTGGTGTAAGTACATTTTTGGAAAAAAAAAATGGGAGGGCAAATAATTTACATGTAATTATATGTAAACACAGTATATGGAGACAATTTATAGTCATTATCCGTGAAATTTCTTTTGCCCATTGTAATTTTTACCCATCTATCCATCTTAGCTGAGCCAACTTCTGCCGGGTAATTATTGTCGTCTGATAGAATCGTCCCTGTCTGAACAAACCTTCTGCGTGAAACATATGAAGAAGCAAGATCCAGCTTCCGTCAAATCTTAGCAGGGGTACCGCAGGGTAGTGTCCTTGAACCTATCCTATATTTATTCTGTACTGCTGATCTACCAGTCAATGATAACAGCACTGCAGCGACTTTTGCGGATGATACCAGCTAAGGCTTCTACTAAAAACCTGCAGATTGCACTTAACCCCGTTAATGACTGGACGCAGAATTGGAAATCTATACATCTTCTTTTCAGTTGTCCCCTTCATTCTTCTAGATGGAATCCATGTCAAGGTTGCTGTGGAATTCTATTTTCAGGCAGTCTGTTTAGATGACCACAACAAATCAATTGTTCTTCCTCAATTATATAAGTCAAACTCTATACTGAATAGCAAATTCTTAAATATTGTCACAACGGCTTTAAGGCCTAAACCTTCAAGACTGTGCTCTTGGGGAGTAGCTCGGGAATCATAATGAAGCTAATTGATAACCATGAAATTGGGCAGATTTATTATAAGAACTAGATGAACACATTGACAAACAGATCTTACGGAATGTTGACTCACTGGACCCAGGGTAATTACGGCCATCTCGGCCGGTTGCTCTACGACCGACGACTGTTGACTGTCGACTTGACTCTCTACTGTCTTCCTATAATTTGGGAAGACTATTTCTTCCAATATTTACCCTGAGTCAGCTAAAAGACTATGACGTATAACAAGGAAACACATAAGGCCGTACTTGATAGCTTCAGCTCTATTTGCTTGATGTGACACAGTTATAACATATTATTGCAAATAGAGCTGACTCTGCATAGTGTAACATGTAACCTAATAAACGTAATTTACAATAACAAATCTACATTATTAAATGTTTATAAAATATTAGTGTGACAATATCCAAAGAACAATGGACATACATTACTCCCAAAATAAACGTGCCAAATACTGGTGGGCCAAAAGTCACTTTACCAGTTAAAAATTAAATAACTTTTTTACTTTTACTTATTTTATAATTTTCTTTTTTACGTTATTATGTACACATCTTGGAAATTTTTAGCCTAGGCATTAAAAATGACATCTTTTAAATTACCCCGGTTTTGTTCTTCAAAAAAGCAAGCTCTTTCTATAGCACTCTCCATAACTACTTACAAAGTGACTCTGACCAAGCATCCTTTCTGATGTAATTCTGCACCAAACCGTAAATTTGAGAGGGCCTAGCTATCCTTGACGAATGACTCTGGGTTGTTCAGTTCCCCAAAATCTAGTATTTTGTCTGTTCACAAAGCCATTTAAGTGAAAATAGGCTTCGTCTCCATTAATCAGTTTTTTAATAAAGTTGTCTTCTCTGCACTTCTCTTGAATACGGACAATAGTTTAGCCATGTTTGACGATCCATCGGCCTTAGCTCCTGTACTAATTGGACCCTGTATGGAAACATTTTAAGATCTTTGTATGCGCCTCAAAGTACTGCGGGTGATTCCAAGCTCTTGAGAACGCCGTCGAGTTCCTGGCTCTTCATCAATGCTCTGCCGTACCTGTTGAATATTTCCCTGGGAACGAGCTGAGCGGGGTCTTCCAGTCCGTGGAAGATCCTGGACGAAAGCTTGCTGTATGTATGTATTGTCGAATGACGGCAAATATCGCTGGTTTTAACAGAGGATTTCTTTCGTGAAAGTGCCGCACGTATGCTCTCTGAGTAAGAACAACACGTTGTTCTGTCGTAAATTAATCCATAATTTATTTCCAAATTTATTTAAAGAATTTGAAAAATAAATAAAATAAAATATATTAGCAAAAAAGTTATTTAATTTTAAAAGGGTGAAGTGATTTTGGCCCACCCTGTATAACAAAATTATGCGTTTTTGATTGTGTACACCTGATAACAATACTCGGAGATAATATTAAACGAATAAAATTGGATTTATGAAGAAGTTAATAAACGAAATATGTAATTAAGCAAAGGAAATTTTATGTGTTCCAATAAATTCGCTTTAGCAGTTCGACATATCAAAACAATAACTAGGTAGTGACAATATTAAGCGAAACCTTGCAGAGTAAATGCAATTCGTTTAGCACAGATTTCTGGCTTCGACACCAAATATTTTTAAATTGAGTAACTTCTTAATTGTTTAGGAGAATGTGTGGTGTCACTCTTTAAATAAAGAGTTTAATTTTTAAATCAAGCAACGAATGCAGCTGTTTTTGTTGCTCATAAGTATGTAAGTAGTTGAAAGTTCCGGGAGTATGTAAGACTTCTTTGAAGAGCTCGTGAATGAAAGACCATATTCATCCAAGCGATGTACAAAATGATTTTTTTAGGCAAAATTTAGCAACTTAAAAATTGATTAATACAGTATGAGGTCTCTTAAAACTTAATAACGTTTTAATTTTAATGTATGCAATAATTTATTTTTAATGGATTCGAATAGTTATTCCAAGTTCCAACAAAGATTCCAGGCTGGAACATCTGAATCCAGTCGTAAAGTTCATATTACAGAACACGTTTAGAACTTAATGCCGCCTTTCTTAATGCATTGATATTCAGAAATTTTGTACATCCCTACCGATATATCGGTTTGATCAGACTGTAGACTCACCTGAGTTCAACTCACCTGCAACTGGCAACCGGTCTGCATACTTCGTACAGTCTGGGATGGTCATAATCGTCTACCAGTCTGCTAGTCATTTAGTACAGTCCCGGATAGTACCTTCCACTATTTGACTACCTAAAATAACTGTTTTCTAATTGAAATTATAATAATATCTTATACAACGAGAAATTATCGACTCGTGAATTATTACAGTCAACATAAACGATTCGCTAAATTATTGCTGTGCATTTTACATGGAATACAAACACAGCAAACCTCAAAATTTGTTATTGGAAGTAATTAACGGTTGTGATGATATTTGAGCAAAGCATTTGCATGTATAAATAAATTGCAATTAACTATAAATATGAACATGTATATATGCAAACTTGTTAAGTGTTAAGTGTATTTGCAGTATTTATTCCAGTTTCTTGAATGTGATTTAAATAATGAAGATGGTCCAGCAACGAATACAGAAGCTTTGTATGGTGGAAACAACTTTTTTTTTTTTTTAACTTTTCCTATAAACATGTTTTAAAATTACATATTAACTCCTAAAAAGTCACAATGAAGTAGTTTTGTAAGCAGAAGGGGCTGATTTTTTTAGTTTAACAGAATTTAAAATATAATTTTCTTTCGGTAAACAAGTGCGTTTGTCTTAATGCATTCTTGGCCCCTAGGCAAATATAAATCTAAGGGCCCCTTTTAGAAAATCTTTAACAAAATAGTAAAAAAATTGATGTATACCTACATGGTGTCCAGTTTAAAATGAAGTACATGGGTATCTCGGAAACCGTTAAAAATACAAAGTCGGTTAAATGGGGAAAAAGTTGCGCAATTACATGCGTAACGATAATCCAGTTTTACATTTTCAATAATTCATCCTGTTACGTAGTACCACGATGAAAACGAAAAATGTACATTCTCTAAAAATCTCCATATTACCTTTATTTGAAAAGATTTTTGCGCCAAATTTTTGAGGATCGGAGAAGTAACTAATGAGGATTTTAAAAATGACATTAAAAAGATTTTAGGCCTACTATGTTTCGCGCGGTCATACCTAAAGCTGGATCCACATCAATAAAAATTTATGTTGTATTTTGTATTTCAAATTCAACACAAACATTTGCGGCGCAAATTTAAATCTGGTTAAGTATTTTACCACGTAAATAGTTATCTTGTGCGTTGAACGGCCGAATCCGCTTGTGCACGTTTGTTTATGCAGAACAATGCACTCAAAATCAAGTCCACATTGACACGACTGTGCGGCGCAAATCTCTTTGAAGTTGGCTAAAAACCGACAGCACGATGGATAGCGTGCGTTGTTCGTCACGAAATTATTTGCGTGCATTTCTATGCGGCGCACAGTCCACACCAACAAAAATTTCGACGATCACGAGCAAATTTGTGTCAAATAAAACGCACAACGCAAATTTTTATTGATGTGGATCCAGCTTTACTTTTGTTTTTCTTATGGACACCATATTGGATTTTTTCAGTTTTCAAATCTCCAGCAAATACTTTTCAACCGTGTAAAGCATCCGTATGTTTAACCTAGGAAAAATATGAAAATTTGCAAAATTAAGGTTTCACCACAGTAGGCCTTGGTGTCGTGATTAAACAATTGCAACGACTATTTCTAACAACTGTCAAATAATACATATTTTTCGGTAGTGCAAACAAGTTAGTGATTTTCAAGTTTTCAATGGATCGTTTTTCAAATAAGCATAAATATGAAATGTTGGAGTGCTTTATTCTCTGTAGAAGGAAAGCTAAATTCAAAAATTGATGAATTTTTTCATCAGTCTTCCAAATCAATGTCTTATTTGTTTTTGATTCATCCTAAAATGTCTTTCGGTATTTGGACCTTTAAATTTCCTTCACCTGCCAAATTTGCGTTTTCAACCAATCACTAATCTTAAATCTTCTAGAGACTACCAATAGTAGCATTATTATACGGTAATAATTTTACATTCCCGTCAGATGTTGATCATCCTCCTGTCAAATTTGCGTTTTTGACTAATAACAAACTCAGATTTCCTAGAAACGACCAAAAAACATAATCAACACATAATATCTTTTTCGCAATTAACAGATTTTCGGGCGTTTATTGGTCGTTTCTGAGAAATCTGAGTGTGTGATTGGTCGAAAATACAAATTAGCAGAGGGAATTAAATATTTTGATCTTGATAATTTTTGACGAATTTCGGTGACCAGTAGCGTTACTTTAATATAGATTAAACCACACCCCTGACGCACCACTCTGACAGTACTTATAAAATTTGACATAACATGCATTAATTTGACAGGTAGGTTAGGTGAAGGAAATTTTCTGACAAAATATAACTCGTGCATTGCAAATAATCTATAATTTTTGACAAATCTTCACTCATGCCACTTGAATCAGAAAAAAAAACACTCGTGCACTTGTTTTTTTGTTCAGCTCTTGCATTCGGGCATATTTACCAAAAATTATCGATAATTTTCCATGCACTTGTTATATTACTACTGAAAATATCCTGTCTTGATTAAGTAAAATAAGCCCAGTCCGTCTCTGTCCGCTATTTAACGCCAAAGTGTGATGTATTTGTCGTCCTCATTAATACATCGGTTTTAAATCAACTACGGATTTAAAGAAATTATGCTGAATCTGCGTGAACCGTTGGGCTGAAATTAAATCACTGTACCGCCTCGGGCTGGACGACTGTGTTGAGTAACAAGGGAGCCGTGCGTAACGCAGTAGAAGCCCGAAGAAAGACTTGAAAAAATCCGATTAGTTCTCTTCAGGCAATTTTTATAACTGATAGAAACTGCTGGCCGATATGACATAAATTTTGGGGAAATTTGTTTTGACCCAACTCCTGCCCTACAAAGCGGTTTACAGGACTTGAATTCTTCGAAGATTTTTAAGTACTTGTATAGATATTTCCGTTGTACACGTAGCGAGAATTTTTTTTTTCAAGGTGAAACAACAATACGAAGATGTATTAAAACCGGCCTTCACTTTCAGCTTCTCACGCGATCTCTATTCATTTTTTTTTGCATGTAGAATGTACGGTTGTAGTGTAGTACGTAGACGAATTACTTGAGGAAAAGATGACTAACGTTTTAAAACTTTCAGAGCCACCGTATTGGGTTAAACTTTGTGGTGTAAATGATTCTTCTGCATTAGTGGTAAATTAATTTATAAAAAAAACAATGCTATTAATTTCATGTTGATTTTGACGTCTTAATTAGGTAGTTATACCTGTTTAAAAGGCCACTTCGAGTTGAATTCTTTTGACTGACCGCCATTGATTTTCGTGCCGCATCATGCAAATGGTGCGTTCATTTGTTACCGGCCTTTGTTGCGGACGCTTCTTTAACTTGAGAGTGTAGTGGCTAGCGTCAATTTCGAAAATGCGCCCCAGTAAGAACGCGGATAAATATTTGGAAAAACTAGTAGGAAAAATAAAACGAAAATTTTGGAGGAATGCCCATTTTTAGTTGTTATTTTGAAATTGTTTGTGCTTAATTTAAGTAAAAGTAAAATGTGCGCGCAACCCAAATGAATGTAGGCTTTAATTATAGCTTGTTGTAAGAAAACTTTTTAAATCTGAGGAATTATTTGAGTCATTTTGTTCGAAATTTTCTCTTCGGTGTAACCAAAAGGGTCGCAGCTTTTGCTTTTCAAATAGCAGCTTGTATAGTCCGCGTCATGTCTAATGGCGAGCAGTGGGGGTGTTTTCGCGCAATAGACGCTACAATATTGTCGCGGTTATTAATGATTCGGGCCAAAATGCCCAGAGTCGGCGCTAAACTCGCAGCAATATTTTATGAAGACCGGTAATTATATCGGGGCAAAGCTGTAAAAAAAACACTCAACAGCTTAATAAATGAGACACTCGCTTCCTTCTTAGATCGTTTGGCAGAGCTAAGCGCTCTTGGGGGTTTATTATGGGTCCAATTCCGCCCAACATCTCCAATCACTAAATACTAGGGTTTCTTTCCCGGGTTCCCGGTCTATTTTAAGCTATTTTATATTTCCCGGGAAATGCTTTTTGTCCCGAGAGTTCCTGGTATTTTAAAAGTGTTATTTTCGTTTATTTTGTGCTAAAATCTTTGTAATACTATCATAACTTATCAGAATTTATTATAAATATCTTTACTAACAGTATATTATGGAAAAACTTTATTTTTATTTCAAAATATTTTTTCTCTTTTATATATATATTTTTTTTAGTGTGGTGTAAAGAAGTTCGGTCTCCATGACAAGGTTAATATCTTCAAAATACTTTTACAGTTTTATTTTTGTGTACCTAGGTAATTCGAAGCAAAATAGCTTATAAATGAAATTTTATTGAAAAGCGATGTTTCTTTGCTGCTAAATGCTCTCAAGACAATTTCACATACATCGATAGAGACTGAGAGAGAGCATTTTATGCAGGAGAACTTTTTGTTAGTAAATTAAGAAAAGACTAATTGACAGAAGCATAGATCACCGTTGTTTTCTTAAATCACATTACAAAAATTCATTGTAAAAATTATATTATTGTATTCATAAATATGAAACTGCAATAGAAAGGTTATAATTCCCAAATGTATGTTTCTCTCACCAATATTATTGAATTATTTGTAATAATCATGGAGCAAAATGTGTTACATATATGACTTAAAGTTGTTTTTAAGTAATAAACCGCTCCCTTCCGGTTTTGGATTATTCATTTAAAAATATTGACATAATTTATTACATCCCGGGAAATCCCGGGACAAAGGCCGATTTCTTCCCGGAATCCCGGGACAAGCAAAATGGTCAAATATGAGAAACCCTAATCGATACCGACATGCACTTAGCTTGACGCGTTTAAGAAATAATTTAGCTAAAGTACAGCTGTGACATCCAAGGACCTTAAAATTGGGTTTTTCTGTTAACAAAAAAAAAACCAATCTCGTTACTTTTTATGCTTCTTCTAGAAATTGAATGTCCATAAAAACTGCATTTTGCAAAGATAAACAATTTTATTGATATGCTATAATAGGAATGACAAAAGTACAATACATCACATTCAAGGCCTGAAGATTGAATGATCTAAACACACCGTCTTACCGAGGTCAATTTAGATTTTTCACTGTTTTGAAATCATGACGTTATTTCAAAAACAAATGACATGTAATAGATCTTTGTGGCAAAAATTTAACGAAGAATTTGAACGTGCAAATATTTATACAGAATGCTATAACTTCCTTTTAAATGGGAAGTGGATTTCTTGCAGAAACGCAGAATGTTGTGTTTTGTAACTCGCAATTTTACATGGGTTTTCAATTTTTTTTCCCCTAAAAGAATAAGCTTGGGGCAAGGCTAATTTTATTGTCACCCAGCTTGTATACAATTTAACAATTTATACGTAGACATTAAAAGACAATTATGGGTGTTTTTTTTGTGATAGGAAGGCATTTTTTTACTCTTAATTTTCTTTGAAAGCTGTTTATACAGGGTTCTCGTTTTTCGAGGGCCACTATGGGGATCTCGTAAACGGTAAGGGTTACGACTTCGGTTAAATTGGGTCAAAGTTGTATATTCAGGTGCTTAATAATTTGAAGCAAACAGAACTTATCTAGCTCTTTTAGTTTTTGAGATATAGGGAAAAAAGTAAAAAAGTGGATTTTTGTTTTTTGCCCGTAACATTTTCATTTGATGTCGAATTTCTTTTCTGTAAAAACTTTTTCATGGCCACTTTTTGCAAGGAATCAGAATCCCCAATTATATTTTCCGTGCGACGTTTCGTTTTTTTTTAAACCATCATCAGGTCAATTTTTTCTTATGTACGCTATATCTGATTTTACCGCCAATTTGTAGAGCATTTTTTTCTGAATTGAATAATGTATAACACTTGGCACATTTTTGAAACAATTGTTAAAAATGGCAAAAACAAATATTTTATTTAAAACAAATCCTAATCGGCATGGTAAATAATTGTCTTTGTCCCTTTTTCCTTATTCGGCATACAATTATTTGTAACAAAATTTTCGTAATCAAATAATATAAGTGTTCCTAGTTTACAAAAAACGTCCAGAAATCTGTTTACGCTTTTTGCTTATTAGAAGTCATTAAGGCAGATAAAAGGCATAACTCGTTATTTTTTGTTACAAATAATTGTATGCCAAGTAGGGATTAAATACACATTTTAGAGAAACTTATAAATTAACCAAAGAAAATAATCTAAAAATATTTGCTAAGTGAACAATGTTAATGCATTCCTAATATATTTATTAATACCGATTTTTTTATTTAAATCCCTTTAATAGTAATTTCATACGGTTTACTTACCTTCTTCCAAGGAAAAAGGGACAAAGACAATTATTTATCAAGCCGATTAGGATTTGTTTTAAATAAAATATTTGTTTTTTCCATTTTTAACAATTGTTTCAAAAAAGTGCCAACTGTTATACATGGTCGAATTCAGAATAAAATGCTCTACAAATTGGCGTTAAAATCAGATATAGCGTCCATAAGAAAAAATTGACCTGATGATGGTTTTAAAAAAACGAAACGTTGCATGGAAAATTTATTTGGGGAATTTGATTCCTTGCAAAAAGTGACCTTAAAAATGTTTTTACAAAAATGAAGTTTGACATCAAATGAAAAAGTTGCGGGCAAAAAAGAAAAATCCACTTTTTTACTTTTTTCCCTATATCTCAAAAACTAAAAGAGCTAGATAAGTTCTGTTTGCTTCAAATTATTAAGCACCTGAATATACAACTTTGCCCCAATTTAACCGAAGTCGTAACTCTTACCGTTTACGAGATCCCCATAGTGGCCCGCGAAAAACGAGAACCCTGTATAGTCATAAATATGTATCTAAACTTAAAGATTTTGGCTTATTCTGAATATGGTTAAGAATATAACTGTTATTAATACTCCTAACGACAAATTTTAAGGTCGTTATTTGTATAAATAAGTGCTGTCAGCTATCAAAAATGATAGCAAAACTGTCTTTTAAAAGTGAAAAAATATTTAATTACACATTTTTGTGAATGTGAAAGAAACTTTATTTCCAATATAACATTATTTGTTACTTAATATTGAATGCAAAAAACTCCACCTATACCTTTTAGCAACTGTAAAATTTGTGTAACCACTAAACGGATTGAATGACAAACAGGTCAGGTAGACCCAGCAAAATTGAGAATGATAAATGTTAATCTCTTATCAAACCAAATGTATAAGTAACGGTATTGTGGTACAATCATCCATAATGTATTTTAATCCTGTTTTGGTTGGCTTATTGCTCTCATAATATTTTCGCTAAACATTCGGCAATAATGTGCTGGCGTTTAAACATACACATAAAACGAGTTTCTGGTTATTCCAATATGTTCCACTAGCCACAACAAATTAGTTATAACCAAACAACAACTGAATTGCTAAAATATATAGTAAAATCGATGGTTTACATGTAGTAAGTAACTCGTCAAATCTAAATGATTCATTCTATTGGGCATTGATTAAAAAAATATGTAGATCATTTACAGCTCAGACGAAATTCTAGGTTGTTAAATATTTATTAAAAACTAATTATACACTCTTAAACTAATTTGTCGGCAGTAAAATTCATAGATTTAGATCGGCTTAAGAAAAGTCGTAAAGTATACGTAAATGGAAATAGGCTCTTATTTTAAGATCGTTTAAACCAGGGCTTCCTAAACTTTTTCCATTCGCGACCCTTTTTAACCAAGAAAGTTTTTATGCGGCACAGGTATATAAAACACTGATAATAAATAATAAGAAAATTATTTCAAGACAATCCTTTGGTATGCATGCGAGTATAATTAATTTAACCATTTATTACCATTTGCTACAGACAAAAACATTTGCTTACTTATAAGATGGGTGTATTTTTCCATAAAGAATTAAATCTTGGCAAACCATGGCAACCACCAAAATGAATCGTTTTATATTGAAATATTAAATTTAATGGTGCATGTTTACTTATTTTATGTTTTACTCAAAAACGGTAGGTTTTACGAGAAAACTAAAGAATAACAATTTTTAAATAAATCAAGCTTTAAAAAAAAATGTATTGCAAAATTTCAACCCACTAAAAAGTTCTGATAAAAAACCAACAGGGGTCGCACTTTTCAGCCCCCTGTGAAGGTGGGAGATGATTGAAAATATGGGAAACCTCTAATAAGTACAAAACATTTACCAAATATCATTCTTCTACACATTTGAGAAATAAGATAAAAGCCTAATTTTACCGCTTTCCTTTAGGGGGGTGTAACTCCGAAAGGAGACGTCTAAGGGACAAAAATATATAAAAGACCCCCCTTAATTTTTAATAAGGAATCACCTTCCAATTTTTTTGCAATACTTAAGAAACACCCTGTATAATGTCAGTTTGGAATATTTACCAATAATCTGTATTGTGCGATTTTAATTTTAAATTCCTTTTTTTCTTAATATGTTCTTTTCACCAAAATTTTGCATCCAGATTCATACCAAGATATTTTGCAGTGTTTGCGTATGAGACAATGATTTCATTGATTGTTATTGCTGAAGAGTTTCTCAGTCATTTATTTGTGAAGTTGGTATGAACGGATTTCGTTTCATTTAGTTTGATTTGCCACTATTTGGTCCATTCGTGTTGAGTATCACTAGCTATAGTATATCTCAAATAAAAATTCCCATATCGGCTTAAGCAGTTGGAACAACCCACGTACATACACAATCTTGGATTATAGACCTTAAATGATTTGTATGGCACAACACCTAAAATCATAATCGCATACCACATCTTCCTAATTGCTTTTCTTTGAGCATAATGACCATAATGCTGCAGTTCTAAACAAGTTCTCGCTAAAAGCTTATTACCTTATATACGCTATAATAGATTTTAAATTATAATTGTTTTCAAGCAAAAACTTTTGGGAAACACTGATACAGATCTTAATTTTCTTTTACCTAAGAACCCAAATTAAACCTTATTGAACCTATAATTAGGGATCAAATTTCGACTGCTTGCGATAATATTCATTCAATTAGATTACAACTTTCATTGGCGTAGACTGAATTGTAAACACAAATAATATTTAAAGAAAGAGACGGAGATTGTGCATTTGTTTCCTTTAGTTCTGCCTCTTCTTAATCCGCTGTGAGCAGTTTTAAAAGAAATATACTATATTTGTAGTTTTTGAGTGAAAATTATATCTGTTTTACCTGTTGCCAGCAAAGCTGTATTATCCGCGAATATAGCTAAGTTCATTTGATTCGATTTTGGTATACCACTGGTGTAGAGTAAATACAAGACGGGTCCAAGGACACTCCCCTGTGGCACTCCTGGTTGGATTTCTTTCAATTCTGAATAGGCTTCCCCTTGTTTTACTTTAAAGAGTCTATTAGAAATGTAGGAAGTTAAAATTTTTACATATTGGTACGGCAATATTTTGTTAAGTAGGTATGCATATTAATCCTTCATGCCACACTTTGTCGAAGGCTTGTGCGGCATCAAGAAATAGGGCTGAACAGACATTCTTTTTCTATTATATCGGTAACACGATGTACTTGACCTTTAGGTCTGAATCCAAATTAATGATCAGGAATCATTTTGCATTCTGAATGATTGGTTTTAATCTTTTAAGTAATAATTTTTCGGGCAACTTTGATATTATAGACAAAAGAGCAATTGGCCTATATGATTTGACATGTGGAGCATTTTATTAAATATAAACATGTTACAATTATTTCCCTGAAGCGACTTGTTTAAAGCATTGAGTTTTACAAAAATATCTGACAAATAATACAGTTTTTAAAAATCAACAAAATCGGATTTCTGCTCAGTCAAAAATATAACTTCATCAAAAACTTTTTACTGTTGCCAAATTTTTAGCGACCCCCACATTAACTTACGCCTTTTGGAATCGCGATCCACAGTTTAAAAAGCCCTGGTATAAACAACTTCTCGCTTACGCAGGAATTTTGAAATCGCATTATTAATTTTTTTTAGTAAAACACGCACAATGTAGATAATTTTGAAAGCCGTGCACTATAACTTTGAGTGATTTCCTTTAATAGTATAGTTAAAATCTTAACACTTTAACAACCTTCACGTGTGATTAAAAACACACAAAAAAATCTCCAACGCATTTTATTATCGCAAAAGATCGTTAACCATAAAAATAAACGGATTTAACAAGTTTAAATACGGTTTATGTAACGCTGGCCACAATGTTGTGTAATTTTATGCATGCTAATTGTTCGATGGAGTGTGATTAATTCTGTTTTACAATTATTTATCTTCGTCTCATATTTTATTGCTTCAATATTATTTAAATTTATACATGCTTTATGGTGATTAGGTTATTGACGTCTATTTACTCGTAAGAGAAGTAATCGGGATTAACAACGAAAGTAAACACTTTAAAACTGTGCTTGATGAAAAGTTATTACAATTTTACTTTCCATAAACTGAATTTTTACGAATTTCTTTAAGCACATTGTGGGCAATGTTCCCTCTAAAAAGCGTTAAATATACGTTGAATTTGAAAATGATTCGCTTTCTGTTCTGTGATCAAATTGAACATTTGACATTGTTACTCAAGGTGCCAACAAAATATAATAAAAGTTACTAAAAAGTAACCAAAATATATTGGAGTTTTCGTGCCAAAAAATAGTACAATGTAAATGGTTCATATTTTCCATGCTAAATTCTTGAACGAAATTTTTGTATTAAGAATCGTATCTATACGATTTTTTTAAACGAAAAAATAGTATAGGTAGTATAAAACAGACTTAAGAGGAGACTGTCGCTGAGCTAAAAATACAAGAGCTGACCGACAATTGAGCAAAAAAAAAAAGATGTCAAAATATAGCATTTATTTGCACGTTTACATATTAAATGGTTTAATAGTTTTTAATTTGGTCTTCACTTTTTGTTAGTCAAGCCAAGTCGAGCCTTGACTAACAGAGAGTGACACTAATTTTTGTCAGTGACAATATGTTTACTTTTTATTCAAACAGTTTTTTCATCAAAGCTCTTGATAATGGCTAGGTAGAGCTGGCCGAAACGTCGAGCATATGAATATATTACGCGGGCAAACTCCGAAGACCAAATTAAAAATAACAGTAACCGCGAAAATCTAAAATGAAATATAAAATAATTTTTATATACAGGGTGGTCCATATAGAAGGATCTCGTAAACTGTAAGAGCTACAAAGAAGTTTAAATTAGACAAATTGTTCCTCTTTGTGAGACCTATTCGGATGCTTTAATGTTTTAGAAAAGTTTCATGGCACGCTAGATAATAAATAAAAATCAAAATGGGCATATTTATGAATTGAAACAAATGAATGTTTTCATTTAACAGTGCGTAAAAAAATTTACAGCTTTTTCCTCCCAAAATATTTTTGTACCATCAACATCAAGTACAACCGAGTTATTAACAATTTAAAAAAACGCCCATTTTGGTTTTTGTTTATTATCCAGTGTGTCATGTAACTTTTTTAAAACATTAAAACATCATTGAATGGGTCTCCGAAAATAAAACAATTTGTCTAATTTAAACTTCTTTGTAGCTTTTACCGTTTACGAGATCCCAATAGTAGCCCTTATGTGGACCATCCTGTATAAGTTAAAATATTAGAATATCTTGATCTTCATATACATAATGCAGATGCTTAAAAATTTACAAGATTTCATGGACATTTCGAAGATAAAGTAGTTCTAAATCGTGTTTTTTTAATTAAAAATCTTTGTCTGTTTTGAGTGCTTTCAATGCTTGTAGACGACGGAAACTTCAGATGTAAAGTAATATACCGCCGTCTTGTAGATCCAAAAACTATTTTATTTCTGTGTAATTACGAGCTGTGCCGGCTTATAAAATCGATGTTTGTATAAGAGTTTTATGGCCACGTGTAGAAGCGTTTAGCAGCGATGTTTTTATAAAACTAATTAGCTCTAATGCGGTTTTTTGTTATAAAATATTTAACTTTAATTACGGTTTAATTGCGATTCGGTATAATATAAAGGTATTAATGGAACTGATTTGTGTCAATAACCTTAAATAATTCGAAGAAGTTATTACGGAACAAATAAAAATTCAGAATAGCTGCTTACTACAGGCGCAGTCGTGAATAATGTCATGTAGTACACGCAATATTTAATTTCAACTTCACAGAACAGGATAAATTGTGGTTGAGTTTTATCTTTTGAAGTATTTTACATCGACAATAGAAAAACACTATGAAATTTCGAAATTAGTGAAGAGTTCAATGCCGGGCGCCCACTGAAGTAATGTGATACTTGTGATCTGACAGCGATTTAAAATTGTTCTGCAGTTATTTGAGACTCGACTCAATAAAACTGAGGTATTACGGATTACGAGTCATCAAAATGCTCTGTCAATGATGAAGTTACTAAACTTAGACTATAATTTGTTTTCTTAAGTCATGTTACTCAAATTCTAAATGAGGTACCGGTTGTCCCAGTTTGGTATTCGCACCCCTACAAGTAGTGAACCATTTAACTAGGATAATGAAAATTAGTAGGCTTATAAACAATTTAACATCTTTTGGCAGTACCTACTGTGGCCTGTGACATGTATTTATTCATTTGTTTTTTTGTTGTTTCGGCATCTTTAATTGTTTCAAATAGCAGCATGGTCATGCGGGAAATCATTTTAAAGAGAATTTGATTCTTAATACAGAAATGCAAAAATGTTGATACGTTACATGGGGAAAGTTTGGAAAAAAACTGAAAAAGGTCAATAAACGACTCCATCGGTAAAATTGACTATTTATTTGCTTCCAAACTTTTGTTTTGTTGTACAGGGTGGTCTATTTTCGATGCCCATACAGGGTATCTCGGTTATTATCAGAGATAGAAAAAAACTAAATACATAAACTCGATTTATTTTTTCGAGAGAAATTTATTGCCGTAAACAGATTTTTGATATCTCTTTTAATTTTCGAAATATAGCCAAAAACCGATTTTTGGCACTTTTCAAAAATGTTAAATATCTCGTTTAAACGAGAAGATAGAAAAAAACTTTAAAGACATTTTTCGCATGATTTTTTGTGCTTAATAAGATAGCGATGTTCAATTGTTTTTTACTTATATCAATGCCGATATATTGCACCTAACTTTCTTATTTTAAATGGCAACCATAGGCAAATTATATATTTTTGAAAAACGCAAAAAAATAAGCTTTCGATTCATGTCAAAGCCAACTATGGTTGTCATTTAAAATAAGAAAGTTAGGTGTAATATATCAATATTTGTATGAGTAAAAAAAAGTTGAACATCGCCATCTTATTAAGCACAAAAAACCATGCAAAAAATTTCTTTAAAGTTTTTCTCTATCTTTTCGTTTAAGCGAGATATTTAACATTTTTGATGTCTTTTTTGATACTCGAAATTAAGCCAACACCATTTTTGGCTCTTTTCAAAAATGTTAAATATCTCGTTTAAACGAGAAGATAGAAAAAAACTTTAAAGACATTTTTTGCATGGTTTTTTGTCCTTAATAAGATGGCGATGTTCAATTTTTTTTTACTCATACAAATATTGATATATTACACCTAACTTTCTTATTTTAAATGACAACCATAGTTGGCTTTGACATGAATCGAAAGCTTATTTTTTGCGCTTTTCAAAAATATATAATTTGCCTATGGTTGCCATTTAAAATAAGAAAGTTAGGTGTAATGTATCGGCATTAATATGAGTAAAAAACAATTGAACATCGCTATCTTATTAAGCACAAAAAATCATGCGAAAAATGTCTTTAAAGTTTTTTTCTATCTTCTCGTTTAAACGAGATATTTAACATTTTTGAAAAGTGCCAAAAATCGGTTTTTGGCTATATTTCGAAAATTAAAAAAGATATCAAAAATCTGTTTACGGCAATAAATTTCTCTCGAAAAAATAAATCGAGTTTATGTATTTAGTTTTTTTCTATCTCTGATAATAACCGAGATACCCTGTATGGGCATCGAAAATAGACCACACTGTACATAGGGAATTTTTGAAAAATACACAAAACTATTTAGTATTTAAACAGTTGTCTGAATCCCTAGAAACGTAAACCATGCATTTGATTCATCGTACAAGTTAACAATAAATAAATAGGTAGCTGTCTCTGTTTAAAAACGGCCTTTTTTTTAAACCTTGAATTACCTAGTTTTTTTAGCTGATCATTGAGAAAATGACGCTTATTAACTTCTAAAAAACTGTTTCTAAATCCAGCAACTGCATTTTAAGCAGTTTTTTTCCTGAGTTGGATCTATTGTTCTAATAAACATATTAGTTTTAATTTTCTACAACATTAATATGCATTTACCCGCTCATGAATCGTATTTCTTAGAAAATCAAGCGGTTCTAAACAAATAAATCATGATTTCAATTTTTTTTTGCGAAAACTTATGTCGCAAGACTGTTAAAATATTAAAAATTTATTGTAAAATGATTCACAAATTCAGCCATGTGACTCGGCATATTTTTTGTCTAGAAAAAAACTATAATTAAGTGTCCGTACCTGGGATCAAAGCGGTGAATAATACATATTCAAAGAATTCCAATGAAAATTTTCAGAAATTACGACCAACCTACTTCATTTTTAATAAAATATCTGATCGCTAGGTGTAGTGGTCGGTATTCTAGGACCACAGGACGTGAATTATTATAAGATTTTGTTAACGAATGCATGCGGTTTCGTTTCATATACATTTATATAAATGTTAACAAATCGCACGTTGACTTTTGAAATATTTCAAGGATAAGTTGTACATACAGTAAACCGCCCACAGCTTGAATAAATTATCGAGAAAATTTTCCCAAGACTCTCAATAGTGGAGCCGTGATTAGATTACAAAACCTGCAATTATAGCTTTTAAGTGCAATTTCAAAAACGTAACAGTACATTTATTATAGACCAAGAAACACCATTAAGTGAATCACTCACTTGTGAGTAAAAAATCGGAACCCCTTCCTCGTTTTCATTGGCCAATTTACAAAAACCAATTAGTTTTTCAAAATTTTGCTTGTCGGATCACGAAATTGCTTCACACGGTTACAATATTTGTTTATAAGGTCCTAAGAGGACATTTCTTGCTTTCAAGAATCCTATGAAGTGATTTTAGTAGCCTTTAAAACTTTAAATTAGTGTTTTAAATGTTGTATGTGACGCACGAATCTTAAGTTTTGAAAACTGTAACTATTAAATAATGCAATTAACATCTCTTTAAAATGTTTAAGTATTTAGAGGGTCTTAAAAGTAGATTTATACTGTACAAAAGGATTGTAGGTAGTGTGCATTACAAGCAGGGTTGAGCAGATTTAAATCAATTGATTTAAATCACGATTTAAATCAAGTGATTTTTTTTTTAAATCATCGATTTAAATCAAGCATTTTTTTTTAAATCATCGATTTAAATCAAGGGATTTAAAAAATAAACATCAATTTAAATCACTGATTACATGAGTACAATAGAATATTTATAATAAAACAAAATTTTATTACTATTAGTAATTAAATACACGAAATGGTGAATAAACCATATCAATTTGCTCTTGTAAAGTATAATTCATTGTGGAAATGCAATAATTCAAGAAATAAATGACAAGTTGTTGACGTTAGTAAAGTGAACAGTCAGTTTTTTTCGATTTCCACGGTACTCTGCTTCAATAACGATTTGAAGAAAAATGTCGAATATCTCGAAAAGTATGAGTTTTGGGTATAGGACATATTTAACAAAAAATGAAGCTCTCTTAGAGACGAATTTGATGACATAAGAAAATGCAGGGGTTTGCATTTAAAAAAATCGAGTTACGAGCTTTTGAAAATCATGGAAATTGCCACCTATTTATGAACACTACTCTATGCGTGATTCAATTTTTTCATATCGAGCGAATAGAGCAATGTTTTCTGCATGTCCATACCAAATTACAACTCTGTACTTCGAAAATGACTTAAGGAGAATTTTTTAAATAAAGACTTAAAACCTTGACAAATTTTAAAAACCATTTTTTTTTTTAGATGCAAAGCTAAAACTAAGGCGGTCAAAAATATCTAATAAAAAATTGGGTGTTGTATTTGAAATATAAAAGTTGCTATTAGTTCCAGAGAGGTGACTCACCCTGTATATTTGAAAATATTTTTATCGTGTTCGGAAGAAAAAACTGTATGAAATAGCGTTTGAATCGACTTTCTATCTCAAGTCGTTTAGCCACAATCGACCGATCCCGCACTAATGACTCACCCTGTATATAATTAATTAAACATCACTATTTAGCACTGATTTTTTCAAAATTCTTAATCATTATACATATTTAATTTTTCATTTTAACAAAAATTCACCACTGAATTAAATATATTAGCGCAAAAAAGAAATAGCATGTGAATATGTCCAAATTCGATAATATGGTACATTTGATTTAAATCAAAAAAATCTGATTTAAATCAAATAAATCGATTTTTTTGATTTTTTTAAAAAAATTATTTTTATCCACCCTGATTACAAGTCAATTTTTTTAAATCGTTAGTTCTTCTGTTATGTGTAGGACTGTTGAGTTGTGTTATGCTGACTTTTTTTCGCGTTTTTCTGTCTTGTGCTAGCTTTTTCATGTCTTTACATTTGTTGCTTCTATCCGTTGCTGCTTTTTAACTTCGTCTTGCCAGGTTTTTCTCGGTCTACCTCTTTTGGTTTTGCCCTGCGATCTTGCTTCATAGGCTTTTCTGGTTAACCTTTCTTCTGTCAACCTATAAATGTGACCCAACCATCCCAGCTGTCTTTTTTGTATTTTTGTTTCATATTATCTTTAATTGTTCTCTATATGTTTCTTCTGATTCTATCTCTTTTTGGTTTTTCCTTGGATTTTTTTTGGAAATTCAATTTCTGCTGCATTCACTCGGCTACTATTTTTATTTGTGAGTGTCCACGTTTCACTTCCGTATAAAAGTGCCGGAGTTACCACCTTTTTGACCACTTCCACTTTTGTTCGTTTTGGGACTTCTCTTTTTCCAAAAAATGTTGTTCTTAAACTGTTAAATATTTTCCCACATTTCCTGTTCTTTCGCTTATTTCCTTGTCCATTCCTGCATTTTTCTCTATGATCACTGCTAAATAATTAAAGCTTTCTACCTGTTCCAACCTAAGTCCATTTAAAGTGGTTATGCCCTTTGTTCTCTGTTGTAACGATCAAAGTTTTAGTTTTTTCTGTATTTATTTTCATATTGATTTTTTTCCAATCCGGGTTAGAGTTTCTAGATTATGTTACAGATTCTTTAGTGTTTCCGCGACTAAGACCATGTCGTCTGCGAACATTAGCTCAGTTATGTTAACCATTTTCCGGTTGCCTAGGTGAAACGGTCTTATTTTTTGTTTTACTTCTTTAATTACCCCATCTATAACTACTGAGAATAATAATGGGCTGAGCACGCATCCTTGTTTCAAGCCCTCTTTTGTTTCAAACTCTACCGATCCTTCATTTTGGGCTCTTACAATATTAATATAAACAACAATAATGTAACTAAATCATTTAGTATCAAATTCGAGTAAAACTGGATTTCGCTGAATTTTTAGTTAATTATTAAAGTGATTTTAAATTAAGCTTATTTATATTTAGTTTTTTGTGCGTTTTTTTAACGCAACCCAATTTTTGTAACTCAAGATTATATCTGCGAAAGTACTGTAATTAATTGTGCAGTGTGTCTTTGTAAATGTCGTAACATGTTAGATAAGCGGTGACATGACGTCGCATTGTGGAGGTCAAGACAACTAAGTACTCATCTGTGGTAATAATAAAGTATTACATAAAATTGCAAATATCATTTAAGTGCTTGCCAATATGTAAAAACAGTAGAGTTTTATTGTTTTGTTGTTTGCTGATGCATTCATTTAACGGAACTAAGTGAACCTCAAGTCATAAAATGCTTTAGAGATATGCAGAGGCGGATTATAGTCGGTTGAGGCCCCGGGCGCAGAAGAAAATAATGGGTCCCTAAAAAAAAGAGAGAGAGACAGGGTAAATAAAAATACATGTAAACCATATTTTTAAATAAATAAAGTTGGGGTTTTGCGGGGCCCTTCAGAAGTCGGTGCCCAGGGCGCGCGCCCGGTGCGCCCGCCGTTAAATCCGCCTCTGAAGATGTGAAGTTAATTGTTTTGGATATGATTTTGGCTGAGCTTAAAAAATTCGTTCTCAAATTTATTAAAAACTATCATTTATGCAGAACCATACTCTCTGTTACTTGGTAGCTCATGTCTATAGAGTTAGTGCTTAATGGTATTATCCCTTATGTCAATAACCGAAATTCATAACGTTGTTCAATTGACCGGGTACCCACCTACAGAAATTTTATAATAAACTTAAGCTATAAGTTTTATATATTTTTGTAAACAGAATGACAGATTGGTCAGATCATTCAATTTTAAATGTCAAATTCTTAAACCTGTAACAAACATACGAAACATTTAATTTACTTTTGAATGAGGTAATAAACAAACCAGATATACATATTTAATAAGTTCAAAACGACCATCTAGCTCAACACCCTATTGTAAAGATTTGCCCAACTTCGTTATTTTTTAAACATCTGTTAAACATTTGTGTTGTTACAAATTACTTTCGATTTTAACCAATCGCGAAAGAATAATGTTCTCCTAATTTTCTGCAAAATTAGATGTAGAAAACTTTTTTTGCACAGTTGTAACAGAACCTCCAAATCAATAATTTATAATTTCAGACTTATACAGTGATAATTATTATTACTGGTTCATGTCACTTCCGCCACTGAGCACAAATTATTCCTCTTTCTGAGAACTATCCAGTGATGCTTTAATGTTTTAAAAGAGTTCCATGGCATGCTAGATAATAAACAAAAACAAAATGCTTTTTTTTTTACCGGTAATAACTCGGTTGTACTCGTACTTGATAGTACAAAAATATTTTTGGGGGAGAAGTTGTTGATTTTTTTACACACTGTAAAATAAAAACATTCATTTGCTTCAATATTGTTTAAATTCATGGCACTCGATAGCTTCACAAGGACTTTTTGACGAATTTTGTTTGCTTGGAGCCTAAACATCAAAATAAATACATTTAACCTTGATATTATTAAAAAGAGAGAAAAAATGCTTCTTCATAAGGTCATAGCCAACTACGGTTGCCATTTAAAAAAAGCAAGTTTGTAATTTATCTAAGAGTTTAAACAATATTAAAACAAATGAATGTTTTCATTTTACAGTGCAAAAAAAAAACTTTTTTACAAAAATATTTTTAATTATTATTTAGCGTGCCATGGAACTTTTTACAACATTGCATCACTAAATAGGTCTCAGAAAGAGGAACGATTTGTCTAATTTAAACTTCTTTGTAGCTCTTACCGTTTACGAGATCCCAATAGTGGCCCATCTATGTAGACCACCCTGTATATTAGTGTGTTTTATCGATAATTCATCATAAATCTAATTTTTCTACAGGTGGGCACCCGGGTACCCGGTTATTGAGAATGACCACATGAACTTTGATGTAAAAAAAATTTGGTTTTAGAACAGGAAAAATAGTTTATTTTACAACAAGAGATGAAAGTCCAGTTTTTTTTCGTGAGGTGCAGGTGAGATTAGCGGCGAGTGAGAAAATCTCACGTACGAAAAAACTTATTTCATCTCGAGTCGTAAATGCTATTTTTCTACGATATTAAATTTATATTATAGAACGAACGTTAATGTAAACGAACCAAATGACAATTATCATGTATAAAGTTTTAATTAATCATTTCCTTTCCATAGCGACACCACCACACTGACATTGACTTAAATAAAATTATAACCTGCAAACGAAATATGTTTAATATGAATTTTTGTACCATTCTTAGGCTTTTATATAAAATGCTACATTAAAATTTAATTATTTGATTAGAATAATAACGCAATTTTAATTAATTATGAGTTTAAGCTTAAAAAATTGATGTTGATATTATTTTCGCCACTAGAGACGGAAGTAAAACTTTCATATAGAGTAGACAGTGAGAAAATGACAACTTTCATTATAATACATGAGTAGAAAAAAATATAAAACCATATTTCGCTTTAATAAAGGTAAAATTACCAAAACATAAAAAATTAGACCAAAAGTGCTAAGGTGGGCGCCCGGATACCCGGTTATTAACATAAGGGTTAAGGCAGTTCGAAAAAAGTAATTCAACAATAACATAACACGAATATTTTTATTTTAGATGGTTCTTCTTTAATCGCTCCAAGTAGGAGAAATACACATTTTAAAAGCCCCATTACTTTAATGAACGTCATATATTCTGACCAATACGAATGTGATGAATTACCGTTGATGCCTTGTTTTTAAGGGGTTAAAAATTTTGGAATTAATTTTCGTTTCACGAACAATTTCGAGTTACGAATTAAAGTTGTTAACTTGGACCTATTACTGTACCTATTCTGCTAGATGGAACGATTATGAATTTAGGCAATCAGCTATCGCATAAATTAAAAACATAAAAAGGAGTAAAACATCACGATTTAATCGGATAGCGGTAGTCTAAATCCGTAAAATGCGGACCGTCTTGTGAAATACAAACATGTTACTGTTTTTAAAACTCTGCGGCTCATTAGGTGTACGTTTTTATTCTATACGGCGACATAACGGTTAATACACACACGAAGAACGCAACAATTGTGCGATAAATTCTCCGTTGACATCTTTCGTGAAGATCAGTTGTGGCCGACAAACTTTCGCGCTGTCACAATACCACCAGGTTCAAAGAACCAAGTTCTTAATAATATATGCAGTTGACATGCAGTGGTTTGTGGGGTTAACCTTGTAGCAAAGTTCAATGGCCGCTGCTCTTTGCAAAAGATTTACTAAAAGCCGTAGTCCTGGTACCAGCGGCTGACGCAAGTCTGCGACAAGGTGATAAGCCGGTACCCACAGCACGCCGTCATAGATTTCAACGATCAGTCAAGGGAAGCACCCGGATTTAGCATTCGTAATTACCAACTTAACCAGACCAAATGACTCACTAATTCTATTTACAATTTATATTTGTGAACAAGTTTCTTTCGTAAGGTAACACATGGACGAAAATTTTAAATTCTTCAGCGCCTACGTTGATTTTTAAGGACGTGCACCCACGCCCGTGCAAGAAGATCGTGCAAGTGTATTTCGATAGTCAAATTCATAAATACTCTAAATAACAATACAGTAACTAGCAAAACCCCGATTTAGCGGACTAACTGGCTAAAGAAATGTCTGTCAAATCCAGTTGTACCCACCTAAAATAGCTTTTGAACCAATCCCAAAGTCTGATGATAACAAATTCGGACTCCCCTCTAATGTTTTATAATACAGACTTTAAAAAAAAGGGTGATAAAATACAAATTGGCTATTTAATTTTTTTTAGAATTTCCAGTTTATAAAAAAATAACTAACAAATTTCAGTGCTAGAAGACAACATTGGTTTTGTCATGATTTAACATTTGCAAAGTCCTAATTGTGAGACGTAATTTCTACACTTAAAACAGGGCCGGTCAAGTGGGGGGTGCAGTGGGTGCACCTGGGCCTCCGACATGGGCCCCAAATCTATTTTGATTTTTTTTATTTTTAACCTTTAAAGGAAAATTAAAATTGTGTGTATTGTCTGAACACGAAATTTAAAATGTTGTTACAATCTTCGTTCCCATGGTCGTTTGAAAAAGACCAAGATAACATGGTCGAAACGTCACGTAATCAAAGAAGACGCGGTTCCAAACCCGGGAACGAAGATTGTAACCTGAACAACAGCCGCGAAAGCCTGAAGAATAAAATTTCAAAATGTTGTAGAATCTTGATGATTTTTTAGAAGTGGACTGTTGTTACCTATTTAGATTTTTAATAATTGACTTGTTAACTTTTTACATTACTTTGTTGCTTACCTATTGAGCTCAGTAGGTCTTTCTCACATAACATTAACATGAATGAATCAAGGTGTGTCTACGTAAGATAATTTCGCAATCCATTTGGCTGCGAATAAGATGTCTTGCATGATATTCTAGAACAGGGGTCGGGGAACTTTTTTACCTATTACCCCAAAATATATTTATTTACGTTGACGTTAGACCCTTGATTTGAAAGCAAGAAAATGATAGATTATTTACATTCAAAAGGTTTGTTAAATCTATTTATACGTATATACAATTATTATAAATATAAAAAGTATAAAATAAATGCCATAAAATAAATATCCTCATTATGAAACAAGTGAAATTTTTTAAAAATATAATTTTATTTATGTCTATTGAGTCCTCATTACCCCCAAGAATTTCAGTTTTACCCCACTTGGGGTAATTTGCCCCGGTTCGCCGACCTCTGTTCTAGAAGGCGAGTCCATATGCCACTGTGTGCAAACTTTTATTTAATAAATAGGTTGGTTTGAAAAACTTATGCTATGGAATCTCAAGCATTTTCAATTTTTGGAATTTACTTCGTCGCAATTTTTATCTTCGTTGGTTTCGATATTTTTTAAGGCATCCTTTCTAAGACCTGTATTTAATTAAGCTTTTATTTTTGCTAAATTCTTTTCTGTTTCTATAGAAATATCTACGTCTATTTTTTTAACAATTCCTTTAGTTTACAAATACATTTTCACCTACAAAGAATCTAAATGAGACACTTTTACATAGTTTATTATCTTATGCCAGGGGTCCACAAACTTTTTAAGAGGGGGGCCACATAGGGGTAGTGAAAGTGCTAGGTGGGCCGAATTTTAAAAAAAAATGTTTACACGAAATAACTATAGGTAAGCATAACAAGAATAATAACGCCATTACAACTAAACAAATAGATTTTTCTTAATAATAAAGTAAACTAAATATACAACAAATAAAATATTTCTTAACTACATTGAACAAATAGGTATTCCCAAAATTGGGATTAATAACAATCAATAATCACCGTCAAATATTGAAATAGTGCTAATGAAAACCATGCAATTGTTTCTTAATTGCCTAAATTACTTTATCGAAATTTGTTGTCAAATTTTAAACACTTATTTTTAAAAATTGTATGCAAATAATTACCGTCATGTCATGTTTTGTTAAAAAGGTCGCGAGCCGGATAAAAACACCTCGCGGGCCGTAGTTTGGGGACCCCTGTCTTATGCCATTTAAACTGGAAAACTGATAAATATTTTTCGTATATTTTTCGTCATAATTATCTATCAAAATATTCTCATTAGGAAGGGTCACGATACGTTGTTGCTAGAATTTGATTAAGGCTGTATTTATTAGATCAAGAACATCAAAACTAAATGTTTTCCAGAATTATACGTACCACTGGCCATTTGCTTCGGAAAAATAGGGAAAAAACTGAAAAATTGGTATAAAAAAGTCATTTTTGCGATCGCGTTGGCCATGAAACCGTCAGAGATAAAATCGAAATTCTTCTATTTACCGATACGCGCATCCTTTGCAAGTAAAATGGTGCAAAGTTTTTGAAAAAATCTTGAACGGTTTCGGAGAAAAACGTCAAAAACGAAACCCCTGCATAAGCGCTATGATTTAAGAAGTTGTGGTATATCTGTTATAACTATATCTATGCGACTTGCACAGGCGTTTAACATAGGGCAAACCGTTTTTACAAACGTTTAAGATTTTTTCAAAAACCTTGCACCATTTTACTTGCAAAGGATGCGCGCATTGGTAAATAGAAAAATTTAGATTTTGTGTCTGACGGTTTCATGGCCAACGCGATCGCAAAAATTACTTTTATTATTCAACTTTTCAGTGTTTTCCCTATTTCTCCGAAGAAAATGGCCAGTGGCACGTATAACTCTGCAAAACATTTAGTTTTGAGGTTCTTGATGCAATAAACACGGCCTTAATCAAATTCTAGCAACAATGTATCGTGATCTTCCCTGGTCAGTATCCCCCCGACCTGTTTTTCTCCTCTTAAAATTTTTAAAACATTTAGGATGTACCTATCATTGATTTATCAAGAAAAACATGAAACTCATTGGAGGATTAAATTGATAACACATTTATTTGGTAATTTAACCATCCATAAGGCTCTAACGGTTTCCAAAATCCACATGTTCTTCTTGATGAATCGTATATTTTTTTGAATCCACAGAACATTGTTAGTTATAAGTGAAGATTCAAAAGTAAATAATAAAAAAAAACAAACTAGACTTTTATTTTAACTCGTTTAAATGTGCCACTAGCTTAATTTGTGATTTTTTTATTGTTACAGAAAATTGGGGTTGGACCTAGTGCCAAGACAGGGTGCTGAAATGGTAGATCCTGATTCCATGTCTGTTGTTGAACTATTTAGTGTCCATGTTTCAAGTGCAGAAAACTCTCAAGGTGCATCGGTAAGTTCAAAATACATAATTAGCATAGTATTTTAGTTATGTTAGATGTTAGTAATCAAAATATTCTTTATAAATATGCGTCGTAACTTTGTTATTTTTTTTTAAGAACTTAGTGGATAATTATGTATGTAAATATTTCTTTTGCTATTATATTTTATAAAATGAATTGTGAAATACTACAGTACTGTCAATTCGTGCGGCAATGGCAAATGAATTAATCTGTTTTAAATGTTTCCCCTGTAACTAGCATGTCTGCATTGTCGTACGCGATTTTCAGGAACATGTTCTTGAGAAACTCGAATCCCTGCGTTTGGCGGCGTTTTAATTATAGTATAACTTATGTAAAGTAAAAAATTTGCGTATTTATTTAAGATATTTCGTTTTTATTTTGAATTTTTATTGTGTAGTCAAGAGGGACATTAAGAAAAAAGGAATCAAGAAAAATTTTAACTCATCATTTATATTTTTGCATGAGAGATTTTGGTCACCACATTGGAGAAGACACTGAAATTTATTTTTCGCTGTATGATGCCAAAAAACAAAAATATATTTCGGAACGTTTCCTAGTCAGGATATCCAAAGAAGGCTTTTCAAGTTACGTTGAAAAATTACACAGCAATTGTACTATTTTTACGGTAAGTCTTACCACAATTTTTTATTTTCATTAGTAATTTGCAATTTACCAGTAGCTGGGTGTATCTACACACGAAAATAATTCAAAAATTTGGAACTGCTGTAATAATTTTTCTTTGAGGTCTTTTAGCATACTAACAGACATTCTTTAAAGTATTTGTAGCATTTTCAAAAAACCAATTGAAGAACTTTCGAATTTTTGCTCAAAAAAAAAATTAGGTCGAGGGTAGAGTAAAGTGCCCTAATATGGAACAGTTACCTATTATGGAATACATCAGTTTTATGACAATGAATAAGCGATATCCGTTGAAAAGTATATGTACCTATTTGTACATTGATCACACATCCCCAAATGTAAAATAGTTAAAAAATATTCACTAGATTACATAACAGATTCAAATATATTTTTGATGTGCTACTGAGTTTTTAGGCTAAATCTTTCAGTGCAAAATATTATATGCTAGGGTAAATGACAAAATATTTTATTGCATGTTTATTTAGCATGAGCCTTTACATTTCAATTAAATAGACCAAAATTTTGATTGGGACCATTTCATGTTTTACATATACCGATTTTTGAAATGCCTAATATGGAATACATAGAGGTGCCTTTTAATGAATATGATTATGGTCACTAAGTACAGCAATATGGGTTCAGTGTCAAAAGTGTCAGAAATGGGCAGACGAAAAATGTGCAAAATACGCAAAAAAAACAATTCTATTGTCCTACCTGTAAAAAATAAATAAATTATCAACATTTAGTTCGAATGACACTTGAATTATAATTTAATTTACATAAATAACAGAGTTTTGGTTTGGTTTAAGTAATAACGTAAATCAAAAAGAAATAAAAGATTAATCTATGAGCAGTTGTTTATTTTAATGTATATTTCCTATATAATTCTATATTCCATATTAAGAACTCCTAGTATTTCATATTAGGTTCCCCGGGTCTTAATATGGAATAGTAGTAACATTTAAAAAAAATAGCTATATAAGAAATATCTACCGTAATATCGTACCAGAATTCGAGTAATGTGTAGCATATTCATTACAAATTCCTTATAATTTGTTTCGCAAAATTTTGTTGAATAAATGTGAATATTATTGCCGAATACAAAAAAGTATTCCATATTAGGGCACTTTACTCTATTCTATACTACACTGGAAAATACAATAATTTTAATTAAACTGCTGTAAAAAATTATGACGTTTTTGAACGAACAGAAAGTAGAGATGTATTCTTTGGAGTGTGTATACTAAATTCAAAAATTATAAAGTTAACTAGAAAACTTTCAAATGTTTATCAAAAAAAAAATGCAAAACTAAAGATTTAGAAATTTTTAAAAACTTTGAAGAGCTGTAACAAATGTTTTAAGCCATTTTTAAACGATTTGGGAGTATATATGTATTCCTTGGAGTAGGTATGTTTATCAGTTTTGGGAAGTATGGAGCTTTTAATAGAACTTTTTTACCACAAAAAAAAAATTGCAAGCCTATTATATGAAGAGATGTTTTAAATACTTTGAACACCTCAAAAAAACGTTTAATGGGTAGATATTTTGAACTAATTAAGTGTAATACCTTCGTGTTTATCATACTAAGTACCTACTGACTATGTTTAATCATTATTTTTCAAAGCTTTGAAATACTTCAAAATACTGATGTTTTAAAGCTCATGGTATCAGATATACTTACCTCACAAAAACTTGTTTTATAACTAATTACTTGGTCTATTTTAGTCAACGGTCATGTAGGTGAATCTCTGTTGCATATTCCATTAAAGTAATAACTGTTTAATTGTCTTTTATGAAGTTGTTAAATATTTTCCATTATAGTTATTTAATTCAATGATATAGATATAAATTTTCTCAAACTTTAATTAGAAATATAAACCATAACTTTTTGCATTAGAAAAAATACACTGTCTAATTAATACCCCACATTTAAAAATATATTACAAAATGAAAATATTTAGCCAAAAGTTGAGAATGTAGTTTCAATATCAACACGTTGTTCTTAACTAAGTTGAGCTAAAATTTCTGTTTGGTCAGGAATCGCTAGCGACTCCTCAATAATCAAGTTTTGAAATGTTAAGATAATCATGATTATAAAAAATTTCAGGACTTAGGTAATACAGATCTCACGAAAGAAATATTCATAATAGCTCATGTAACAAGAATTGGAAAAATGCTGTATTCTGAGAGTTCAAAAAAGACTGAAAAAAATACCCCAGTTGTACACCAAGTTTTCAAGAGACCCCATGGTGTTGCTGTGCAAAATTTAGGTGATATTTTAGTTGGTAAAGAAGGAGAATCAGAACAAAAGGAGTTTACCCTCAAAGTAAGTTAATTAACAGGAAAGTTGATCATTTAGTGTTTGAATATCGGTCACCATCTTCGATTTAATGGATGTGAACAAAATTTATATTTTTAATTCTACTCAATTTTTTTTATCACTTGAAACGAATACATTCAATAATAGTAAAACAAGTGAACATAAAACAGTTGCTATAAAAGGTTAAATAAATTTAAAAATAATTAAAAACAAAAGAGAACAAAACAGTTGCTCAAACTATGCCCTAGTGCAGTGTTTCTCAAACTTTTTACTATGAGGACCCCTACCAAAATTAAAAGCTTACAGAGGACACCAATGAATTGCTTAGTAGACAGTATTTTGTTTTTAATTAGCATGGCACAAAGATTAGAATGATTTTTGAACACAATAAAAGGCTTAGAGGACCCCTTCAGGAGAATTCAGGGACCCCGAGGGGTCCACGGACCACACTTTGAGAAAGACTGCCCTAGTGCATCCAATTTTAACAACAATTTGAAAAATAACTAAATTTTGATAGATTATATTAACAATTTGATATTTTTAGGTCTACCAAGGTGAAGAAAAAGATTATCATCAACTTCATGAACTAATTATTCGACAATCAGGAAAATATAGTGCTCTATCATGTCAGCCTAATTATGGTAAAAAATGGTTTTTCCAAACTACCGCGATTTTCTTAATATTTATTTTGATGTTTTTAGGAATAATTTTATCTCTTAAAATGTTACACGGAGAATTAAAACACATCAAAGAAGAAACTCCATTACTGTTCAAAAATATTAGTCTAACAAGTAAGCTAGGATTTCCCGATGTAATAATGCCGGGAGACGTTCGTAACGACCTATACCTCTGCTTAGACAAAGGTGATTTCGAAAGAGGTGGAAAATCGACTGGAAAAAACATTGAAGTCACAGTTTTAGTATTAGATAGTGAGAAAAATATAGTTCGAGTAAGTATTTTTCTTTTAAATATAATAACATCTTATTTGTGTTTATTTTTGTTTTAGAATTGTATATTTGGAGCATCGGGCTTAGAGGGTTCATCAGAGTACAATTCAATGATAATTTACCATCATAACGCCCCCTCTTGGGCAGAAAATATAAGGCTCACTCTTCCGATTGATAAATTTGCTGGTGCTCATGTCCGCTTTGAATACAGGCACTGCTCAAGTAAGTTAATGCTGTCAGCGTAATTACCCACAGTCTTGCGTGAACATTATTTTCGATGCCCATACAGGGTATCTCGGTTATTATCAGAGATAGAAAAAAACTAAGCATGTAGTCTTGATTTCTTTTTTCGAGAGGAATTCATTGCCGTAAGCAGATTTTTGATGTCTTTTTTAATTTTCGAAATATAGCCAAAAACCGATTTTTGGCAATTTTCAAAAATGCTAAATATCTCGCTTAAACGAAAAGATAGAGGAAAACTTCTAAGTCATTTTTTGCATGTTTTTTTTTCCTTAATAAGATAGTGATTTATGTCAAAGCCAACTATGGGTGCCATTTAAAATAGGAAAGTTAGGTGTAATATATCGAAATTTATATGAGTAAAAAAAAAATGAAAATCGCTTTCTTATTAAGGACAAAAAACCATGCAAAAAATGTCTTTAAAGTTTTTTTTTATCTTTTCGTTTAAGCGAGATATTAAACAATTTTAGAAATTGTCAAAAATTGGTTTTTGACTATATTTCGAAAATTAAAAAAGATATCAAAAATCTGTTTACGGCAATGAATTTCTCTCGAAAAAAGAACTCGAGACTACGTATTTAGTTTTTTTCTATCTCTGATAATAACCGAGATACCCTGTATGGGCATCGAAAATAGGCCACCCTGACATTACCTGCATGTTTTCATATAAAATTTGACCTAAAACAATTACAAAAAGTAGTCCCATTTAATTTTATATACAAGGGCCCCTTATGCTGTAATTATACCACTGATTGACTGTTGTAATAGCATTTTTTAAAATTACAGCTAGGGAAAAGAATGACAAGAAACTATTTGGATTTTCATTTATTCGACTCATGGATAAAGAAGGTGCTACAGTGCAAGACGGCGTTCACGATTTATTCATCTATAAATGCGAAGATCCAGATAAATTACATAACTGTGGATATTTATCGGTGCCATATTTTGCTAAGGATGCCGAAGGAAATTTCGAATCTACCGGGACATTTTCGAGAAGTCATAAAGAATTTGTTTCGGTTAAGACGCTTTTATGTTCGACAAAACTTACTCAAAACGGTAATTACACCAAAAAATAAAAGAAGGACGAGAAGTGTTGATTGTGTTTTGTTTTCAGTCGATCTTTTGTCTTTGCTTCGCTGGAAGTCACATCCGGAAAGAATACAAGATTCTCTTCAGAGGGTCTTAAGATTAGGGGATGAAGAACTCGTTAAATTTCTACAGGACGTTTTGGATGCTCTGTTCGCACTTTTTTCTACTGAAGATGGAAATTCTACTCTACATAGCGGCTTAGTTTTTCATGTATTAGTATCAATTTTTAGTTTATTAGATGAATCGAAATTCCAACACTTTAAACCAGTTTTGGATGTATACATAAAGGAGCATTTTGCAGCAGCCTTAGTCTATAAGTAAGTACATTAGATTCAATAACATTTATTTAACCTTTTTTTTGGTATTTTGTAAAATTTTGTGAATACTGGTGAGCGTAGAAACTAGTAATTCGCCTTTTAAAATGGAATTAAGGCAGTAAAAATTTCCTGTGGCTTAACTTAATTTAATTTTTGATCTAAATACTTCTTATTAATATTATACAGGGTGTGTAGAAATTGGCGGAAGCGCTACACGTGGCGATGTTCTTCGTAAAATTCTAAGTCGAAAATCTTAATACGAAAATGTTGTACCTTGCTCGATGTGTCTGCAAGAGGTCCTCAAAGTTTTGACATTTAGTCCTTTAATAAGCGTTATTATTTAATACTTGCAAATGAAAAGGCTGCAATTTGGAATAAAAATAAATTTCGAATAGTATTTTTTCCTAGATATTGTGTTCTTCCTTTCAAAAATTGGTGTTGAAAATATGTAAATCACTGATTTGAATGAAAATAATACATATGGCAACATTGTCATTAGCTGTCATCTCTGTTTTTCTCGTAATTATTTCTAGTTTGTGTTTTACAATACCCAAAAGTTTGCAGCTATGTTTACGAACTGAAGGCCTTCAGTTCAAACAAAAATTGTAAGTACCTAAGTAAAAATTGCTGATAAAAAAATGTCCAAACGCAAATCAATGTATGCAATGTTGGCAATTTTTTTTTTTTCTTTAAATGGTTCCTGAGGCCATAGGAAGAATGGTACAACATTTTTGTATCAAGATTTTCGACTTAGAATTTTACGAAGAACATCGTCAGGTGTAGCGCTTCCGCCAATTTATACACACCCTGTATATTCACATATTTCAATCAATAATTCAGATGCTTAAAAAAGTTGAGAGAGTATTTTTAATAATGTTTTATATTCAATTTGAATCTACATTCGATTTTCCTGTCTGTTATTTTTATTCCTCATCTATAAAAACAATTTTTTCTAAATGTAATGTTTTAAAAGTTTTTACAAAAATGTGCTTAACTAGATAATGACAAAAAATAAAATATCATCTAATTTATACATACAGGATGATTCAAATTCGAGGGCGACTATGGGGATCTCGCTTATTTACTGAAGATAAGAGGGTAGGTTCAAATTTGGCAAAGGTGCTAAATTTTATGCTCATCAGTAATATTAAAACAGATTTAAAATATCTTCAACTGTTTTTAAAAAAATTGAAAAAAACTGAAAAAATTACTTTTTGTTTTTTGCTATAACTTTTTTATTTATTTATTTAATTTTTATCTGTAAAAACTTTTACATGGTCACTTTTTATTTTACTTTTAATGGTACCATCAATTTTTTGCTGTGCCAATTCCGTTTTGTTTTATAGGTCCTAACCTTTTAATTTCTTATTGGTGACAAACTTGATTTTCATCTGGTTATTAGATATGTTAAATAAATGTAAACCTTTTTTTTTCAAATAAATACGTTGTTTATGTAAATAACTTAATCATGTAATACATTTTTGAAATTAGAAAAAAAGTTCTAGTGAACTAGATGAAAATCAAGTTTGTCGCCCATAAGAAATTAAAAAGTTAGTACCTATAAAACAAAATGGAATCGGCACAGCAAAAGATTGATGGCACCAAAAGTAAAATAAAAAGTGGCCATGTAAAAGTTTTTACAGATTTAAAAGAAATTATAAATAAAAAAGTTATAGCAAAAAAACAAAAAGTAATTTTTTCAGTTTTTTTCAATTTTTTTAAAAACAGTTGTAGATATTTCAAATCTGTTTTGATATTATTGATGAGCATAATATTTAGCACCTTTGCCAAATTTAAACCTACCCTCTATCTTCAGTAACAAGCGAGATCCCCATGGTCTCCCTCGAATTTGAATCACCCAGTACACAATGTAATACATCTAATTTATTTGTCTTCAAAAAAATTAAGTTTGCTCTCGTACTAGGTGTTTGGGGTGAACTATTAAGTTACATAAGAGTTAAAACATACAGCAACTTGTTTAAACTGTATTAATTACAAAGTTTAAATTATGTTTAAATTTATCTTGTATGTCGTTCAGATCCCCTTGTGCCTCTTAGCAAACTCTTACTCATGCAATGAGGTTCATTTTCATTTAAAGAGGTTTGTTTACGAACAGAATTCTCTTTTCTGATGAGGTGAATATCCCAGACATATTCCTCAGGATAAAATAATTTCTTGGTGCCAAAGCTGGTCAATACTTCAGTGATATGGTTTCAGCAAGATGGAGCTACAGGTCACACTTCTTAGAAAAACTTTTGAAAAACTAATAATTTCCAGATGCTAAGAAATTTAATGGTCTCCTCGTTTGTCTCTAGGAATATCTGAAGGAGAAAGTACATACAAATACACCAGTAATCATTCAAGAGTAATAAAAAAAACATTTGAATGGGAATTGAAACAATAATAGAAGAAAATTTACGCCATCTTATGAAAATTCACTCAAAAGAGCAAGAATTTGCGAGGAGACAGAACAACATAATTTTAGGGACATCAAAGTTGATCCCAAAAAGAATAGTTTAATTTCATATTAAGGAAAAGTAATTGAATGTTTTAACTCCTATGCAATTTATGGCCCATCCTGTAATAACCAGAGTTACCAAAATATTGTGATTGATGATTTTTTAAATATTCATTAGCTTTAGAAAAATATTTATCATGCCAGACAAGGGCCAAGCAAGCATTGTTTTATGTTTGTATTATGAACTGGCAACACCTGTATAAACATAATTTTTTTACAGAGGTTTGCTGACGAGTGTCCAACATTGTGCAGACTGGGTAGCATCCACAGACAAACAGGAGCCAATACAAAAGTGCTTTAAAAGTTTAGAATACATTTTTAAACTAATAATCCAAAGCCGCATGCTCTTTTCCCGAGCAACAGGGGGCCAGTTTGAGGATAGCTTCCGCAGGGACTTGTACAGCGTATTTTCTTCTCTGAACACCATGTTGGGAAAAACTACACCAACAATAATATCAACACAGGTAAAAAAAATTAAAATTTGATTAGAATTTAATACAAAACTGGTTATTATTGCTATTAGGTGGCACTTTTACATTCGATCAGTGCAGTGTACGAGCAATTAATAGATGTATTGGCACCTATAGAAGTTACACAACTTGCAGTTGCTTTACTTGCCTCGCTTCCCCAAGAACTACCGGCACAGCTAGTGCAAGCTAAATTAATTGCAGTTAAGAACTTAGTTATGAGCAGACTGTTTCAAGATGATGGTAAGTGTTAATTAATAGAGTTGGATTAGAAAGTTTCTAGCTTCAAACTCAAAGTATAACAATGTTAGTATCCAAAAGTGTCTGTTGTTTTATGTATGAGTTATCTTGAATGTATATTTGTTGTAGAATCTCGGAATATGTTACTAGCAAATGCTTGTAAACATCTTCGATATCACCTGATGCATAGGGATGAGCTTCGACTTTGTACAGAAATACTGGGTGAAATATTATCATTCTTATTTAAACAACGCAGGCAGTGTGATGAACTGGGGAAAATTAATAACTGCACACAACATGATGTCGACACATTGTGTATTACGATATTTGAAGTTTTGATCCAGACTGTATTTGTAATAATCGACAAAAGCACAACAGTTATAGTGAGTTTTAATTTTAATTATTAAGGCAACTTTATTATTTTAAATCATTATTATTAATATTAACCAAATAAAAGAGTGGTTTACATTATGAAGCTACAGTACCTGTATCAAGAATTCCAAAAATTCCATTTTTAAGTATCCAAATTGCATCTAAACGTCGTAATAATCATTAGAAATTTAAAATCTTGAAATAGTACGCAAAAAGCAACAATATTTTGCAAGTATCACAACTTAATAATGGTGAAAAATTCAAAATATTGAACTAATAGACCACAAACAACAATGTTTTGCAAATATTACAAATTAATAATAATTAAAATTCAAAATAAGGACCTAAGGCCACAAACAACAGTATTTTGCAAATATTACAAATTAATAATTATTAAAAATTCAAAATAAGGACCTAAGGCCACAAATAACAGTATTTTGCAAATATTACAAATTAATAATTATTAAAAACTCAAAATAAGGACCTAAAGCCTCAAACAACAATATTTTGCAAATATTACAAATGAATAATCATTAGAAATTCAAAATACAAACCTTATCGGCCACAAATAACAATAGTTTGCAAATATTACAAACTAATAATAATCATAAGAAATTTAAAATAAAGACCATATTGACCACAAACAACAATATTTTGCAAATACTACAAACTAGAAATGATTAGAAATTTAAGAGATTGAACTACTAGGCCACAAACAATATTTTGCAAATATTACAAATTAATAATCATTAAAAATTCCAAATAGCGACCCAAGGCCACATACAACAATATTTTACAAATAATACAAACCAGTAATGATTAAAAATAGCAAGCTTATCGGCCACAAACAAGAATAGTTTGCAAATATCACCAACTAATAATCATTAAAATTCAAAATAGTGACCTAAGGCCACAAACAACAATATTTTGCGAAGATTACAGTATCTAATTTAAACTGACGACCTAATGGGCCACAGACAACAATATTTTACAAATAATACAAACTAGTAATGATTAGAAATGTAAGAGATTGAACTACTAGGCCACAAACAATAATATTTTGCAAATATTACAAATTAATAATCATTAAAAATTCCAAATAGCGACCCAAGGCCACAAACAACAATATTTTACAAATAATACAAACCAGTAATGATTAAAAATTCAAAATAGCAACCTTATCGGCCACAAACAAGAATAGTTTGCAAATATCACCAACTAATAATCATTAAAATTCAAAATAGTGACCTAAGGCCACAAACAACAATATTTTGCGAAGATTACAGAATCTTATTTAAACTGACGACCTAATGGGCCACAGACAACAATAGTTTACAAATAATACAAACTAGTAATGATTAGAAATGTAAGAGATTGAACTTGTAGGCCACAAACAACAGTATTTTGCAAATATTACCAATTAATAATTATTAAAAACTCAAAATAGTCATCTAATAGACCATAAACAATATTTTGCAGGTATTACAAATTAATAAATACTAGCAATTTAAAATATTGTACTAATAGGCCACAAATAACAATATTTGTGATTGTTACAAGTTGTTCATCATTAAAACTTTAAAATATTCCAAAAATAGGCGAAAAACAATCATATTTTGCAAGTATTATGAAATGAAAATCATCAGAAATTCAAAAGCATTAGAAATTTTAAATATTGTATTAATAAACTACAAACAACATTTTGTAAGTATTACTCAAATATCATGGTAAATATGTCAGTGTTTCTCAAACTTTTTGCTGTGAGGAGCCCTTTCAAAATTAAATACTTACAGAGGACCCCAATGAATTGTTTTGTAGACAATATTTTTGTTTTCTTCTGGCCTGAAAACTAAATTTGGATGATATTTGAACATTATGAAAAGGTTCGGGGACCCCTTCAGAAGAATTCGAGGACCTCCAGGGGTCCACAGACTACACTTTGAGAAACACTGCACTAGGCCATAAAAAACAATATTTAGCAACTCCACTGAGTAATTTAAGACAGCCATTAAACCATAAACTGAAAAACAGTTCTCAACAACCTATTTCTTAAACTGTTATTCCTTTTATTTCGTTGATGTTTTTTGCCCAAATTATAACTTTTTTTCACAAGATCAAATCCACAGCATTTCTATTAATTTTTTTTTAAATTGATGCTAGGTGTTTCTTTGGGCTACATTTTAGCTTGAAGAGGCTCCTCAGAAGCCCCAGGCAGTATAAACATATTTGAATGAAACTGAACTGAGTTTTCTTTTTGTTTTCAAATCTCTAATTTTAATACTGTGATAGTAATTTTAAATATATTTTTTTAATCTAATGAGAAATTATATTCTTTACAGGGACGTCTCGTAGCCTGTTTAATTGGATTATTACAATTATTAGATGAAGATCACTATAAAAGATTATGGGAATCATTGTTAATTCATGATCGAAAACCCCTTAAAGATTTTTTGATGCGTGTATTTCTAGTCTTCCGTGAATTAGTAAAACAAGAGGTTTACCCTCCAGACTGGTTAATTATCAAGATGGTAGCAAATAACGTCATGTTAAAAGCATTACAAGAACTAGCACAACCTTTAGCATTTACATTCCTAGACAATCGAGGGGCTTATTTTGATAAAGAGGTATTTAATGATTTTTTTGGTACGACTTTTAGTTTCAAAAACGAATTTTTGATTACTTTGTAGCTTTGGACAAATTATTTCAACTTAGCTGTAAGTTACTTAACGCAACAGTCTCTCCAATTAGAACAATTTTCCGAAGTTAAACGAGAAAAAATTATAGAGAAATATGGAGATATGCGTGTACTGATGGGTTTCCAAATTCTATCGATGTGGTCACAGCTCGGTAAGTTGTGACTTAAAACCTTAACCAACTTTTGTAAGTATTAATTTGCATTCAGGTGATAACAAACTCCATTTCATACCATCCATGGTTGGTCCGTTTTTGGAAGTGACTCTTGTACCAGAAATAGAATTAAGGAAAGCGACTTTGCATATCTTCTTCGATATGATGGAATCAGAACAGAAAGCTAGAGGAAATTTTAAACAAGTTGAAAGTGAATTAATAGATAAATTAGATATATTAATTTCAGAAAACAAAGGTGATGATGAGTATCGGCGATTATTTAATACAATGTAAGTACGTTAATCATTTATTTTTATTTAGCCATAAGTCCTATTACTGTTAGGTGTAGGACTGTTCAGTTGTGTTGTGCTGACTTTTTTTCATGTTTTTCTCTCTAGCTTTTTTTATGTCTTGCCATTTGATGTTTCTATCCATTGCTGCTTTTTTAACTTCGTCTAGCCAGGTTTTTCTTGGTCTACCTCTTTTGTTTTTTCCCTGTGATCTTGCTTCATAGGCTTTTCTGGTTAAACTTTCTTCTTTCATCCTATAAATGTGACCCGACCATCCCAGCTGCCTTTCTTGTATTTTTGTTTCAACTGATTTTATCTTTAATTGTTAATTTCTGATTCTATCTTTTTTTGTTTTTCCTTGGATTTTTCTTAGAAATCTCATTTCTGCTGCATTCACTCGGCCACTATTTTTATTTGTGAGTGTCCACGTTTCACTTCCGTATAAAAGTACCGGAGTTACTATTTTTTTGACCACTTCCACTTTTGTTCGTTTTGGGACTTCTCTATTTCCAAAAAATGTGATTGTTTCTATTTCTCTTTCCTTCCTTCTTAGGCCCCTCAATACGTCTCTTCTTTTGATTTTATCGAATGCTTTTTCTAAGTCTTACAAACATAAATGTATTTCCTTGTTTTTTGTTAAGCTCTTTTCGATTGTTTGTCCTAAAAGACTGGGTCTTGTATACTCCTTCCTCTTCTGAAACCGTATTGGGATTCTTCTAGTGTGCTTTCTATTTTTTCTTTTAGTCTGCCTTCCATTACTCTTGCCAGTATTTTCTCTTAAGAATTTAAAAAAACGTTACTCTAGTCTTAGACTAATAAGTAACTTGTTTCTATCCCTTTTGTCCCGTTTCTTGTAAAATGGTAGGATTATTCCAGTGTTCCAATCCTTTGGTACTTTTCTTGATTCTATTACTTCGTTCAATAGAGCCCTTAGTGCTTCTTTCCCTAATTCTTCCATGTATTTAATCATTTCCAGTGTAATACCATTTTTGCAGCTTTTCCTATCTTTAATGTTGCTATTGATTTCTCTAATTCTTCCATTGTAATTTTTGTTATCCCCTGATATCTTACATTTGTTACTTTGTATCTTAAGTTTATTTCATCTGTCTCTGCTAGCTCTTTAAAGTATTGTCTCCATCTATCCATTATTTTTTCCTTATCCGTAATTATGTTTCCATTTTTATCTCTTATGTTTTTCTATCCATATTCTTTTATCTTTCTTAGCTGTTTTAAGGTGCCATAGAACAACTTTAAATTCTCATTGAAATTCTCTTTCATGTTCTGCCCAAACTTTATCCATGATTTTTCCTTTGCTTCCCTTACTGCGAACTTGGCCTCTTTTCTTTTTTCTTTGTATTAATCATTTGTAATAAATTCTAATATAAATATTCGTAGCTAAAATTCAGTTATATATTTTTCACGAAGGATTCTACTGATTTATATTAATAATTTAATCACTCAAAAATTCATGCATTTATTCATAAAATCAGTAAATGATGTTCAATATGGTTTTACAAACTGCCAAAATTTATGTTAAAGTAGTAAAGAAACTTTTTGTGCTTTTGTACTCTGGGACCCAGGTCAATGTTGTTATAGTACTGAACAAATTAATTGTACTAGAAATAAATACTTGAATATGCATTTCAGTTTTAAATTTTGTAGTTATAGTTAATAAAAACTAAAATTAAAAGGAAAATTAGGCTGGTATAAAATATTTTTATGTACAACACTTTTAAACCAAAAGAATAAGTAGAAAGTTACATTACTTTAGAGAACCTGTTAATTTTTTTAATGTAAATCTTGATTATAGCTGTCTTTATTGTATTGTTTTGTACAATTTGTCCATAATATTAAATGTTCAAACAGTCTTTTTAATATTTCATGCTTGCTTACAAAACAGGGAACACTTAAGTGCAGTGTAAGTTTGTTGTTTTGTATTTAATAAAACGTTTGAATTTGCTACGCATAGCTGTACTATATGTGAATTATTTTTTTTTAGAAGTATGTAACTTATATATGTTACATATATTTTTCTAATATTATTAGTGGCGTTACAAAATTATTTAACTTATGTTTTGTTTAGTATTCCTTTTTGTGGTGTAGATAGAAGTGTTACAAAATTATTTAAATTTTATTTAGTTGTATTTCTTTCCCTAAATTTTGATTTACCATTACTCATATATTTTTGTAAACATATGTAGTAGTGTACCACAAGTAACAGATATTAATGTAATTTTTATAATCGTTAAGCTTTTTTAATGCAAGGTGTTATACTTTTATTAATTATTGTGATTTTGGTAAGTATAAGAGCTACAGAGTCAATTAAATGAGCAGTAGGTAATGTATAGAATTTTGAGCTAATTGCAGATCTATTTTCAAATTAAAAATAATCCTAACTGTTTCAAAAATCCATGGAAAAATATGATTTTTTAGTTTTCTTCCATTTTTGTTTTAGTTTATTGAGACAATTCTACAAAAATATATATTTTTAGTTATGGTTCGAAGAATCAAATGGTGGGTTTGTTTGTTAATATAGCTTCAAATGTTTTTTATGTGATAGTCAATTTTTTCATTTGTATGGTCCCTCCATTGCAGCAGTACATAGAAAAAATAATATTCAATGCAACCATACATCACATAACAGTTGTTTTTTATTTAGTCAAATCATAAGGAAAAAAAAGATGATTGTTGCCCAGTGCCTGGATAACATTTGAAGATATCGCACCCCAGCAAGGCAAGTGACACAACTCAAAAACAAAAATTATTCAGTATGTGGGAAAAACGTAATCATAAAACTTAAAATTAAAATGTTTAAGAATTTGTGAATGTTTGAGTAGAATCCTTGAACTTTGGCTTATTATCTACAAAAAAATATTGTGAATGCCTCAGTCACTTCTCACCACTGTAGTGAAGTTGGCTTTTTGAGTTGTGTCACTTTTCTTGCCAGGGTGCGATTATACAAAAAAACAAATGCTGCTGTTCAGTTTCTTACAAACACAAAAATACGCATTAAAAAAAAAAAAAAAAAACTAAACAGTAAATAAAGATTCAAATTTTTTCCTTTATTTTCATAACAGTTTGGGTTGTTTGAAATTTTGAATCAACTCGAAATGGCACAAATTTTTATCCATTTAACCAAGTCTGTAGCTCTTATATTTCACAAGATCAAAAAAAATTAGTAAATATAGTGTAACACTCTGTATATAGAAACATTGAGTTGATAACAAAACAATTTTCTTTTTTAAATAGCTTATTGGACAGAGTGCAGTCCGAAGATCCGACATGGAAAGACAGTGGGGCGGCTTTCATAAGTTCAGTTACGCGTTTATTAGAACGACTTCTAGATTATCGTAGTGTGATTCAAGGTGACGAAAACAGGGACAAAAGAATGTCTTGCACCTTTAACTTACTCGTAAGTAACTAAATCGCCAAGAACCGACACAATATCGTGCTCAACGCTTGTTTTTCCAGAACTTTTATAAAAATGAGTTTAATCGCAAAGAAATGTATCTACGTTACATCTACAAGTTACACGACCTTCATTTATCGGCCGAGAATTATACGGAAGCCGGTTTTACCATGATGTTGTATACTGATCAGTTATCTTGGAACAGCGTTACACCTGTTGTAGATCCTAATTACAATGGCCTGAAAGAAAATCAAGTCAAAGAAAAGCTATATCTACAAATAGTTAATCATTTTGATAGAGGAAAGGTAAATTGAATTTAAAAGAATTCAGGAAGAAACTAAATATTATTTTTTAGTGTTGGGAGAAGGGAATTCCGCTTTTAAAGGAATTGGCGATCTTATACGAGACTCAATTGTTTAATTATAAGGCACTAAGCGATATCTTGAAAAATCAAGCCAAGTTTTATGACAATATCTTAACGCAACTCCGTCCTGAACCCGAATACTTTAGGGTTGGTTTCTATGGACTTAGTTTTCCTCTGTTCGTTCGGGTATGTAATTTGATGTACAGTAGCGTAGCAGAAGTTCAACTGCTGATTTAAATGTGCCCCATTTAATAGTAGTTGTTTTGTTTTTTTCAGAATAAACAGTTCATATACAGGGGATTAGAATATGAAAGAATTGGTGCTTTTACTCAACGACTACAAACTGAATTTCCATCGGCTCAAATATTAATGAAAAATACACCACCTGATGACACCATAATTAATTCTGAAGGACAATGTATCCTTTTAATTAATTAAGAGTGTAAAATTCCCCCCATAGTTTTATACATAAAAAACAAGCACATACAGGGTGTTTGAAATTCGAGTTTAAACATGGGAATCTCGCTTATTATAGTAGCTAGAGTGTAGGTTTAAATTTTAGCAATGTTGCTAAATTTGGTGTTCATTAATGATCTGAAAAAAAAATCGGAAATATCTTGAATGGTATCCGAGAAAATTGGGAAAAATTGGAAAACATGATTTTTGAAAATCATTTTTAACTTGTTTGGAGTTTAAAATATTTCAAATGTGTAAAAACTTGGCCTTACCAACTTTTCAAGCCAAATGGGATGGTAATCACTCATTTTTTCCAGGTTGATTCGTTTTTGTTTTATGACTACCAACTTTGTTTTTTTTTTATGGGTGCAACACAAATGAATCGACCTAGGAAAAATTTGTGATTACCATCTGATTCGGCTTAAAAAGTTGCTTGGGCAATATTTTTACATATTCGAAATATTTTTTACATTTAAAACAAGTTAAAGACGATTTTCAAAATTTGTATTTTCCGGTTTTTCCTAATTTTCTCGAAAACCGTTCGAGATATTTCTAATTTCTTTTTGGATAATTTATGAGCACCAAATTTAGCAACTTTGCCAAATTTAAACCTATAATCTAGCTATTATAGTATGCGAGACCCCCATGTTTAAACTCGCATTTCAAACACCCTGTATATTATATACTTAAAAAATGTTACAATGAAATGTCCTTTGTACAATAATTTGTAGATAAGTTGATGAAAACCAGTTATCGCACTTGAATGAGATTGGGGCAAAAAGTTTTTTTTTTACATTTTGTCTTTAATTACAGGGTGTCCCACAAGGTATGCCTTTGCTAATTTTTGCATAAATCGAATGTTTAGGACCTAAATAAAACGTTTTTACCAATTATTATTTTTTTCATATGTCCCTTCATATACAGGAAGTCCCAAATATAGTGAACAGCATGGGGATCTCTTAAACGGTAAAAGATACAGAGTTGGTTAAATGGGTCAAAATGATCTATGATTTAAGTTCTGTGTTCTGTGAAAAAAAAACTGGAAAAAATTCAATAGTTTTTGCACTATTGATGAAAAACAAAACACATCAGGTTTTTAATTTCTGCTTATAACTTTCTTAATTGAAATCACACTCAAAATATTATTTGGGCACTTTTTTGCGTAGATTTGAAATTTCTCAACAATTTTTTTCTATCTGCATTTGTTTTTGTTATTTTAACATCAGCCGTATTTAAAATAAGAAAATTCATGTTAAAAAAACAAAAACAAATGAAGATAGATAAAATTTGTTAACAAATTTCCTATCTCCGCAAAAAGTGCCCAAATAATGTCGAATAATATTTTGAGTGTGATTTCAATTAAGCAAGTTATAAGAAACATTAATAACCTGATGTGTTTTGTTTTTTATCAATAACGCAAAAAATATTGATTTTTTCGAGTTTTTGTTTTCATAGAACAGTTGCTCTTGAATCATAGATCATTTTGACCCATTTAATCAACTCTGTATCTCTTACCGTTTAAGTGACCCCCATGCTGTTCACTCCGTGTATATTAAGAGACACATGAAAAAAATTATTATTGGTAAAAACGTTTTATTTAGGTCCTAAACATTCGATTTATGCAAAAATTAGCGAAGGCATACCTTGTGGGACACCTTGTATATTTGTTTATTAAAAAAACTTAGTATTTATGAAGCACATAATGTGTTGTTATAATTTTTTTATATTCGTATATTTTTCTTAATTTATTATAGTTATCCAAATAAGCAATGTAAAACCTATCCCGGAACCAAATCCGATTATTTTAGCAAACGGAATACCTGATAAAATAGCACGATTTTACCATTACAATGATGTGCGGCGATTTCAGTGTGATCGACCTATACATAAAGGCATTGTAGACAAAGAAAACGAAATTAAAGTAAGAAACTTTTAGAACATATTATTCTCTTAATAGTTACACAAGACATTATTAATTTTTAAAATCAAAATTGCTACTTAAAAAGGTCCAATTGGAGTCTAAAATACAGACAGTGTAAGTTAATAGACAAAATTGTGAGTTTCACAGTCTTAATGGTGCGTTTAAAAATCATAATCATTGCCAGATTAACCCTTTATCATGCCCTTGACAAAAGTTTGCATTTCGGCTCCATTTATAGAGGGTGTTTGCGAATTTTGCGACTTAATTATAAATTACAATTTTTTCTGGGGCTGAATTACGGGCCATAGACATTTGTCCTTTTTGTCCATTGTCTATTGGTTAATCCAGCCCTGATCATAATTGTGCCCAATGGGCAATCTCTTGCATGTCAATGTATCAGTTTCTTCATACAAATTACTGAATGTCCATATGGGACAGATTTTAAAATTCTGGGATTCAAAAAATAAAGTTTACGAGTTCAAAAGCAGCAAATGTGAGTTTTCGAAATTAAGTTAAATTTTTTTTTGTGACTTTCTAGGACATTAAAATTCTAAAAGTAAAATTTAATATATTTGGCCTTTTAAATCGTAACTGATTCCTTTAAAATGGAACTGTGAAAAAAAAACGTGAAAACTACATAAATTGCCTTTTTTTAGACTCTTTGGATTGATAGAACCATTCTAGAGACCGAAAGTTCACTCCCAGGTATTTTACGTTGGTTTGAAGTCATAAGCAGACAAACAGAAGAAATACCTCCAGTCCAATACGCTTGCGAAACCATGGAATCCGTCGAAAAAGAGCTTAAACATCTTATAAACGTATACACAGTAGAACCAAAACGTAATCTCAACCCATTTACCATGAGACTACAAGGCATAATCGATGCCAACGTACAAGGAGGAATTAGTAAATATCAACAAGCGTTTTTCACGTCCGAATTCGCTAAGTTATACCCTGAACACATGATGCATGTTGTAAAGCTAAAAAGTTTGATCATGGACGCTGTGCAGGTATTTCAACATCAAAAATTAAAGGTTTCGTGGTGTACGTAAATTTTACGCTTTTCTGTAGGTTCTTGAGTCTGGTCTTGTGCTGCATGGTAAATTGGCACCAGCAGGGGTGCAACCGTTACATCAAAGATTGCTGGAAAGATTCGCTCAGCTGCGGCAGAGTTTAGGATCACTTCCAAGACTAAAAAGACATCAGTCAGAAAGTATTGTTAAGTAAGTATTAATCAGCAAATAATTCTACTCTTATTATGAAAGCACTTAAAATTTAAAAATAGCAATTTATTTTTCTAAAAAACCTAAGTCTTTTAAACTATTTACTCAGTCATTACATACAGGTTGTCCCAGCTAAAATAAATATCTCAAAAACAGTGTGATTTTCTTCTCTTTTTACTCAGTTCCTCTTGTACCTTTTAGTGGCGAGGTGTTTTCCTAGTCTTGATTATGTTTCTCCATACCTGCCTATTATCGGCTAACTTTGGCACATCTCTCCAGTTGACTCCTTTTTCTTCTAGTCTGCCTCACTTTGTTTTCCCATTTTATTATTGGTCTTCCTCTACTTCTTTTTTCTCAAACTTCATTTTCCATGCCATTCTTAGCAGCATGTTCTTTCCATCTACGCCTGCCTATGTACTAAATCAATTCAGGTAAAATACCGTCATGTCCTGCTGCTTTTCTAATTTTCGTTTTATGTATTGTTCCATCCAACTCTGCTTCAATTATTTCTTGTCCATATTATTGCTCGTGTGCTTTGTATATCTCCTCCAATTGCTCTTCTTCCTCATGATCTATTATATTGTCAATTACTAATAACTCCTTAAAATAATTTCCTCATCTTTTTGTGATTTCTTTCTCTGTTAGTATTGTTCCTACTTTATCCATTATTTGTTTTATCGTATGGTTTTTGTCTTTTCTTACATTTTTAACATTTTGCAGAAAAGCGTGCCCGTGTAGGGTTCTTCTAATATTTTTTCAAAGTCTTCCCAAGTCATTGTTTCTGCTTCTAACACAATCCGTTTGGCCTTTACTCTTTGTTATTTATACTTTTCTTAATCTTTTGGTTTGCTTGTTGTCGGATATTTTTTCCATGGTCTCTTCTTTCCTTCACTTTTCTTTTGACTTCTCCGGTCCACCAGTTTGTTTGTTTCTTGTTTTTATTACATTTTTTTATTGTCCCACATGCCCTAGCTGACTGCAAAATAATTCTTTTGAAACCTGACCATAATTGCTCCGGGTCTTTTCCCTGTTCATCTTCTATTCGTTTTTGCTTCTCTGCTTTTATAGAATCCTGAAAATTTTCTTGTATCTCTTCATTTTTTAGTTTATATGCTTTTATTTTTGTTACCTATATCTTTATTTTCATATTATCTTAATTTTTCTACCTCATCTTTGTTTATTTGAATTGTTGCCTTAAACATGTGAGGATCGCTGCCTATTTCTGCTCTACTCTAGGGCAGTGTTTCCCAAAGTGTGGTACGCATACCACTGAGGGTACAGGAAGAGTTTGGTGGGGGTGCGCAATTACAATGAATTTTATTTATAATTTAACTTTTATTTATTTTATTTGTATTTTATTATGGATAAATTTTATTTTTCGTTTATTATTTTAATTTTTTTAATGAGGGGTTCTCAGTGTTACGAAAATTTTAGAAGGGGTATACAGATGTCAAAAGTTTGGGAAATACTGCTCTAGGGCTAGGGTTTATGACTGTTCTTCTCTGTGTCCTCTACTGTTATATAATCAATTATTGACCTCTCTCTTAAAATAAAAAAATTGAAATGTATGTGGTTCTGATAGCTAATTTCCAAGCCCTATAACTTCTTTATTTTAAGAGATAAAGCTTTGGTTTTAAATACTTGAGGTTGCAAGTCCTTTATAATTATAATTTTACGTTTTACATTTATTCATTTGTTTTTGGTATATTCAATTGTTTCTGTCCCTATTATATTCATCTAAAAAATAAGCAACAACATAAATTAATATTTAAGTGCAAGTGTGTTTTGTAAATCTAGCTGATTTGTTTTTTAATTTCTATATTAAGTACTTGTTTTTATTATTATTTATACATTATTTTTTATTAACATATTATATATTATTAATCTAAAACCTGGACTTTGATTACTGTTTTCTTGTTAATAAACTATTTCTTGTAATTGTTTTAGCACTCCTTTACCTCCACTGCCAGTCGATAAGCGACAGTCTGGCACAGAAAGCGGTAGTTTTAGATCTTCGGGTTCAAGTGGCCTTTACGGACAAATATACGATCAACAGCCTCAGGAATATGACGATTTGTATACCAAACCCACGGAATTGCAACGTAGTGGTAGTCTCTCACAACCATATGTAAATCTAATAAATAAACTTTTTGAAAAGTGGTGAACAATCTATTCTAGCCTTTGTTGCATGAAGATATTAAAAATGTGCTGCTTTGTGTTTGATCGTTTGTGTTTACTACACTTAATTTTTGAGAAAAACATACATGAAGCATGAATTACTATATGTGGTTTATATTTTCTGTAAAAGACTTTAATATTATCGTGGTAAATAATAATTTAGGCTTTAGTTTAACACCTAAATATAATTTCAGAGTTCCTTTACAAAGAAAGACTGATTGCAAGCAAATACGTACTAATCTTTCATTGCTTTAATTTAAAATTGAATTAATGGTGGCTGTGTTGTATTATAAATTCCAAAAATTGCAGTGTTTAATGTTTATTAATGTTTAAATTGTGTGATAAAACTACTATTAAAACAATTTCCTGCCATTAACTTGTAAATATAAAATAAATGCACACTACTAACTTATTTTAATTATTATGGTTTTTATTTATGCATGTACCAAAACATTGTAATTAATGAATAGTGCATGTTTTATATTTTTTTGTGCTTATTAACTTGTACTAACATCCTCAATAAAGATCTCTTTTTATGATTTTTTTGCTTATCATCACATATTACATTAAAATTGATGGAGTAATATGTCTGTAACTAATTAAAATTTATTTTATTAGGAATACTTAGACCGTATCCCGCCCAATCGTGAAAACTTGACACTGCCAATGTCGTCGAGCATGGGAAATAATGCACCCCCAATACCACAGCGTGATAACCGACCTCGTTCGCAAGGGTATACGACCACTCCAACCAATCCTAATATAGAAGTAGTTCGTACCCCCACTTGGGGTAGTGCTGATTATTCTAGTTTGCCATCAATGAAATCTAGGTAGGCAATTTACTAATATGCGTGATTCATTTTTGTAATATAAAGAAATTTAATTAAAAATCGTTTATATTTTTTTATAAAGATTCCATTCTAGAAATGCTAGACCAGATTCGAGACTATCGTCTATTCATCAGTAGCTATCTTATTTATATATAGGGTGTTTCTTAAATATTGCGAAAAAATTCGGGAGGTAATTTCTTATCGAAAATTAAGGGGGGGGGCTTCTATACAATTTTTTTTCTGAGACGTCTCCTTTCGTAGTTACACCCCTCTAAATAGGAGCGGTAAAATTAGGTTTTTATTTTATTTCTCAAATTTGGAGATGTGTAGAAGAATGATATTTGGTAGATATTTTGTACTTATTGAAAGGTTTCCCATAGTTATATTTTTAATCATCTCCCACCTTCACAAGGAGTTTTTTAGTGTGACCCCTGTTGGTTTTTTATCAGAACTTTTTGGAGGCTTAAAATTTTGCAATTTAAAAAACTTCTCCAAAAGCTTGATTTATTTAAAAACTTTTTTGCAAATCGTACAGTTTTTGAGTAAAAAATAAAATGAGGGGGCGTAACTCCGAAAGGAGACGTCTAAGGGAAAAAAGTTATATAAGAGCCCCCCATAATTTTCGGCAAGAAACTACCTCCCAAAGTTTTTCGCAATATTTAAAAAACACCTTGTATATTATTTTAAATATGTAAATAGTTGAGCCTTGAAGTTAGTTATGAATTTCTAGAAAATACTTTTCGTAAAGTGATTTTTATTTAAATCTTTTTTTATATTAAATAACTAATATGTTATTAACAATACAATAGTTATTTTAAAAGACATTGCATGTAACAGTAAAATTTGATTAACGAACCAATCTGACTTGCAAGATGGTTGAAAATTCTATCCTATACAAGCTGTTTAATGTTTAAACAACCAAAATAATCAATTTAATATAGACCGTATCAAAGTTTGAAAAACTTTCGTAATTTGTAATCATTTTCAACCTTATTCTTTCATTAAATGGACAATAGATGACCAACTTGGTGAATTATAAAGATTTTTCGTGATCCTACATGCTTTTTAAGTTCTATGAATTGTCAATCCACAATATTTTAATTTGATGAATGTATCTGAAGACTAGTTAAAAATGATTCATTCAGAGAAGTCGACAAAGGCTTGCAGTATATGAAGTAAGGCCATTTTTAAAATTTGTCTATATTCAAAATACATTGCAATGGTTTTGTTTTTCATTTATATAATTTCACTTTAAACTATTATCCAGTGGCGCATTATCCTATAGGCACTATAGGCAAAAAGGGCAATTGCCCAGGGCCCCCACCAATAGGGGACCCCAAACCCAGGACCGGTCATCTATATGGCAGGGCTCAGGTGCTAAAATTTATTGGGACCTTCTATAAAAACATTTTTTGTAAATTTAAAATCAGTATATTTTGTGCATGTCACAGAATTTCCAAAATTAGTTAAATACATGCTATTTTGGGGGCCCCCTAAGTCGGGGTCCCGGGTGCATTGCACTCACTAACCTCTCCACTTGACTGGCCCTATCCAAACCAATCTTGTATGAACTTGAATTAAAGGAAATATCACCAAAAGAGTGTGATTATTGTATTGTGAATTTAATAAATACTTATTCAGTTGATATCAAAGTTTTTATTTTAAGGAAGAATTAGCACAGTTTATACAATCTTTCAAAAATCGAAAATTTAAATTCTTGTGTATTGATGTACAAAGCGATTGAAGGAAGACTAGTTTCTGCTTATTTTAATGAGGATATAATTTCAAAAATGTATTTATCAATTTATGTGTCCAATGCTTTAGCAGAGCAATCATTCTTGGTCATTAAAAGAATTAAAAATTGCACTAGAAATTCAACTGAACAATAAATATGATGTAATTTGGAAAGAATGTGCAAATGTGCATCGAGAACGACATTTTAAACACGGTTATTGACAATGAAGTAAATGACAATTTCTCAGCCCAAAAACCACGAAAAGTCAAGATAAACTTTTAATTTTGTCATATTCATCTCTATAATCTGTCTTTTGATTTTTCTTCGTATTTATGTTATAATTGCGAATTTTTTTGTATTTGTTTTGTTAAGAATTGTGTTTTTTTTTAAATTTATTGAAAGTTATTTTTATTTGTTAATTAAATGACTAGTTTATAAATGCATATTATTCCATTTTTGTTTTATTGTTTGTGATTTAGTGCAGTAAAAGTATATACTTATTCAATTAAGTATTACTTATGCATTTTTCTTGTGGATTTCATATAATTGTTCACAAATATAAATCTAATTTGTTTCGTTTTTAATTAAATTTGACCAAAATTGTTCTTTAGTTTATTTTATATGGGCAGCGTTGGATCCAAAGGGGTACAACTGATTGAGTCTCCTATAATATTTTTTTTTGTAAAATTAAAATAAGTATGCTTTGTGCGTGTCACAAAATTTTCAAAATTATTTAAATAAATGCCATTTTGGGACCCCTTTAGGTCAGCAGCCCACTTGACTGGCCCGTCTAAAACAAATTTTATAAACTTGTTACCGTACCATGAATATCGAAACTTAAATTTAGTGCCATTCTGGGGATCCTAGGTTGCCGGGTGTACATGGGGCCCCCAAATACAAATTTGTCCAAGGCCCCATGAACGTTTATGTGCCACTATTCTTACCATGCAAAAGGAAATAAATAAACATATGGAGCATGTTCCTGTAAAGAAAGAGGTGGCACATGCAGTATAAATAAATAGATAGGATAATAAACTTGGCATTTTCATATTTATCATATTATTCTCCACAGCCTCACCAGAGCATTTATTTTACAAGATATACGTTTTCTAGATTAACAATATAATATCATAAGTTTTAACGTCCCTGAATAAGAAATTATTGTGTACTTTTTGTTTTACAGAGACTCAGAAAATTGTGATATACCTTTACCTCCTAAACCAACTCATTCAAGAGAACGTTCATTAACAAAACCACCGTCACCTCGTTTGCTACGGCATTCACTGGCCACACCGACAGAAGGAAACGCACCTTTGAGAAACTCGTGGCCTGATGCCAGCTTAGAAGAAGCCCCACCACTACCGCCTAGAGCTCATAGTAAGTTAAAAAAATGATTAATTTAAACTAATTAGTTATTCGTTTATTTATTGCAATTTATTATCAATAAGTCATGGCCTACTGTGGGTATCAACAAAAAGTATTTTGCACATCTCAAATTAAGATTTTCACAAAAAAAAAATCTGAATCCTTTATCAAATTTTGCTTAAAAATAACTATCAAGGACCTGTATAAAATTTTGTTCATCTTTGAAAAATAAAAAAAATACAGTTAGTTTACAGCATGGTGAAAACTTCAGTTGTCACCTGTAGTAGAAAAACAAAAGCTGCAGCTACAAATTTTATAAAACAGATGAATTTATCTCGTATTCTGCAAAGTTAATATTAAAGAAGACTTCTTTTGTGTTAAGGGTTTTTTATTAATTTTTTTTTTCACAGCTCCCGATAAACGTATAACTTCCATCATAAGCGAGCCACCGCCAAATATACCAAAACGTGGACAGAAAAAATCCACCCCATCAATATTCAGCATAGAATCAATCGTCGATATATCTTTAGAAGATGCCAGCAATGATAATCATATAGGTTCATCATCAAACAGCCTTAACACAACCACGACACACACAGATCCCGATGTCCACGATCTACGTGACTCGGGAATAAGCATGACGGATAATACACCATTAAATAATTTCAATAATACGTGCTACGAAGACTTCGATTTGCGTGTCCATCAACAAGAAATGAATATCAATTCGAGCCCTCAAGAAGACAGTCCAAAAATCGAAAATCCACCTCCCATTCCACCTAAAAGTAATTTAGGCTTACAGTCAAGTTTAAATTCCAGTTTCGAATCTGGAATAACACTTTCTGAACAAAGAAAAAGTGATAATTCTTTAACAGATGTAACTAATCCTGAAAATTATTCCGTGCCGAGGTTGCAGAATCAAAACGGAGAAGCGAGTAAAGAGGAAAGTCCCTGTTAAAAATTCTCACCTTTTGTTTTATCATCAAACTTTTTTAATTATGATGTTTTAACAAGTTATCTAGTTCTCAGAAGTTTTAAATGTTTTTGTGTGCCATTAATTTGTAAAATTAATTTAAAAATTCATGTGATTCTAAAATTGTTTTAAACCACTTTTAAATTAAGTGACTGGAATTTTTTTAATAATTCAGTTACATTTGACATTTTTTAAGCTCATTTGTGATTGTTGGTTTTTAAAAATTGAGATTGCTTGTCAACTATAAAACTGTAAAGTGTACTGAATTTTCCTAGCTTCAATCCGGGCCCAAATTTGTAAAAATAAGCCAGAAGACATTACAACGATTCGTTTTTATGAATGTATGCCCTCCACGTTTTGTTAAAATTGAGCAATATTACTTAAAAATATTGTATACAAGGTGAAACTACTGGTTTTGTGAAGCTAAAATAATTATTCAAGGGATTTATATTTCAACATTGTAAGAATTGCATCATTGGGAAAGAAATGTTTTTCAAAAAAACCATATTTTCTAATTTAAAAAAATCATGGGGTCTTCCTTTAAAATCACCATGTAGCATGAAAAATAATGCACAACTTTCATAGTGGAAGTACAGGGTGGACCAAATTCGAATGTTTTACGGGGTATCTCGGTCACCGCAATAGATAGCGAAAATCTGATAACGCCTATGCAATCAGATTTTTTCTATCGGATTCCATTTTGGCACTACGGACAAAAATTGAAATTTCAGCATTTATGAAATTTTGCTATAACTTCTTTATTTATTAAATTAAAACAAAATGCTATACAGGGTTATTCAAATTCGAGGCCCACCATGGGGATCTCGCTTATTATAATAGCTAGAGTATAGGTTTAAATTTGGCAAAGTTGCTAAATTTTGTGCTCATTAATAATCCAAAGAGAAATTGGAAATATCTCAAACGGTATACGACAAAATTAGGAAAAACCGGAAAATGCGATTTTTGAAAATCGTCTATAACTCTTTTGGAATTTGAAATATTTTAAATGTGTAAAGACATTGCCCAAGCAACTTTTCAAGCCGAATCGAATGGTGGTCACAAATTTTTGCTAGATCGATTCGTTTTTGTTTTATGACAACCAACTTTGTTTTTTCTTATGGGAGCAATTTTCGCTATTTACATAATCAAATAGCATTTATTTTTCTGAATCCATTGAGATATCACACATGGTATTTTACTTCTACATTAATTGTCAAATTTGAAAAAAAACGTTTTTAACAATAACAACCATAAATCAGGTAGGCCGGTCATTGTCGTTTATGTTGTTTCCATGACAACCAATCAACAAAGTTTTGAAAGTCTATTACTTGTCACATTAATAAATTCGTAAATATTAACTTTAATAACGAAGAAAAACGCAATATGCTCCGAATTTTTTATACCGTTCTTTTAAGTTTTGTTATACTTTATCACATGCTTTATACAAATTTACTTAAGTTTCTGTTTAACAATGAAAAATAGTGTTTTTTTCCGGATATGTTTGTAATAAAAATGTTTTTTTTTATTGTTATCTGAAACCTTTCTGCCATTTTTTTCTCTAATTTTGGCAAAAGCCTCATATTTCCCTATGTTTCTGTCCAACGAACAAAAATATGTGTGCGAGGGTTGTCTTCTATCTGGATATGTTTCTGCATATCGTTGACTTGACAGTGTAGAGTTCCTATTCAATGAATAAAAAATTAAAGTTCATTTTTACGAATTTATTAATGTGACAAGTAACAGACTTTTAGTTTGTTGATTGGTAGTCATGGAAACAACATAAACTACAATGACCAACCTACCTGATTTATAGTTGTTATTGTTAAAACCGTTTTTTTTTTCAAATTTGACAATTAATGTAGAAGTAAAATACCATGTGTGATATCTCAATGGATTCAGAAAAATAAATGCTATTTGATTATGTAAATAGCGAAAATTGCTCCCATAAGAAAAAACAAAGTTGGTTGTCATAAAACAAAAACGAATCGATCTAGCAAACATTTGTGACCACCATTCGATTCGGCTTGAAAAGTTGCTTGGGCAATGTCTTTACACATTTAAAATATTTCAAATTCCAAAGAAGTTATAGACGATTTTCAAAAATCGCATTTTCCAGTTTTTCCTAATTTTCTCGGATACCGTTTGAGATATTTCCAATTTCTCTTTGGACTATCAATGAGCATCAAATTTAGCAACTTTGCCAAATTTAAACCTATGCTCTAGGTATTATAATAAGCGAGATCCCCATGGTGGGCCTCGAATTTGAATAACCCTGTATATGTTTTTTATACAGATTTTTATGCTTAATATAAAAACAAAAGTAAATTTTTTTTAGCCATCTTGACTTTCGAGATATGGAGTAAACATATATTTTTAAATGGTAACCCTAGTTGGCCATGACTTTATGTGAAAGAGTATTTTTTTAGCTTTTCAAAAATATATAGTTTCATATATTTGTTGCAAAAAATAACCGAGATATGGCCAATTTTGAAAAATTTGATCATCAAAGCTTGCCATGATTTCGTAAACAAGTGATGTTTGCAATTATTAAACAACTAAACATCATTGCCAAGTAAATTCTGCATCTACCGCTACGTTTTTATCACTTACAAAGTAATATTCTAACATATTAAACTTTTCAAAAAGTTCAAATTTAGCCATGTTCACAATACCACAATAAACAGTTATAAACTACAAAAGAATACACGGATTTGCTTTAAAGTTGGCAAATATACTTCGAAATGACGTTTAGTTGTTTAATAATTGCAAACATCACTTGTTTACGAAATCATGGCAAACTTTAATGATCGAATTTTTACAAAATTGGCCAAAATGGAATGCAATAGAAAAAATCTGATTGCATAGGCGTTATTTTCTCAAAAAAATAGCCCAAGAGACTGATATCAGATTTTCGCTATCTATTGTGGTAACCGAGATACCCTGTAAAACATACGAATTTGGTCCACCCTGTACTAGAGAAATAACAACTGTTTTGATAAAGACTGACTTTATATTGGCTGAACTTCTTCCAAAAATTGACCCTATGGTTTGCATAATCTATGTCATGGTTGAATACGTTGACCTAAAAGGACTAAATTTGTGATTGACAACAATAGGATATGAATAGTTAGGTTGATTAATAACAAATCATAAAACATTGCACATTAATTTGCTCTGTATAAAACTTTTACCACTATTATGTCTCCACATTTAAGATAGCATATCCAACTTCATTCATATATCATTCTGCTACTTGCAGTGCTGACCTGATTGAAGTTGGCCATGATTATAGTAACAAAACTGTCGATGATAGACTGAATGAATCTTTTTATAAACTGATTATTATGAATGTTAGTTATAAGACAATTATACTTCAGTATGTATATGAGTTTTAAAAAATTTGTCCTGACCTAATATGACTGTGTAAAACTGTTATCTTATCAACATCTTGCGGTGTGTATAGCAGAGATTTTCAACAACCAACCCATCATGCTCAACCATGACCTAGCTGTACATTTTTTACTCCCTACCAAATTAGCATTAACACTTAAAATCAAGAGTTTACAAAAATGAAATCCAGTATTTCATCTAGTTACATCAAAAAAATATTTTTACTTGTCTTTCTTGAGTCAGTGTAGTCATTTATAAGATTAATAAAGTTGTTAGCATTCCTTTAATTAAATATTAATGATGATTTTTCCATTAGTTTAGAAAGTAGCTTATAGGTAGTCCATTTTGTATTATCAAGTATTTTCTTACGCAGAATATCACTATATAATCATTCCTATGGTTGAAATACGTAGTAGTAAAAGTCTTGTAGATGTGAATGTTGTTACATATAGTCAAAATACGTCATATTTTTTAATCGTTGTGCCAATTTTGTAGGTACATTCTTAAATAAGAATACATGCAGTACTTTCAAGTACCTCTTTATGTTTGCCTTAAAACTAGCAATATCTTACAATAGATATTTACTCTGTGTTTATTAGTGCTTTTGATTTTGATGTATACAATTGGATTGTTTGCAAAAATAGTTACATTTTCAGACAGATCCAATGTTTAAAATCAAAAGCGTTAACAACACTACATAGTACATACAGATTAACTAATATCATAAAGAAACAATTGTTACACTTACTATATTTCTGCAACAAAGTATTTTTTTACCTAGATGAATTTGTTGATTTCCAAACTATACAGTAACAGCAATATAAATTTTTATTTATTAACTAATGTTTTTGTCAGTGCAATATTCAGTTGTTTCTTTGTGATTAAAAAAAAAACACTATCTTATTAAATATTTTATGAATATTTGATGTATAAGAACGGTGTGTTACCTCCTCACTACTCAAGTTACATCCTCATTACATTTAAAAAATATGTATTACTTGTTTTATGTTTATGTAATTGTATTTTTTTTAAGTATACGGCAAATTAAATTTATGAGACATTATAATTAAATTAAATTTGTAACAGTATCAGAATTTTAATCTTCCGAATGAAATTAATTGTAAATTTACTTATTTGGTGACACACTTGAGTAATATACAGGGTGTTATAATCGAAAAGGCCATAAACATTAGTATACTTAAAGAACAGCTATAAAGTCATATTCTGCATATTTTTACAAGCAGTAAGACCATGATGTTGAGACCACCCTGTATATTTAGTATTGTAGTATATAAGACTTTTCTAAAATTGCTAGAAACAATTTTAATTGTTAGTTATATGGACTGGTAAATTTAATTAATCACTTGTAAATTTATTTTGAACGTAATTTTTTGAGTGCAATAATGGTGCTAATCCCACTTAGATGAGATTGCACGTACCAAAATTTTATTTTACATTAAGTATTTAAAAATCGGTATTTTCTATTTTAATACTTTTTCATGTTAGCGTTCATACTAGTCACAAATGATATTTTATATTTATATTTAATGGTATATTTTTTACTACTGACCAAGTATTGTAATTCTAACATACATACATACATTGTATTATCTGTAATTGTGAACTGTAGCTTAGAATAAAAAATGAAAAAAATACTTGTTTATTGTATAATTCTGTTCCTTAATCCAGTCCTGCTTCCTTGTAATTTAATTGAAGACGGTCCTGTACTATACAGGCGTAAACCTGATTGGCCAGGGTACTAAAAAACGTGACCAATGAACTTGCTTCGACCTTTATGTGTTTTGACAGCTGTCAAACTGTAAATGTACCACGATTGTTGATAATTATACTTAAAAATTAGACTAAACTTGCGTTGGGAATGGGTGCAATAACAAGTAGACAACATGCAGGTGTTGAGGAACCTGATATTGCATCCAACCATGCTTACAAATATCCTCCACGTTCAGGTAAGAAACTACCCCATTATTTATCAATTCAGTTTAAAATATTATACTCTTGTTGTAGGTAATTATTTTGGTAGTCATTTTATTATGGGAGGAGAACGATTCGATACTCCGCAGCCAGAATCGTATTTATTTGGAGAAAATACCGACCTCAACTTCTTAGGAAGCAGACCAACACCAGTACGTATTTAAAAACAACCATTGCACTTCAGAGAATAATTAAAACCCAATTTTTAGTTTCCCTACCCTCCTCCGCAACCGAACGAACCAACAAAAACTTTAAAAAGTCTTGTAAATATACGTAAAGAATCGCTTCGATTTGTTAGAGCTCCAGTGGATTATGGTAAAGCCCGAATTGACAAAGCGGATGGTGATAACAGAGACATTGAGCTTGGAAAAGGATCCCCGTTCAATATAGAGTTTACTTTTGATTGTGATGTAAGATGTGCAATTACGGTTTACTATTTTTGTACAGAAGATTTGACTTCCAGTGGTGTCTCGTAAGTATTTATTTAAGCAGTGTTTCCTTATGTAACTAAATTAATTAATTATTGGACTTAACATTATCCTTGCACTCTTCTTTCGCAATTTCCAATTCAAGTTATAGTACACATTTAAATGAAACCTCAAAACCTATTTTGAGGTGATAGCATGCAGTATCTCTACACATAGCTCATGTTGCTTAAACGATTGAAAACAAAAACCAACTTAACACAGTTGTTTTTGTTTGTTTTATTAGGACTATACTGATGCCATTATATGAGACTTGATTTATTTCAGCATAATTTATCTTATATTTGTTTTATTTACAAGTAATAGATTATTAGTGCATGAGAAAATAATTGTCACTTTCCTTAGGTTAATTTTTTTAGCCAGTTTTTGTATTGTAATTTCGCCCCACACAATAATAACTTAAACACATACATTTTTTTGTGATAAGCTGTAAAGAAACAACTTAATTCATTATTAAAATGATCCGATCTGTTTCAAACAATTTTGATGGATTGATTTTTCAGGATAAACAACACGCGTTTACTGAAAATTTGGGCTACATGTATAAAATAATAATTATGTAAATGATGTGCTTTATTTCTTTAAATCTCAACAATTTTTTTAATACAATTAATAACGTGATTTCCTTATTACCCAATGTAAACTTATTTAAAAAAAACTTTAACAGTGGGTCTATAATATGTTATTATATTTGTTCCTCTAAATTAAAGAAAAATAAAATAAAGACATTTCTTGAAGATACATTCCAAGAGATGCAAGCTTGAATTCTGAAACATTCCATTATAAAAGAGGGGCCAACCAACAGTTCTGTCAAATGTCACATGTCTTTGATCCGTCCCGATATTCTGAAGATGAACTGTTATATGACATCGACAGAGAAGTTATTCCAATCGCAATACATTGTTTAGCAGAAGAAGGACCAGATGGTGCGTTAAAAAACAATTTATTTATGCATTATTACATTCATCGTTTTCCTTTTTGCATTGTCGGGTCATATAAAAAAATTATTACTTCACTTTTGTTGTTTTTGGAACTCGCCTATGATTGAATCTTTGCCTTAAAAGAAATAAACGACTTGAAACATAAATAAAACTGCTCATGATTAAAGATTATTTTTAAGCAATTTGAAATGTATTTAATGCATACTGTTTTGCATAAGCTTAAAAAAACAGTGTCAAATTTTTCTCTTATAGATAGTAGTAAATTTGTTTTTGTTTCAGATACACGACAATCTCACACTACTGTAGCAACAGTTGAAAAAATTGCAGATGGAACTTATGTACTAAAAGCATTGAAACAAAAATTATTTGTTGATGGACTTTGTTATTTACTTCAAGAAATTTATGGTATTGAAAACAAAAATAACGATAAGGTATGTAACAATTTTTAATTATGTAAAATTCTCTCCGCACCTGAAAAACTCTTACACTAGTATACAGGGTGTTTCTTAAATATCGCGAAAAAATTTTGGAAGTAATTCCTTATTGAAAATCATTTTTTCACCTTAGACGTCTCCTTTCGGAGTTACACCCCCCTAAAGAGGAGCGGTAAAATTAGGTTTTTATTTTATATCTCAAATTTAGATGGATATAGGAGAATGATATTTGGTAGATGTTTTTTAGTTTTTAAAAGGTTTCCCATAGTAATATTTTTAATCATCTTTCACCTTCACAATGGGCTGAAAAGTGCGATCCCTGTTAGTTTTTTTATCAGAACTTTCTGAAGAGTTGAAATTTTGCAATTTAAAAAATGTTCTTCAAAAGCTTGTTTTATTTAGAAACTTTTTTTATTCTTTAACTTTTCTTGCAAAACCTACAGTTTATGAGTAAAAAATTATATGAGTCAACATGAACCATTAAATATTCTAAAATGAAATGATTCATTTTGGTGGTTACCATGGTTTGTTTATGCTCATATTGGGTAGAATTGATGGTTGTAATTCATTTTGAAGTTTAAGAGGTGACAACACGAAAGCACTCGTCAATTCTACCCAATATGAACATAAACAAACCATGGTAACCACCAAAATGAATCGTTTTATATTGGAATATTTAATGGTTCATGTTAACTCATATAATTTTTTATTCAAAAACTGTAGGTTTTTAAGGAAAAGTTAAAGAATTAAAAAAGATTTTAAACAAATCAAGTATTTGAAGAAAATTTTTTAAATTGCAAAATTTCAAGCCTCCAAAAAGTTCTGATAAAAAAACCAACAGGGGTCGCACTTTTCAGCCCCTTGTAAAGGTGGAAGATAATCAAAAATATTACTATGGGAAATCTTTCAATAAGCATAAAACATCTACCAAATATCATTCTCCTACATATAACCAAATTTGAGAAATTAAATAAAAACCTAATTTTACCGCTCCCATTTAGGGGGGTGTAACTCCGAAAGGAGACGTCTAAGGAAAAATTATGTAAAAGCCCCCCTTAAAGATCGATAAGGAATTACCTTCAGAATTTTTTCGCAATATTTAAGAAACACCCTGTATATTGTTAAGTATCGTTGCTATGGTCTCTAGTTCCATACAAATAGATTGAAAACGAATAATATCTTTTAGCAAACAACTGATGAAGACATCGAAGACAATGGATCTGAATGTGTTATATGCATGTGTGATGTACGGGATACGTTAATTTTACCTTGCCGCCATTTATGTCTTTGTAATTCGTGTGCCGATTCACTTCGTTATCAAGCTAACAACTGCCCTATATGTCGAGCACCATTCAGAGCGTTATTGCAGATTCGCGCTCTACAAAAATCAGCGAATGCAATTCAACCCGTTAGCCCACCTGATGTAAGTAGACAATTTAATATCTTAACACATTTTAATTAGGTTTGAAGAAATTCTAAAGAAGTTAAAGTTTAGGAATTTTTGCATATTGTATTCTGATTTTTTTTGTATTCTTTGATAAATCTTTTTTATTTTTGGCAATTATTGACTTTTACTGTAGAATATTTTTTTAGTTAACACCTAAACTTGCTTTAGTCTCATTAGTCAAGTTACTAGACTACAAGTTTGTTTTCATATTTTGGCGAGTTATTTGAAGTCAGTAGATTTTTCAAAATGTCGTTGAAGCAGGTGGTGCATTCTTATTGCAATATTTGTCATCTTCTGTTCCACAGAACATCATACCTTTTATATATTTTGAGGAAATGACAAATTTTTTTCACATTCCACTTGCTCGTTATAGATATTTCGATTGACTTTTTATAAACGTCACTTAAGTGTGTCCAATATGTATGACAGTCACATCATGCAAATTGTCAGTGAAAAGCAAATTAAAATGTTCTCTAGTCTACTTCCAATTTGAAAGTCAGCTAAATTAGACAAATTGTTTCCCTTTCTGAGACCTATATTCAGTGATGCTTTAATGTTTTAAAAAAGTTTCATGGCGCGCTAGATAATAAACAAAAATCAAAATGGGCATTTTTTAAATCGTTAATAACTCGGTTGTACTTGATGGTAAAAAAGTATTTTTGGGGAACAAGTTTTAGATTTTATTACGCACTGTAAAATGAAAACACTGATTTGTTTTAATATTGTTTAAATTTTTAGATTTTACAAGCTTGCAATTTTTTAAATGGAAACCATAGTTGGCTATGATTTCATGAAAAAGCATTTGTTTTTCTCTTTTCAGTAATATAAAGTTTAATGTATTTATTTTGATATTGAGACTCAAAACATAAAATTATCAAAAAGTCTCTATGAAGCTATAGAGTACCATCAATTTAAACAATATTGAAACCAATGAATGTTTTCATTTAACAGTGCGTAAAAAACTCTACAAACTTGTCCCCAACAATATCTTTGTACCATCAAGTATAACCGGGGTACTAACGATTTAAAAAATGCCCATTTTGACTTTTGTTTATTATCTAGCGGGCGATGGAACTTTTTTAAAACATTAAAGCATCACTAAATAGGTCCCAGAAAGGGGAACAATTTGTCTTATTTAAACTTCTTTGTAGCTCTTACCGTTAACTAGATCTCAATAGTGACCCTTTTATATGGACCACCCTGTATTAGGTTTACATTGGTCAAGTGCGTTCAAGTAACTTAAGTAATGTGAACTCGGCTTTAGGCCTTTTATTCTACTTGAAACTTGAAAGTAATTTGAAAAACAGCTTCAAGTCAACTAAACGTCAAGTTCAAATGGGTAAAGTGCGTTCCAATTACTTGGATTCAAGTATTTAAGTAACCTTACTAATTAAAACGAGGCTTTAGACTTATTCCGATTCATATTTTCTTACAATTTTGTGTGTGTAAATTAATTAATTCCAAGTGCTCTGTGGCTAATGTTTGATTTAAATTTTTTATAGGGTAGTTGCGATAATATTCCTGCCGGTTACGAAGCTGTATCATTAATCGAAGCTTTAAATGGGCCTGTGCTTCCAAGACAACCTCCAGCAGCCGTTCCAGATCTGGTAGAAACGCCCGATAACGAACCCGCCGTACAAGCCGCCCAAATTTTGAATCGTCATACGGTCACTTCTAATAAATCGGTTAAGGATACAGATCCTCCTACACCAGAAGTAAGTTACTATTACTCAAAAATATTTATTTGGGATTGTAAATGTTCGTTCGAGTATCGGCAATTTTCGGCCAATGAGCCACATACATCCTGTGAAGACATATTATTCTGACCGCTAAAAAATTCTAAAAATACTTTCGGATACAGATATAACAAGCTATAAAAGAAATCAAGTAAGACCAGGGCCGGACTTGAAAATATTAAGGCCTAAACTAGATTTGGTAAAAGATCTGTATTTAAATATCAGCTAGTGATGTTTGCCAGTCTTTCACTCATAATTCCATTTCTGTTTTGTTTTTTATGTTTTTATCCAAATTAAAAAGGATTAAGTAATACTATTACTTTCTAATCAAAACCTTCCCTACAATTTTGGGGCCCCTTCTACTGCAGGAGCTTGAAGCAGCCACTTTTTCTGCCTAACATAATATACAGGGTGATTGATTGGGACCGGTACTTGAAAATATATGAAGAATGAAAAAGGGTATGGATCCAAAATTTTGGTTATTACTATAATGGCATCTGATCTGTTTACTGAAAATATTTTCAATATGGCGACATTTCCGGAAATACCGGAAGTTGACATCTACTTTCTTATTTCAAATACAATGGTCTATTTTTTATTCCATTTTCGGATTCAAAACGTCATTTTAGAGGGACTTTTATTAGCATTCCCTATACCTAAGTGCAGCCGTTTTTTAGATTTTTGGACTTTTTTTTAACATCTTTTGATTTTCATCGTGATGCTTAATATTATCATTTTTGAAGAAAAAACGCTTAAATTTAGACCATGCCTAGAAAAAACCTTGAAGTACATCCTGGAATTTTTGCAATCGATCCATTACTTACAGGGTGTCCAGAATGTAATTTCCTATTAATACAACTTCAGGCCACTAAAACTCGTTTTTTTCAAATACAATGCCCAAACTTTTTTTTCATTTTCTAATGCAAAATTACATTCTTCATCGACCTGTATTAACGTTTCCTATACCTATCTGCAACAATTTTCGAGTTATTAAGAATTTTTGATAAAGTTAAGAGAAATTGCAACATTTCTAAATAGTAAGCCTTGGAAATGACAACAAATGCCAATATTAATAACTGTAAACCACTTTTATTGCGTTTGTCTGAAGTATCCATAAAAATGGATTATCAAGGGTATTCAAACATGGATATTTTGAATTTATTTTACATTCATAGACAATATCACAAGATATTGAAAGTGCGAACGAATAGTTGTGCATTTTTAATGTAGCTTGTACAGCGTAGTATGTCAAACCCGAGTCTTGCGCTGCCAATCGAATTGACCGCTGAGGATGGTCATTAAAATATCCTAGGATGTTAACTTCGTTAGTTTCATTATTTGTCACACGCTTAGGTCGAACACTAGCAGATTTCACTCTTCTAAATTGCAAAAAAAATTTATTTTATTCATTGAAATTTCTGTCTGGTCATTACAGTCACTGAATACACGGCAAGTTCTTTCAATAATCTTGTGATATTATTCATGAATATAAAATAAGTTCAAAATATTCATGTTTGAATAGGTACTCTTGATTTTCCATTTTCATGCATTCTTCAGACAAACGCAATAAAAGTGGTTTACAGTTATTAATGTTGGCATTTGTTGTCATTTCCAAGGCTTACTATTTAAAAATGTTGCAATTTCTCCTAACTTTATCAAAAATTCTTAATAACTCAAAAATTGTTGCAGATAGGTTGCAGATAGGAAACGCTAATGCAGATTGATGCAGAATGTAATTTTGCATTAGAAAACGAAAGAAAAGTTTGGCCATTGCATTTGAAAAAAACGAGTTTTAGTGGTCTGAAGTTGTATTAAAAGGAAATTAAATTTTGGACACCCTGTAATGCATCGATTGCAAAAATTCCAGGATGTTCTCCAAGGTTTCGTCTAAGCATGGTCTAAATTTAAGCGTTTTTTCTTCAAAAATTAGATAATATTAAGCATCACGATGAAAATCAAAAAATTTTCAAAAAAGTCCAAAAATCTAAAAAACGACTGCACTTAGGTATCGGGAATGCTAATAAAATTTCGTCTAAAATAACGTTTTAAATCCAAATACGCAATAAAAAATAGATCATTGTATTTGAAATAAGAAAGTAAACGTCAACTTCGGGTATTTCCAGAAATGTCACTATATTGAAAATATTTTCAATAAACAGATCAGATGCCATTATGGTGATAACCAAGATTTCAGATCCATACCCTTTTTCATTCTTCATATACTTTTAAGTACCGGTCTCAATCAATCACCCTGTATTAATGTTATTAGAACCCAATCAAAATTTTGGAGCCCTCTTTCTGTCTAACGGTTAATTTGGCACTAAGTTACACAACCTGGCAACGCTGACTTAAAAAAAAACACACTTTGTAAACGTATTCAACAAAATATTCATCTGACTTTTACAAGTTGTTAAAATAATTGTGGGTGGATCTGTGCCAATTTTTATTTAGTTATTTGCACAATATCAAGTAAAAAATATAGGGAAATCTTTTTTTTTGCAGTTTGGTATGTCAGTTTTACTTTCACGTGAAGAGGAAAAAGAAACTCCGAAATGTCCCTTGTTGTCCAATCCGACCGATACGTCAAGCCCCAGAAATGGAAAACATACCAAGCCTAGAGATACAGTCAGACACGTTAACGAGAAGGAAGAAAAAGAAGAAGTAAGATGAAAAAATCGCAACTCCATTGGTTAAGTGTTAATTTTGGTGTGTAGTTACAGGATGAAGATAGTGAAGCTGAAAAATTGTCTCCTTTGCTACAAAATGATGGTGCCAATCGTGCCAACAGTCTGGCTTTGAACATGGTTGACGTGGTGGAGCCCATTGATGATGCCGATACGGATCATGAAGACCAAACTTGCAGTCCACAAATGGATAGAGTTAAAAAGACAGGTAATTACGTTATGTAATTTTGTGAATTATTCATTACACAGGGTGTCCCAGTTAACGTGCACAGCATGGGGATCTCGTAAACGGTAAGAGATATAGCTAGCTTATTTATGTTGTCTTGTTTTTTTTTTTCAATGATCACTTTGATTAAACTTAAAAAGTTCAATAATATTGTAATAACTTACTAAATTTTAAAAATAAACCTATCCCATTCATTAATAAAACGAGATTTTTTTTCAATGATGCCACAGCCAACTACAACTCGTATTTAAAATAAAAAAGTTGATGGTAAAATAACAAAAACATATGAAGATAGGTAAAATTTATTAACAAATTTAAAAACTACGTGTCCCGAAAATGTAGAAAAATATTTCGTGTATGATTTCAAATAAGCACGTTATCAGCAAAAATTGGAATCGTTAATTTTTTGTTTTTTATCAATAGCGCAAAAATTATCAATTTTTTTTAAAGATCATCTTTTATAGAGTAGTTGCTCTTAAATCATAGATCATTTTGACCCATTTAAGCATTTAACCAACACTGTATCACTTACCGTTTACGAGATTCCCATGCTATGCACGATAACTGGGACACCCTGTATATATTTTTGCCATATACAGGGTGGTCCAAATTCGATGGGATTGCATGGGTATCTCGGTTAATATTTAAGATAAAAAAACGGTTAAATTATCAAAAATGTGCAGTTTTTTGAGAAAAACTCAGAATCGTTTTCAAAAATATTTTATCATTTCCGGTTTTCGAGTTATTAAATAAAAAGTGTGTTTTTTTTGTCATATATAAATGTGTCATATCTCCATTACTCTTGTAATTATCGAAAATATTTATAAAGATTAGTTTTAGATATTTATATGTTTATTTGATTATACTAAAAAAAAAAAGTGTACGCTCGTTAAAAAGTTATGACACAAACTTACCTTTTCTTAAATTGAAGCGATATTTGGCTATGAGCTATATGAATCCCTTATTTTTTTCTCATTACAAATATATAAGGATTGATGTATTTATTTTCAATAATACCCAAGTTACGAAAGTTTTTTAGTTTTTTTTTAAAGAAAATCATAGTAGGCTGTGAAAACAAAAATAATAAAAAAAAAAACAAGGTGTAAAACCTTATAAAACTCATGTGGTACAAGTTATAAAGGTTTTTTAATTTGTTGTTGAGATAAACATTGTAAATATTTGAACATAAGATAACAAAAACATAGTTGAAATCAGCAGTAATGCAGTACCTATATTGCTGTTTATCTTGTTTAAAAATGTTTGATGTTTATCTCAACAACAAATTTAAAAACCTTGGTAAAGTTACCAAGGTTACAAGTGTACCACATGAGTTTTATAAGGTTTTACCCTTTGTTTTTTTTTGTTTTCACAGCCTACTATGATTTTCTTTAAAAAAAACTAAAAAACCTTCGTAACTTGCGTATTATTGAAAATAAATACATCAACCCTTATATATTTGGAATGAGAAAAAAATAAGGAATTTAAATAGGTCGTAGCCAACTATAGCTCCCATTAAAAAAAATAATTGTGTCATAACTTTTTAACGGCGAGCGCTTTTTTCTTTTCTTTTTAGTGTAGGTAATCAAATTAAACAAAAATAACTAAAAATAATCTTCATAAATATTTTCGATATTTACAACATTAACAGAGATATGAAACATTATTAATATGACAAAAAAACACTTTTTATTCAATAACTCGAAAAACGGCAATGATAAAATATTTTTGAAAGCGGTTCTCAGTTTGTCTCGAAAAGTTGCACATTTTTGGTAATTTAACCGTTTCTCTATCTTTAATATTAACCGAGATACCCATGCAATCCCATCGAATTTGGACCACCCTGTACAGTGGAAGCCGGTTAAGTATCTTTTTAGCAGAATTTATGAATTAAAATATTTGCTTACAATGATTAATAACATCAAAGATGAACAGAAATGAAAATGTCGTAGCATAAAGTTTAATTAATTATTAGCATGATGTCATTTATTATCAATATTATTTATTTGAATATTAGCACGTTCTGGAGAAGATCGAGAAAGAGGGGAAGAATCAGACTATTATACCCCCGAAGAACCTGCACCATCTCACCCTGGGCCATTGTATGAAAACGGAATGCCTCCAAGTTCAGTGGAGAGTACACCTCACAAACTGCCCGGAACTCCATTATCACATGCCAGTGCCCGTAGCAGTGGTGATAGCTACACTAGCGGTTCAAGCACCCGTCGACTGTTAGTAGTAGATGCCAATCATGTTTCAACAGATCGTGCGGTCAATATTTGAACCTATTGAATCTCTCTCATAAAAAAAATGTATTTGTATAAAATTAACAATAACAGTTCTAGTGATCTATTGACAAAGTTATATTTGTACGTTTTATCCTATATTTTGTGTTTTAAATAAGTCAAACGCTAGTTTAAGTTACAGTGTGGAGATTTTGGTATATTGTTATTATTTTTTGTGGAATGTTTTTATGGTTTCACGATATTAATGTTAGTTTTGTTTTGATATTATATTCGTACTATTAATTAATAGATTTTATTATTAAAACTTGCTTTTTCTTGCTCTTTTTTTAGAAAAGATGATTAATAAGGACCTAAAATAAATAAATTTTGTCCATTTGTCATTATTGGTGAAGGGAATTAAAAATTATTTGACACATACAGTGAAAGGGCCCCTGACACAAAAGTTTAAAAAAAACTACCAAACAATTACTTTAAATATTAGTAATATTTTATTTGATTACTTAAAAAAAATGGACAAAACAACTTAACAAATTACTTAAAATATTTTAATGTTATTACGCTTTTTCTTGGCACAATAATCACAAACACAGTATTTAGACTTGATCAAATCATGTTGACTAGGAACTGGAGAATGTTCAGTATTTTGCGACAAATTAATAACTACATGTTTCTTGCTTTTAGGAGTTTTCGTAATTTTTGCGTCATTTACTAAATAATCCAAATTTATGCCATTCTTTCGTTTCGATGGAAAAATCGAGGGACTTAATATTGAACACTGACAATCACCAGGTATAACAGTCTGTTGGCAATGATTTTTATTTTCTTGTTGAATCGTCTGCATGCCTGTATTTATGCATCTTGGTTTTGGAGCTCCAAAAAATTTTCGAAATGTTAACACATTTAATACTACTATTACTAAATCGAACAGTAATACGATAATTTTTATTACACCTGACGTATTAGGTTCTATGTTTATCATGACTGAAATTTTTTCGGCCGAAATTAAATTGATGGATGATACGCAATGATACGTATGAAAAAAAAACTGTCTATTTGTGACCGAAACATAGTCGATCAATATTTTAAATTTCGCGCAAGTACTTGAGGATTTTGTTTTATAACGTTGGCGCAGCATAGTTTCTTTTGTAGTCTGCTGTGTCGGTAGCAGAAGGTTAGTATTAACTTATTCCAAAATATTTAACCTCATCCAGTGGATATTCGTAAAAATATTTGTTACATTTTAACATTTGGTTTTCATACTTTATTAAGATTTTGATATTATAGTTATAATTAATATATGGTGTTTGTTGTAGGTCAAAATGGGACGACGACCAGCACGATGGTAAGTTTTGATTCTATATACCATTTTCTATTGCTTTGATTGCCTTTATGATTTTTAAAATGTAATCACTTAAGGCTGTGACCGATTTGTCATTAACCGTACGTGTTTAAACTCATGTAATATAGTTTCGATGATTTTTAAAAACATAACCTCCAAATACTTCAATGTCAAAGTTCAGTTCCTTTCTACAACAATATAATAACGTCTTTTTTTTTCAGTTATCGTTATTGTAAAAACAAGCCCTACCCCAAGTCACGGTTTTGTCGAGGTGTCCCCGATGCAAAAATCAGAATTTTTGACTTGGGCAAGAAAAAAGCCGCTGTAGAAGATTTTCCCCTTTGTGTGCATCTAGTTTCTGACGAATATGAACAGCTTAGTTCTGAAGCGCTGGAAGCTGGACGTATTTGCTGTAACAAATATCTGGTTAAGAACTGCGGCAAAGATCAATTCCACATTCGCATGAGGTTACATCCCTTCCATGTTATCCGTATCAATAAGATGTTGTCATGTGCTGGAGCTGATAGGTATGTACGACATCAATAAATTAGGGTTTTTCCAAATACTTTAATTTAGCTTTAATTTTGTTTTTAAGTGTATCTCGTATTTATTGTGTTAGCAAGTGAGTTATTATTTAAAAAAAATTAATTTGTCGCTGCTAAACAATTATGAATTTTGAGATTTTGCTGTGTTCAGTCATCACATTGTTACCAACCAATTTATTAATGTTAAATGCTAAACCTAATGTATGTTTTGTTGTTAATAGAGTAGTAGGTCAAGTGTACTTCGTATGTTTTCGTGTCAAATATGACTGCTAGGATCACAAATACCAGTTGTTTTCTTTTAAAAAAGCGTTAACTGACTTTTATGGGCTTATTCATTTGCTCAGTAATAGAGGGCCAGGTTAAAAATTAGGTACATAAGTAATGAAAATGAACGTAATAGGTGATTTTTATTGAAAAAAGGGTTTTCACCAACCTTTAACCTCATTTTCATTAGGTGTTTTGTGAAACTAGCACCCATAATCGACACGGAAATATCCGAGGTACACTCGTATTTACTGGGGTTACTGCCTCTTGTATACAGGGTCTCCAGTTTAAAATGAAGTACATGGGTATCTCGGAAACCGTTTGAAATACAAAATCGGTTAAGTGGGGAAAAAGTTGCGCAATTACATGCGTAACAATAATCCAGTTTTACATTTTCAATAATTCATCCTGTTAAGTAGTACCACGATGAAAACAAAAAATGTACATTTTCTTAAAACCTCCATATTACCTTTATTTGAAAAGATTTGTGCGCCAAATTTTCAGGATCAGATAAGTAACTAACAAGGATTTCAAAAATGGCATTAAAAATATTCTAGGCCTACTATGTTTCGTGCGGTCATACCTAACTTTTGTTTTTCTTATGGGCGCCATATTGGATTTTTGCATTTTTCAAATCTCCATAACAAATGTTTTTCAACCATGTAAAGCATCCGTATGTTTGACCTAGGGAAAATATGAAAATTTGCAAAATTAAGGTTGTACCACAGTAGGCCTTGGCTTCGTGATTAAACAATTGCAACGACTATTTCTAACAACTGTCAAATGATACATATCCAATATGGCGTCCATAAGAAAAACAAAAGTTAAGTATGACCGCACGAAACATAGTAGGCCTAGAATATAATTGTTTTCATCGTGGCACTACGTAACAGGATGAATTATTGAAAATGTAAAACTGGATTATTGTTACGCATGTAATTGCGCAACTTTTTCCCCACTTAACCGATTTTGTATTTCTAACAGTTTCCGAGATACCCATGTACTTCATTTTAAACTGGATATAGCCAATTTGGTTAAATAATAATTCCAAATCACCTCTTGCTTAAAGTTAAAATTTGTTGGATGTTTTGAATTTAAAAAATATTATATTTTTAGGCTCCAGACAGGAATGCGAGGTGCTTTTGGTAAACCCCAAGGTACAGTTGCCCGTGTACGCATTGGTCAACCCATCATGAGCGTTAGGTCTAGCGATCGTTTCAAGGCTCAGGTAAATATAGTTTTCTTAAACTTTTATGCAATTTTTTTGCTCACCGAGATTTATAGCTAACAATGAATTAATGAACATTATAGGTTATCGAGGCATTGCGTCGTGCCAAATTCAAGTTCCCCGGTCGCCAAAAAATCTATGTGTCCAAGAAATGGGGATTTACAAAATATGAGCGTCAAGTCTACGAAGATCTTTGCGCTAGTGGTCGCCTTGCAAATGATGGCTGCAACGTCCGATACAGACCCGAACATGGTCCCCTTATGGAATGGAAAAAAGTTCAGAATGAGATAGTGGCTGCGTAATTTGTATATTTTACAATTTACTGAATAAAGTGATTATTCTGTACCGAGTTTTCTTAATTTTGTAGTATAACCTAATATGTGAAATATAAAGTGAAAAACTGATGTGTGGAAGGTGAAACTCAAAATCTTTGAGAAAAATATGAAGATTAATGGCTAGGTTTTTTTTTGTTACATTATTTGTAATAATTGATAATTTGGTGCCTTGAGAATATGTATTAGGGACTTTTCGTGTTAGTGTGTTTGTATCTTGTTTGACAAATGTCAAATTTTTAGAGGTTCCAAAACAAATTTTAATATTGGTAGTATTGCTCGAAACCGAAAGAAATGTCGTCACGATTTACACATGTGTAGAATTTTGCAAATAAATCGGCAGTCTTTTCGGAATTAATCTGTGATAAGATAACCTATACACTAATACATATTAAGAAACTGATAAGTGAATCATTGTGTGGTTGTGATAGTAATATTAAAGTGATTTTACTGGGAGTTATACACCCCCCGACCGTCTCAGAAAGACGATCGCAGTATTAATTGATTAGCAATATTATCGTGCTTCTTTAACTATATCAACAATGATAAGAGGATGATTATGAAACTAGGGGATATTGGATGAGCTGTTATAATTTTGAGTAAGTATTAGGTGGTTTTCTAGTTTTGGCAGGTCGCCAATCACCCGCATATGAGCACACCCACGAACACCTGCTTGCCAAAATCAATTCCTGCATTTCTTTGGAAAAAGTTCGATCACATTTAATTTATTTTATTACACGCCAGCCTAGGTCTATGATCGTTTTACTGTTTTTGCAACAGGCCCTTGGTGTTGCCATTGTTATATGTAGTTGTTGCAAATTTACCAATGTACCATTGTCTTTTAGACTAATTGCTGATCCAGTTCTAATTCCAAAATAGAATCTATTTTTACAATATATAAACAAGGTATTCGTCTTGTAATGAGATAAAGACGATAGCCCAAAGATATATTTCCGATAGCTTGCCATACTGCCCTGATTAATTGGAACGAAATAGAATTACCCTTAACTAGCAGTAAAGGTAATTACTAATAATAATTGCAGTTGTATCACACCTTAGTTTTGAATATAATTATGGACGACACTTCTTAGTCGTAAAAATTGGTTATGGACCTAGTTCACCATTTCCATTCTTTTATTTGCAAAGTTTACTGTAAATAAACATTATTGAGTGTACATGAATTTAGCTTGCCTTGATGCAAAATCGATTGTTTTTAATTTCAATTGCAAGACACTGATTAAATTTTAATTTAATTACATCGAGCCAGATTGGCTTAAAATTTAAACAGATTTTTCTAATAAACACAGAAAAATATCAAATATTTTTCTACTATAGTGTATTTAGTGGATAGTGTATACATGTGCAGGGCAATTTTTATTGTGCTTGGTATAATCTTTTCATTACCTAAATACTCGTATTTAATGTATCATGTTTTGAACTTACTGCTATTTCGATTATTTTCATACATTATCATGAAATAATAGTCGATTGTAGGTGCATATATTGGTTATTTTAATAATCCTAACAAACAGATGACAATACTTAAAAGACAAGACATGCACAGAAATTGATAACAATTTAATAGTTTCTGTATTACTCGAAGTTTTCCTTAAAAGGTATTCCTTTTGCATTTAAATTGTTTGATGTTGTATCTGTAATGGATTGAAATTATGTGAGCATTGGTAGTTTTCATTTGCTTTTTAGAAAGTATTGTTGGTTTGACTTATCAGTAGCAGTAGCAAAAATTTATTTTTATTATTGTCGAAACCTTTTACTAATTTTTTGATTGTAGCCAATTATGTCGCGTAATTTATCTTAAAAATCAAGTCTTAATTAATTGTTTATAATATGTCAACATGTTACTTTTACAGCATCTGTTAGTTTAATATGCAAGTCAATTATGCTAACCATGAATGCAGTTTTCAATTGCATTTTTCCTTAATTTACTCTATCAGTATTACTCCTATCTACACTTTCTAATTGCAGTTAATGACTATTTACATTATTTACATGCACTCTCGAATTATTCAATATGTGAAATCAACAGCAAACACTAATATTGCATAACAGTTATCTTAAAAGTAAAAATATCATTTAAATAATTACGAAAATTATGCCCATTGGCGATATTTTTTAAATGTGTAGTTTTACATTTTTTTTAGTAATAAATGACTGAGATATTCACGAAACCAAAAAATCATATGTGCGTAATGTGATTTTTAAATTTGTTATTTAACCTTGAAAATCTCCAGGGCCGGCTTAAGGTAATTCATGTAGATTCATGGGGCCTTGCTGTTTAAGAGGCTCTAAAAAGGGAAAGGGTGGTTGAATGTTTGCAATTCATGCAAGGGCAGCCCTTCCAGATTTAAATGGAATTATGCATACTCGTGAAACTTGTTTACATTTTAACTAAAAACCATCATTTTGTCATTTGGACGCATCTACACTTGATAGTTTACATGTTGTTACAGTGGCTGTGTCTAAAAAAAATAATTCGCAACTGCATTTTCTGCAGCCCCACAGCACTATCATACTATATACGAAGTGGCCAGTAGATATGGAGTGGGGGTGATGCGTGATATACATGCTATTGGGACTGCAATCATTGCAGCCCAAGCCAAGTTAACAACTACGAGTTAATATATTATTATTTCTAGTATTTTGTTTTCTGTTGTTTTTTAAAAATATTATTGATATTTTTGGAATGTGAATGGATAAAAATGAATCATGTAAAAACAAAAATTCTGTTCAATATTTACAAGGAATACATTTTTTGTGTTTATCTCTGAGTGAGAAATTTGAAATTAAAATTTGAGACGTTCTACGTCGGGTTTGACTATTTTTGGTTAAAAATATGACTAATTTTAGTAAGAGTCATCCATAAATTAGTAAATCAGTAAGAGCGAAGGAATTTAAATGTAAACAGATTATAAAAAATGCAGTTAATAGTTTTATGCACATAGCTCATAGCATATTGTTGCATTAAATTTTACTGGTCATGTGATTTTTTCACCCCGTCCATAGTTAAAATTATGGTTACATCTGTCGCTACATTGCAAGTTCTTACGAGCCACCACTGAATTCATGTACAACTAAGAGCAAGGTAGCAAGTACAGGGTGGTCCAAATTTGATGGTATACATGAGTATTTCGCTCAATATTCAAAATAGAGAAACGGTTAATATACCAAAAATGTGCAGTTTTTTGATACAAACTCAGAACCGTTTTCATAAATATTCTATCATTTCAGGTTTTCATATCTCCGTTACTGTTGTAATTTGTAAATATCTAAAAAATGTAAAAACATTATTTGTAGATATTTTTATGTAAAATTCGATGGTACTAAAAAATTTTTGTTACGCTTGCCGTTAAAAAGTTATGACACAAACTTACCTTTTTTAATTTTTTTTCATTCCAAATAAGTATTTAATGGTTGATGTAGTTATTTAATACGCAGATTACGAAGGGTTTTGATTTGTTTTTTTTTCAAGAAAATTAGACCGAAAAAAACAATGTGTAAAACATTTTAAAACTCATGTGTTAGAAGTTACGAAGGTTTTTTAATGTGTTGTTCAGATAAATATTTGAACATAAGATAAACAACAATATACTACTGCTGATTCCGACTGTATTGTTGTTATCGTATGTTCAAACAGCCTATTTATCATGCTTATTTAACAACAAATTAAAGCACCTTCTTAATTTGCATAAAATGAATTTTTAAAGCTTTTACACTTTGTTTTTTTTACATTGTTTTTCTTATAACAAACAAAAAACAACTAAAAACCTTGGTAACTTGCGTATTATTGAAAATAACTACATCAACCCTTATGTATTTGGAATGAGAAAAAATAAGGAATTTAAATAGGATATAGCGAACTGTAGTTTTTATTTAAAAAAAGGCAAGTTTTTGTCATAATTTTTTATCGGCCGGCGTAATTTTTTTAATATCGATTTTTAATAAAAATATCTAAAATAATTTTTTTTTAAATTTACAACAATAACGGAGATATGACACATTATTATTAATATGACAAAAAACACTTTTTTCTAATAACTTAAAAACTTGGAAATGGTATAATATTTATGGAAAGGGTTCTGAGTTTGTCTCAAAAATCTGCACATTTTTGATAATTTAGCCGTTTCTCTATCTTGATAATTAAGTGAGATACCCATGTAATCCCATCGAATTTGGACCGCTCTGTACACATGTACACACACGTTTAATTTGTAGTGATATGAAAAAAATATACAAAAATTGTTTGGTAATGAATGAGAAAAATAGTTGCCAAATAAGAAAAAGGATTCCAAACTAAAATTTTGCGATAAATATGGAAAATCAAGGGTTGGTTCTTGTCAAGTAATTTCTTAGTAGATTTTTTGTGTAATTTGCATTGTTTGTTAAATTTTAAAACTATTTGATGTGACCCACCGCCGAAAAATCATAGATCTGTGCCAAGCAAGTACTAAAGAAGTGGTTAACCACGTTGTAATTTTAATGTATAATATTTTTGGGTAACTCCTTTTCAGTTTTTATTGCGTGGTCACAGAAAGTTGTGCTTTTTGCATCCAGTGCACAAATATTTTGAAGTTGTTAACGCTTGGCTATGAAACTATAACAATATTTAGATATTACATTTCGGCAATCCTACAGGATGTTATTACACATTACGAATTTCAATATAAACTCAAATTTTTTATAGTCAAGTTTGTTTTGGTCAGACCAGAACTTTCGCATATTTGTGTACTTTGTTTCAAAATTGAAATAACCCTTTTTACAATTGTAAGATATTTAAATGTATGATTCACTTAATGCAGCCTTTAATTAGTTTATGGAATAACGTCCGACACGAACGAGTCTTGCGTTTATTTAGATTTTGTTTCCCAAAGTTATTAGAATTTATACCGACGTTTGCAGTGGGACTGCTCGGAATGTTTTAGTAATTCATTGACCAAACACAGTTAATCCTGATTTAAAACAATACCGCAAGTAATTCGTAGTTTTACATTTGTTACACATTTCAAGGTAGGAATTTATTGGTAATATAGTTTTTTGGTCAAGTACAATAGGTACAAGTTACATTTTTGGCAAAAAGTGTTACCGAAAATAGAGAATGATTAAGACAAAAAATATCGACCAATTTATATATGGTATCTCGCTTAGTAGTCAAGATAGAGAAACGGTTAAATTACTAAAAATGTGCAGTTTTTTGAGACAAACTCAGAACGGCTTTTAAAAATATTTTATTATTTCCGGTTGTTGAATTATTAGAGAAAACCTTTTTTTTTTTTTGTTATATTTGTAATGTGTCAAATCTCTCTTATTGTTGCAAATATCAAAAAAGTTTATGGAGATTATTTTTAGATATCTTCATGTAGACTTTGATAGTACTAAAAATAATAATTTTACGCTCGCCGTTAAAAAGTTATGACACAAACTTACCTTTTTTTAAATGGAAGCTTTAGTTGACTATGACCTATTTAAATTCGTTATTTTTCTCTCATTCCAAATATATAAGGGTTACTTTTAATAATACGCAAGTTACAAAGGTTTTTAAATTTTTTTAAAGATGGAAAACAGAAAGTAGGCTGTGAAAACAAAAAAAAAGAAAACCGGAAGTGATAAAATATATTTGAAAACTGTTCTGAGTTTGCTCCAAAAAACTGCACATTTTTGGTAATTTAACCGTTACTCTATCTTGATTATTAAGCGAGATACCCATGTAATCCCATCGAATTTGTACCACCCTGTACATTAAAAATATAGCAAACGTGCACGTTATTTTTTTATTAGTATAACTCGAAAAAATATCAAAAGTTGCTTGAACTTTTGCCAAATTGAAAGTATTCTTTTTCGCATTTGTTGTATTTTTCACATGTGCAGCATACGCAGTCATTGCTTGCGTTGGGGATAAGTTCGCAAAGGCCAAAAGGCGAAATGGAGGAGTAAGTTCGCAAAGGCCAAAAGGCGAAATAGTTGCACAATTTCTTATCGTTTTAAATATTTTTTTTAATAATTAGCATTTTCTGTTTAAATGTCTTAAGATCTTGAGCGAATGGTATGTGCTGTGAAATGTGATGTATCAAAGATTTCGTTGATTTGGCAAAATATCTAGCGTTGCTAGGATTTTTGGTCGATGTTTAATACTTAGCTTTTTTTTTAAAACTTTTACGTGAAACACGAAAAAATAAAATTACTGAGAGACTTTTTTGCATGAGGTTGCGCATCCTCTAGTTTCGCCAAGACTGACTGCGTTTGCTGTACATCTGGTCCTTCGGGCAGTTTGTTCTATACGTATATGTATATTTTTTATGTATTTACTGTTTTATAAACACCCATTTTCAAGTTTAAATCGATAGGGTGACAAAATCGTATACCCCGTTGTACAATTGTTATTGATAGTGCGAAGTTTAAACTTTAAAAAGCAGTTAAATGTAGGTTAAAAATTATTGAACATAATTATAATGCTGTAGATTATTTTCGAGTGGGTTTTGTTTTAAAGATTTACTTTGCTTCATTTATTATATTAAAAAGCGGGACGTGTTACGTAATTTTGTTATGCCTTTTGTGCTTGATATTACTTATTTTCGCTTCGTACAATAGATGTGTATTTTGCATCTGTAAGTACGGCAATTTTGTATTTTGTTTGGTGTGGGCTTTTGTGTTACCCCGTTGTGTGTTGTCCTAGGTGTGCTGTTGCTGTATCCCTTCCTTTGCCATGGACGGTGGCGGCGGCCGGCGGAGGGTCGCAGCCAAGTCTTCCGCAGAGGATCAAGCGCTTGATCAGATTGCGAAAGAGGTAAGGTGCCTGCAATACATACTCCATTTTCATACTCCAAAAATTGCTTTAAATAATTTTGCTGCTGTTTAATTTGGTTTTACATTTTAAGCTATTTTTAAACAGATTGAATAATTAATTAGCGGTTAATTTTACTTTTGAATGTCATAAATACACTAATAGGATTACTAGAGACTAGTCGACTAGTCGTTTTTATCAGATTCCATAAGAACATTTGAAAATTAAGAGATCTTAAGGCGGACGATTCTTAAAATGTTGGTGGTCGATAATTCGACAGCTTATTTTTGAACGACTAGCAATTAATATACCAACTTACCAGGGAAGGTTACGATATGTTGTCGCTAGAATCTGATCAAGGCTGTGTTTATTGCATCAAGAACATCAAAACTAAATGTTTTGCAGAATTATACGTGCCACTGGCCATTTCCTTCGGAAAAATAGGGGAAAAACTTAAAAGTTCTACTAATACTTTAATATTGAATACGGTTTGAATAGTGATTTTTAAATTTTATCTTTGTAGAAGCTTATTTTTCCTTTTGGTTTTGTTTTCAAAAATTAAATGCTTTTGAGCTATAGTTACATAATTTTCGTAATAAAATCAAGCAGCCACAATATATTGTGTTTCATAATCCAAAAAAGTTTGGGAAACTCTACCCTAGACAATTCGATAAAAAAATCTCAAATACAAGGTACGCCTTCGCAAATTTTTGTGTAAATTGAATGTTTAGGACCTAAATAACAAGTTTTTAGCAAAAAAAATATGTGTCCTCAGGATGCCCCAGTTATCGTGTGAACAGCATGGGGATGTCATTAACGGTAAGAAATACAGATTTAGTTAAATGGGTCAAAATGATCTATGATTTAAGCGCAACTGTTCTATAAAAAAAAAATGAATAGTTTTTGTGCTACTGATAAAAACAACACATAGGTTTTTAATTTTTGTCTAATTGAAATCACACTGAAAATATCTTGACATTATTGGGGCACTTTTTTGCGTAGATTTAAAATGTGCCAATTAACCTACTTCATTTGTTTTTGTTATTTTAACTTCATTAAAATATTAAAGTAAGTAACCATTAAAAGTAAACTTTAAAATAAGAAAGTTGATGTTAAAACACAAAGACAAATGAAGATAGGTAAAATTTGTTGACAAATTTCAAATCTACGCGAAAAAGTGCCCCAATAACGTCGAAAAATATTTTGAGTGTGATTTCAATTAAGTAAGTTGTAAGCAAAAATTAAAAACCTCATGTGTTTTGTTTTTTATCAATAAGTAGCGCAACTATTAATTTTTTCAAGTTTTTTTTTCTCATAGAACATTTGCTCTTAAATCAGATCATTCTGGCCCATCTAACCAACTCTATATCTCTTACCGTTTAAGAGATACCTATGCCATTCACTATAACTGGGACATCCTGTATATGAAGGAACACTTAAACATTTTTTTTTGATAAAAACTTGTTATTTAGGTCCTGGACATTCGATTTATGTAGTTTGTCACGTTTGCTAGCGGATAAATAGGAACCTTTCTATTTGCAATTAGATAATTTTTTTTTACCTTCACCATAGCAACGCAATGACATTTCGAAAAATACCAGAGGTTAAGTTTTCTACAAATGGTCTAAACGTCACACTTCCGTCGTGGAATTTTCGCTACAAATACCATTCGGGGTTAAAACTTAAGCAGGCCAAATTTTTATTTGTAACACTCATTATTGCTTTTCAATTTAAACTCGAATAAATTGTTACTAATAAAGGGGCGTTCTCACGATTCGATTTTAGTCGTTCAACTTTAGTTGATCAAGTAAAATCGACTGGAATTTTTGTTCACACGTTTCAACGTAAATCGAATCAACAGTACTATTAAAAATGGCGTCAAATGCAGTTATCCGTGCGGGTATAGCAACAATTTGCGAATTTCTCAGCGAAGAACTTAGAGGAATGTTAATAAAATATGGCAAAAAGGGTTTATATATGTCATCAGCCCCAGATCCGCTTTTTTTCGATTTTAAAATCTGCGTAAGCTCCTTTTTGTGCAGAGTTCTTACAATTTAAATTTTATTTTTAATTTCACTCGTAGTCACGTCGTTGACATTGATTTCAGTAACTATTTTTTGTAGAGCATTATCACGGGCATCCTTATTTTTATAAGTTTCTAATTTGTGATTCCACAAACAGTCGTACTTTTGATACAGTTCTAAGAATTGCATCATATTTTTTTCAGACCACTTCATTTTAATAATAAAACGGTGCACCACACACTAAACACCCGTATGTTGTTAGTCAATCAAGTCGACTACCTATAGTTCATAGGGTTAAATAGGTTTCAACTCCAGAAGAACGGCGATGACGCGCAAGTTGAACGATAAAGTTTGAACGGTTCAAACTTTTTGTTGATCAACTAAAGTTGATCAACAAAAATTGAAATGTAGGTTCTCACGGTAATTTTCATTCGATTTTACTTGATCAACTAAAGTTGAACGACTAAAATCGAATCGTGAGAACGCCCCTTAAGCAACAACTCGTGTCAAATCAAAATTTGGCCGGCAAATTTTAACGTCTTTTGATATTACCCCCGAATAATTAACATAGGTATTGCATTGAAAATTCAATATCTGGAAAAATGAATAAATACACGGATTTCTTTCATTTTTTTCTTCTTTAATTCAGACCCAATTTTTTATTGACATTAGCAAAATCTATATCAGGGTTACATTTAATGTGCAGTATTTTAATTGATCGGATGATCTAAGAATAAAATCTAGCAGAAACCAACTTAAGTTTTCCATTTTTTTTCAAATTTTCAAATTTACCGAATGAACTGTGCTGCAACGTATATTAATTAACCAGTTGTTTCTAGACGAGATCCACGCATCAAATGATGTTGTATTTATAGTGTAATTCTCACAGATACTTCATCTTTATTTTTGGGAGTGAAATTTTGTTATTGTTTTGGAGAATCTTTTATGATGTCAAAAATTCAAGTTAAAAATATTTAAAGCGGTCATAATCATTGCTTGAAAGTTACTTTGTCTTTAAAACGTGCATTTGTTCCCGTTTTATTATCGTTTTAAGTGCACCCAATACGTTTTCTTTTATGTTGCGACATTGGCCTTTGATCAAAGCGTTTTCTCGTATGGTCTTCCGACGGAGTTATTATTTTAGCACACATTTCGTTCTGTATATGCATTGGGTTTTGCGTATTTACACAAGACTAGCACGTCTTGGTAAGGATGTGCACGGTAACGGAATGAAATAAAATGATGCACGGGCTATATTTGTACACACGGAGAGTGTTGCCTCGGTCTGCGTATCAGGAACTGCTAATGCGAGTTAACGAGACAACACGGCTGCACCAAATCTCTGCCTAGACGAGATAATTATACTATTGAAAAAATTGTGGGCTAATGAGAGCGTTTTTCTGTACTGTTACGATTTTTAGCTTTAAAAAAATATGGTACGCGATCGTACTTAAAAATGAGAAGTTAATACCTCAGTTTAAACGTTGCAAATAGTGTTACATTTACTTTTTCACTTGTTAAACGTGTTAATAAATCAGCATGTAAAAATTGTTGTTAAAAAATGCAGTACTGTGAAAATTGATCACGCGCCAACGTCCGAATACACTTGAAAAGTTTCTTAATTAGTCCTGAGCCAATCTACTGTTAGGTGTAGGAACTATTCACTTAAAAAGTTATTAGACGAAACTTTTGAATGTACAACTGTTAAGGAAGATTTTGTATTGATATTCTCTACACCACGCGCCGTTTTCCAAATAAGATTGTCCCCTCCTACTCGACGCATCTCAACAGAGACACACGGCATATCAAGTGCACGTAATATCGATTGGTGTTCTGTGAAGTAAAGTTTTATTTTAATGTTTCTGGAAATTGGACAATTAATCACTCATGATCACAGATGAAGTTAATTTTTAGCACATGAGTTCATCAAAGCATAACTTTAAAATGTAGCGAAGGGCCAATCTCTGAAAAGATTATTAATGCATTTTAAAAAGCTGGATCCGCGCCGAGCGAGCGAGCAAGAGCGAACGATGTTTTCTGCGAATGCTCAGGCGGTGTGGAAGCCTTTGTTCGCGAGCGAAAGTATGATCGCGCGCGCTCGGAGTTGTTCCGTACCGTGCCAGTACTTCAAAGAAAGTGCGTGCACTTGCTCGTTCAATTTGGACGAGATTTTCGAATATTCAGTTTACTCAGTCTTGCAATAAACGATTTCCGCTATATAATTTGCGATTTTTTTAAAGGCTTTTGTGGTCAAGCATATCCTTTGCTGTCTTTTTTTCTTGCGTTCCAATAAGTTTAAAATTATGATAAAAGAAGCGCATGTGACTACTCTCTCATCAGCAATGGCGAGCACATGGATCAACAACGAACATGACAGTGATCGTTCGGTTTGGATCAAACCCGAACATTTGTTTCCGAACACTAGCGAACGCGAACGAATGCTCGCCCTTGCTTGGTTTCGCTCGCTCGCTCGGTGTGGACCCAGCTTTAGTTTTTTTAATGGTAACTATGGTTGGATTGAGTCTTATGAACCTTATTTAGCTCTTTTGGAGCAGAAATGAATTCTTTATGCATTTATTATTATAACGCAATGTCAAAGGTTTGGCATCTAGGTGACTTGAAAATAATAATTTGATTCTTAGAGCAATTATCGAGTAGTTAATTATTAAACTAAGGCAACCTGATTCCTTTGAAATTATAAACTTTAAGCACTCTATGTTGCTAATGTTTTTTTATTGCTATTAGCATGTGCTAAGTTGTTGTTCGAAGTAAATACATTAACTTTCGGTTGGTTTATCAGCGCGTCAAGGCGGCGAGCCGATATACTATTTTAATAACAAAATAAGGGAAACGGATAAAAGCTTCCGTCAAGTAACAATCTACTGTGCCAAAAATTATTTTAATACCAAATTACAGTTCCTTATCACAGTTGACAGTAATGTTTTATGTATCTCCGTTTCGTGTAATTTCAACATAAAGTTATTTTTATTCAGAAACGCACAGTAGATTACGAAGAGCGTTTCGACCACAATACTACACGATTTTAAAATAACTAAGCTGAACTTTAGTTTTAGAAATATACATTGGTTGTCTCTTCTTATGCATTCAAATTCTTTGAGCGACAAAAAAAAAACTACAAGCGTTATCAGCCTTTACTGCTATTCAAAGAATATTGTATTACAATGTTAAAGTTTTACATTTTTTGTCGAGATTTTTAAAAGAGAAATATCCCGTGAACACAAAAACTCTCTCATAGCGCATAATTTGTTATAAGATAATTTAGCAATAAGGTTTCGATGTTTTTGGACATATTCCACTTTCCAATTGTTTTTATGGAACACCATAGTATTCAAAGATATATTTAAGTTAAGACGTTCTGTTGCAAATGGTTAATGTTACAAAATTTTCATCTTGCTTGTAATTTCTGAAAAATTAAAAGTTCGTGAACTGTCAAGAGCAGTTCGAGAACTGTTCGAGAGCTATTCGCGAGCAAAACGTCCACCAAAAAAATTATATTTGCGGTTTGTAAATAAAGCTATGAAGACGCTGTGGTTGGTGACTGCTTCTGTGGTTTTTATGTTTGTGAAAATGGTTTTCACTCGCCTTTACACGAGCTCTTCGATGTTGCGCCATAATACCTCCAATTTTATTTCGATTTCATCAAGTTTCATCTGTATAACCTCAGAAATTTGTCGGATTGCATCTTTTTTTTTGTAATTTGATTTTTTTGGAACCCACAAGTTTTGGTGTTGACGATATTGTTCTATTAAATGTCTTCTCACTCTCTGGCCACTCCATTTTCAACAACTACACAAATGATGTCCAGACAGATAATGATGATCCTTTGATGTACCGCCTCAAGAGCGAACTTTCTTCGAACTAGCGAGCGCTCGCGAACTGTTCGCGAACTTCCGTCTACACTAGGTTCGCATATTGTTCGCTAACTTTTCTAGAACACCTCGCAAACTTGGCCTGTACGCGGCTTTACCTTTACACACCATCGCTTCTTAAATTCACTATTTATCATACAGGACGACAATAATTTACCGCGTGCATTACATAAATAACTTTTTTATTATAAGACTTAAAAAGTCGGCTTAAAGAAAGACACAGACACAAGTAATTTAATGCCGTTTAACAATCCTCAACAAATATGTGCTATAGTCGCATAATTTGTTAAAATATCTTTACTTTATTTTTCTTTAAATACGGAAATGAAAACCATATATGTCAGTACGTTATTATAAATACTTTTAAGCTGCTTACGTAACTCGATGTAAAAAAAAACATTGCTTTTAAAAACATCTGAAATATGTTTATAGGATCATGTACTGCACCTGCTTCTGAATCTGGAATCATTATTAGTGTTTTCTAATTATATAAAAATGTGTGTTGATTGGATTGTACTTTATTGAATGACGGAATCTTTTTCAAATGCTTTTAAAAATATTTTGTGGATTTTATGGTCATCTACATGCCAGTTATTTTAAATAGTGATTTGTAATAGGTTTACTAATTTATTACGTAAGCATTACAGTGGCGTATGCAGGGGGGGGGTTAATACCTAGATACCTTAAAACTTGTAATGTGTTTTAACTTTGAGGATAAAAGTAGTACAGTTTTGGGTAAGTTGTTAGTAACGTGGGCTTTCTTCTATCATAGTTTTGGACAATGAGAGCATAGTATCTCTAAAACTAAATTACTACTACTACTAATATACAATAAAAATTTACTTATTTTAGTATCGTAATTTTTATATTCCATTAAAAGAACAACAGATAGTAAAGACATAAAAATTTTCAACTTTGCAACGCTATCAGGGTAATTACTAATGGTAAAAAGTTTTTTACGCTTGGGATGTTCGTACAATGTCGCCTAGAAAATATAATTTTGTATTTCTTAGTTTTATCACGGGTTATGTGTTATAGGAACAAATGGACCGATTATTATGAAAGTCCATTGTTCTTTGTTTCAAAATATTTACATGTTTGCATTTCAGTCGATTTAAAAATACCGATTAATTTTGCACCTAAAAATACAAAATATATAGGGTGTTTTATTTAAGAAAACAAAATGACGTATCGGTGCGCAAAAACAAAACACTGTACATTTGAAAATAATTAACGATTATGTAGTAAATTAACACAAACAACTTTTATTCGAAACTTTTTTTTGTAAAGTTATCACTAGACGATATATTGACATACGAATCATACTTCCAATTACGTGTTTTCTTTGTAATTATCCCTCAAAGTCAATGGGAAACACCTAAACATTTCGGCCAAGTTTGATAGCTCTAGCTTAAACGGCTAGGACGTAATCGATTTTTTGATTATTTTTTTTTTGCAACTTTGGAGGTCTCTAACTTTGAAAGGAAGCATTTTCGGATAACAAAATATTTGACAAATGGTCATCATTTTCACTCAGGAATATGCACCTACTTTTTGGCGGTGTATAATTGGGACACCCTATATACAGGGTGTGTAAAAATTGGCGGAAGCGCTACACGTGGCGATGTTCTTCGTAAAATTCTAAGTCGAAAATCTTAATACGAAAATGTTGTACCTTACTTGCTGTGTCTGCAAGAGGTCCTCAAAGTTGTGACATTTAGTCCTTTAATAAGCGTTATTATTTAATACTTGCAAATGAAAAAGCTACTATTTGGAATAAAAATAAATTTCGAATAGTATTTTTTCCTAAATATTGTGTTCTTCCTTTCAAAAATTGGTGTTGAAAATATTATGTAAATCACTGATTTGAATGAAAATAATACATATGGCAACATTGTCATTACCTGTCATCTCTGTTTTTCTCGTAATTATTTCTAGTTTGTGTTTTACGATACCCAAAAGTTTGCAGCTATGTTTACGATCTGAAGGCTTTCAGTTCGAACAAAAATTGTAAATACCTAAGTAAAAATTGCTGATAAAAAAATGTCCAAACGCAAATCAATGTATGCAATGTTGCCAATTTTTTTTTGCTTTAAATGCTTCCTGAGGCCATAGGAAGCATGGTACAACATTTTTGTATCAAGATTTTCGACTTAGAATTTTACGAAGAACATCGTCATGTGTAGCGCTTCCGCCAATTTATACACTCCCTGTATAACGCACGGTAAGCAAAACGCACACTTGTCTAGAAATGTCAAAGTAGACTTACGTCAAAATTGACAAGAACACGTAATTACATGTGTATATTAGCCAAAAAAACCAATAAAATCGTAATATGCTATTATGTGATCGTAGAAAAAGTAAGCTACATAACACGAGTTGTAAAGCAATTACGCACTCGTGCTTAACTTTTCCACTCGTGCGTAATATGCTTTGTAAATTTCTTGTTATGTAATACACTATTATGTTGACGTTAAGCGAGGGTAAACGTAATACGAGGTATATCGGTGAAAACTAGATTATATTTTCAAAATACTGTTTAAATTCCAAGTTAGTGAGTAGTAATGTAAATGCATCGGTTTGATTTCCATTTTTAAAAAGTTATCCTAAGTTAAGACATCATCCGTGAGACCAACGCTTAAATAACTGAAATTAATTTAAACGTTAGAATGTAAGTCCATAAATAAACCAGAATTTTAAAATGTCTCGACGACACCTCCTCTGTTATCTGAAAATTCGATTTACATTTATTATCGAACTGGTTCTTACTGTAATCTTCTTGATTTATCGTCTAGCACCTAAGGCTCCAGCATCCATAGGTCTAGGTAGGCTAGATTTATATAGTTCTGTGGTATTTTGGGCGAATGAACTCCCGTCTTATGAGGGTTCAGTTTGAATATTCAGAGGTATGAATACTTACTTCAGTCTCCAGCTAGTCTTTACCAGTTTCCTAACGTGCTCCATGATCGGCTTTCGAGATTCTTGTCGCTCATGAGATTAATAAAAATGTTCATAACCGATTGCCCAACGTTAGTATCAACGCGTTGTTGATTTTTTTTTAAATTCCTTACGCTAGATTACGTCGCGTTTGTCCATAAAAATGTCGGTACTTATAAGGAGATGTAAATTCAATTGTTTTTAATTAACAGTTGCGGGTGCCTGATTCATTGTTGTTCGTTTGACAATTGTTGCTTACATTCAGTTGTTTCACGTGCATTTTGTTTTGAGTAGGGAGTAATAATTGTTAATTAATGTGTTTTAGGCGATAGTTAGCTGTGCATATCTTTTTATGATCGTATTTATTTAATAATGCGAACTTTTAGCAATGTTTAGCCAGCATTACTGATTATGTGGCTACGTAACGATTCGTGCGTACCACTTTCGTTGTTTAAAAGTGCTAAATATTGTTGCTAATTGTTTTCGTTATGTAGGTTAATATTTGCGCTCTCGCGGTGTTATCTTCAGAAAATATTTGGCGTAATTTTTTTGTAACCGTGCCGACGAAATACGTGACGATCTCCGTCAACATTTATCTGGGTTGCGCAATTTTTTTCGTGGGTATTTAGATTAATGAACAAAAACACCGTGTAACCTTGTTTTAGGAAAGAAGGTGCCTTTTCTCAAGTTCCCCGTTCATTGTTGCTAAATTGTTGTGATTTGTGTCGGTTTGCACGTAGCTGAACAGTCGTGATCTGTGTTTTAAAATGTGAATATGGTCGCTGGACCTAAATTGTTTCTTAACCCAAATTTACTGTTGCAATTTCAAAGAGTGCCGTCGTTGTCGGATTGTCTGCCCGATAGTGATGTTTTTAGTGCAGATGTTGTGCTGATAACGGCTGTGCCCAAATGGAAAAAAATCGTAAGTTGTTTTTTATGTCCTTAAAAGTTCAAAGGGTAGTTTGTTGAACTTCCCATGGTAAAATGTTATAACTTCAAAGTGAAATTGTACAGGTTTATATGAAGAATCCAAATAAAAGTACCAACTGGTCTTAAAGTTTAATAAGTACAGGGTGGACCAAATTCGAATGTTTTACGGGGTATCTCGGTTACCGTAATAGATAGCGAAAATCTGATTTCGGTCTCTTGGGCTATTTTTTTGAGAAAATAACGCTTATGCAATCAGATTTTTTCTGTCGGATTCCATTTTGGCACTACAGACGTAAAATGAAATTTCATCATTTTTGAAAATTTGCTGTAACTTCTTTATTTATTAAATTAGAACAAAATTTTATAAAGGTTTTTTGTACAGATTTTTATGCTTAATTTAAAAACAAAAGTAATTTTTTCTTAGCCTCCTTGACTTTCGAGATATGGAGTAAACTTACATTTTTTTAAATGGAAACCCTAGTTGGCCATGACTTTATGTGAAAGATTATTTTTTTAGCTTTTCAAAAATATATAGTTTTATATATTTTTTGCAAAAAATAACCAAGATATGGCCAATTTTGTAAAAATTCGATCATCAAAGTTAGCCATGATTTCGTAAACAAGTGATGTTTGCAATTATTAAACAACTAAACGTCATTTCGAAGTAATTTTTTTAACTTTAAAGCAAATCCGTGTATTATTTTGTATTTTATAACTGTTTATTGTGGTATTGTGAACATGGCTAAATTTGAACTCTTTGAAAAGTTTGATATGTTAGAATATTACTTTGTAAGTGATAAAAACGTAGCAGTTGTTTCAGAATTTACTTGGCAATGACGTTTAGTTGTTTAATAATTGCAAACATCACTTGTTTACGAAATCATGGCTAACTTTGATGATCGAATTTTTACAAAATTGGCCATATCTTGGTTATTTTTTGCAAAAAATATAAAAAATTATATATTTTTGAAAAGCTAAAAAAATACTCTTTCACGTAAAGTCATGGCCAACTAGGGTTTCCATTTAAAAAAATGTAAGTTTACTCCATATCTCGAAAGTCAAGGTAGCTATGAAAAAATGTTTTTAAATTAAGCATAAAAATCTGTACAAAAAACCTTTATAACATTTTGTTCTAATTTAATAAATAAAGAAGTTACAGCAATTTTTCAAAAATGATGAAATTTCATTTTTCGTCTGTAGTGCCAAAATGGAATCCGACAGAAAAAATCTGATTGCATAGGCGTTATTTTCTCAAAAAAATAGCCCATGAGACCGAAATCAGATTTTCGCTATCTTTTACGGTAACCGAGATACCCCGTAAAACATTCGAATTTGGTCCACCCTGTATAATAAAATTCTAGATCAGATGATAATTTTTTTTGGCAACTTTTAGTGTGTGTAAACAATTGATTTTTTTTGGGAATATTTTCAAAATGTCTATGTAATGATGGATAGCAGTTAACAGCTTTTGCTGTACAGAAGTATTTTTTAGTTGCATAAGTCTTCGATAAAGACGAATACTAACTAGGTACTTTCAATATTGGTTTTATAATCTTTTATAATCTTTTTCGCCGTATTTAATTGTTGAATATAAATTAAGAGCTTTTTAACATTATTTGTCGTCTTCTAAGGTATGCAAATGTATCAGCAATTTTTAGTAGTTTTGGACAACTTTGCTCTTCAGGATAACATACCACGACTGAGAAAAATTCATACCAATTATCACAATGTTAGCAACACAAGCTACATCGTTATGATGCAAACCAAATAAATCTGTAGTGCAGAAAATTTAGAACGGCCCCAATACAAGGATTAGATGACATTTGGACTGTATATTATAAAAGTGGTAAAGGGCAGTGGCGTAGCTAGAGTTTTTGTCGCTCGGGGCGATTCCTGAATTTGCCGCCCCTCTAAGTAAGGGTTTCCAACAGGGACTAAAAACGAAAAAAATTCCGTTCGTTTCTGTTCGGAACGAAAACGAAATATATCGTTTTCGTTCTTTTCGTTCTAACCGAAAAAAATCTTTTTTCGTTTTCGTGAACCGAAATAATAACGGTTAAAACCGGTTTTACAATTTTTTTTTGTCGTCAAAAAAATCAATTTTTTTTCTAGTCACCACAACCCTCTATAAATACGATAACAATATTTGCGTCTCAACTAAAATATAAACGAAGACGATGGGGTTTGATGCTCATGGACAGCATATTTTAGACTGGCGAACCATCGCCATATTAAATTTACCAAATTGTTAAACACAATAACATTTAACCATTTTATTAAGTTTAACACCCGTAAGGTGCAAAAACACAACGTGGTTAGGTTAAATTAGACACACGATCTTTATCTAAAAATATAAAAATAGAGCAAGTGCTGTTTTAAATTTGTTTTAGTACTAAAAATCTATGCATTTAAATTAAATAAGATCCTGCTGTAATTATTTAAAAAGACAAAATAATGAATTCAAGTGGATAATTTACTAAATGTTATAAATAAAAAAGATATTTAAAAAAAAAACTTATATTAACTTGAAATATACTTTAACTTTATAGTTTGTACATACCATATAATATACATTTTCACATTCCGTTAAATTTTACTAGCAACACATCTTCCAATAAATCTTCCTTTACATTTGTCCTTTTCGAAGTAAGAATAAATTTTACTATTATTATGTCTAAACGCAAATAAAACATACACATTGATAATATATATCCAATCAAGTGTATATTCTATATTGATGATCTAAAAAACAAATTAGAAATAGAGAATATCTGTACCGTTAATTGTGTTACACGAAATTGCAAGTATAAACGATAAAGTTGTTAATACATATTCACGTAAATATATGAAGAAAAGTGAATCTCACTTATTTCAAGTGAGATTTTTACTGCCTCGTGGAGTCTCCCCAGCACAGAAGGTAAATTCGCGTTTGTGTTTAACAAATAAAATTGAAATAGCGACAAAACCGGTTAAAACCGGTTTTGGAAAATATTTATTTCGTTTTCGTTCTTGAACGAAAAATAATAATTTCGTTTTCGGTTTCGTTTTCGTTCTTAAAAAAATTTCGGTTAATTTCGTTTAACGTTTTCGTTCCGTTCTCAGTCCCTGGTTGCCAACTCTTGATTTTTCCAAAAACAAGCAGAGATCGACACAAAAAAATGAGGGCGAGATAAAATGCGCCGCAGGCGATTCTTTTCAAATTTTAGATGTTCAAACGTGTTTTAATGCAAAATTAGATCATGTGGAGTACTTTACCATCATCCAAAATTACAGTTTTACGGCAAAACCTTTTCTGATTTTATTTTTTAAGATCGTCTCCCATCCTTACGAAACTATTTTTAATAAGGATACAAACTTTAACTAAAGGTTTCCATGTAGGTAAAGAAACACATACATAATGTATTTAGCAAAACTACAAAAAAATAATAATGTTAACATAAAATTCACATAAATTCTAAAAAACTAATACCATATTTCAGCCTAAAATTTAATTTAAAAATAACGGAAAAACGTCAGTTTATGCTATAAGTTTATATTTTTGTTGCTTGGTAGAATAGCTCAAAAGTGCTCATGAACAAAAAGTGCACATTACTAGCTATGAATTTTTTCAAAAGCACCTCGCCTAGACACGTCCCCAAAATAATATAAATGATAAAGGATTTTATATTACCTGTCAAATTGCAATAATTATCACACACTAAGGCCAGTCGCGTACGACCAATATTTTTATCACGTACTTAAAAAATAATTGTATTTACATACAAGTAATGAAAAATCGTCAGTCTGTTTCTGGTGCCCTATGATTTGAAAGTTTTACTTACCAATGTTCGAAACTTTTGTACATCTCCATTTACAAATTACTGGACGAATGTTATTGCTATGCGACGAATGGTTAATATAGAAAGCGATTTATACCTCAAACCAAATGTTTGAAATAGAACGGAAGTAAAGAATCCCTGTTACAATAAAGTTTAAAACTGCATGAAATTTAATGCTTAAAATAAATTAAATGTTTCATAATTTTATTGAATGGTTAACCCTGTCGTCTGTCGTTACAAGGGGGCGGGGTTTCAGTGTGGCCAGGTTGACTAGCCGGTTTTAACCTCTAACTTCTTTTCTTTTTTTAAATTAAATTTTTTGAATTTAATAGCGCTAGTGCTGATTATTATATCTACTGACCCTTCATTAACCTCGAGATTTTTATTTTTACCCCATTTGGGTAAACTAAAACTGTCGCCCCAAAAAAAAGTACCGCCCGGGGCGGACCGCCCTCCCTTCTGTAGTCTGTAGTTTAATTAAACATTGGGCTAGCTGTGGATTAGATCCGTGCCATTTTACAATTTATTGAATTCGCGATTTAGTTCGAAATTCTACGAGTTCTTAAAAAAACTGATTAGCGTAATGTAATTTGCAAAAAGTAAATACCTATTGAGATTTAAAAAAACTATTTTGTTTCTTGTTCTTATTTATAAACAAAATCGGACTACAACTTTAATTAATATGTAATCGTATTTACCAGGGGTTTGGAGCAGTCAAATTTTTTACTTGCTCCGCTCCGGCATCAAGATGCCTGCTCCAGCTCCGCTCCCGCTCCGCTCCGCCCTCCAAATATTAATAAAATAAGTTTTTTTTTCCATTCCATTATTATAAAAATGGTGTTAGTCCATTGGCCACATAAATAATTTTCATTCTTTTACAAAAATACTGCTAACGTCTTACAAAACATGATATATTTTTGCCTAATCTAAGAAAAACCAAACAATAGTAATATTAATTCAATAGTAACTTGTTAAAAACGAGAGAACAAAAAATTAGTCACATTAATAGCGTTTTTTATTGGCTCTTTTTTTAATATGAGTGTGCAAATTAATTTATTAATGTGGTTGTTTTTGGGAGAAAATCAATAATATTATTTAATTGGCGTAAATAATTACATCAAGTTTTTTTTAGTAGCGAAAAAATTCAAGGTAATTTAACTGATTTAAAATATTTATACCCACGTGCAGTCTGTTGCCTTTGATGTTTTTAAGCAGTGGTTCGTAAATCGGGTTCCCTGGATGTTTTTAAAGGGTGTCACAATAAATATAAAAGAGCTCGAGTTTGGCCTGTAAATCGTACATGTAACTGACTTAAAAACAGTCTCACATACTTACTTTTTTAAGTTTTCTACGTTAGCGTATTTTATAATTGGCAGAGTTCACAGACCTACGTCTGGATGACATATTCCATATTTTGGAGCGTTTTTGGCCAAAGAACTTAAGTAAATATTGTTTAGAAGAAACAAAAAACTTCTTTCGATACTGCTTACTCATATTCTTTAATAAGACAGTTTCTTTTTATACATCTTTTATTGTTCTAGCAAGCTGTGTGAGTGAAATAAATTGTCTATGATATCCATCCAGTTAAATAAAACGGAATCTTGCATGTCGTTGGCGTTTAAAAGTTATTTTTATCTTCTTCGTGGAATAAGGCGATTGTATTACCTCTTTGTGGTAGTTGTTGGATGTGGGCGCATATTGTCATGAATGAATAGTACATTATTGCATGGCAATTTTATACGATGCTAACTGAAAACTGGTTTTTAAGATTTTATCGGATGTTACCATAAGTAACAAATCTTGTTTTCGATCTGCAATTTTTACTATAAATTAAAGCATGTTATTATTGCATGGAGTACGGGTATGAAGAAGGTATTTAGAAACTAGTGCCCCATTAAGATGGTGAAAACTATGTGGAGAAGCAGTTTAAGATATTATGACGAACCTAAGTTAAATTTTTTTTTATTACTTAAACGGTACCTATTTTCCGAATATGCCATGTAGGTGTTTGAGCCTTATTCAAAAAACTGAAATTAATACTGTTATTGTGCTTGTTTAAACGTAAACTTAATACGACTCATGAATATGTTGACTTCAAAATTGAACATAAATTTCAAATTCTATTTTGATCACTTCTTATCTCGAAAACTTAACGAACACATGTTAGGAATAAACGACACATTTAGATTCCTATCGAAAATGGATACTGTCTTGAGATTTCCAAGATTTATGGAGCAGGCTGGATGGGTTTTAAAGATTCATAAATCTTGGGACATTGTTCGCAGCGTTACAATTATTGGCATCAGTTCAGTGAGCTAATAAAGTATTTAGAACGTCTGTAGCATGAAGTGTACAGCGTATTGGGGAAATTACTGGTGGCATAACAGTTGAACTTTAAATTTTACCTCTGAAATTTTAAATGAATTAAAGTAGATTTTCCAGTAAGGTGAACTTTGTGTTACCCGATAAATTTGGTTAATCACAGTGTACGGAAAATTTGTTGGCGTTTAGTGGTTGTATTGGGTAATATTTTTCCCTAATACGTTGGTAAATTTATTTTCCTTGCGTTCTAAATGTTTCTCGTCACAAATTTATCATATTACGTTGCATTTAAAAAAAAAGTTGTACCACCAAGTTGGAAAAAATTACAAATTGAACAATTTTTTCATCAAAGTAGGTACTTTTTGATGCAAGACAGTATTTACCAAATCTTTAATATTGTAAATAGTAGAATCGAGTGGTACCCATATTTTTGAATTTAAAAAAGTCCTAACCAATTTTGTTTGCAGTCAAATATGGTAAGAATTTAGTTAAAAAAATTTAAAAAAACGTGACTCTAGTCTTAGAGTAATAAGTAACTTAGTTCTATTCCTAGTATACTAAAGGAGTTAAGATCTAAGAGCCACCCATTGCCGTCCTCTAGCTGTTTTAACATTAAGGGCACTCTATTCTTGTCCACTAACACAAGCATTGACTCTGCATTTTTTTATACACTATACAGGCTGTCACACAAAAAACGCCGCAAGCTGTAACTCAGTTATTTGTGGTCCGATTTTTGTTCACCAAAATCGGACCACAAATAACGGAGTTACAGCTTGCGGCGTGTTTTGTGTGACAGCCTGTATATGCCTCAACGGGTTCTTTCCTCTTGAGTCTTCTTACTATGTTTGTGTCATCGAGAAGCTGGATAGCCACGATGTTCACAGGCTGAAGTGTTCTTCCTTCGTGACTTCCCAAAATTCTGGATTTCGGTGTCCATCAACTTCGCTCTAGGTTCCTATAGAGATCGTCATTTCTAATTGAGGGTGCACCTACAATGTTCCTTAATACTTTTTTTTTGAAAAGTTTGGATAATTTTATTGTTGCTTTATTTGGTACAACTCTGAAGCTGGATACCACACGTCCACACTGGTTTTAATATCTGCTTGTATATTAGAAGCTTATTATGTATTGACAGAGCGGAGTTTCTTCCAATACATTTTTGATACCGAAATCCTCTTTTTTTGAAATGAGTTTTCCAAGTAAGTTTAGTGTCGAGTGTTAAGTTAAGGTATCTGGCTATGTTGGCATATGGTTTTGTCGGACCATGGTTACCGGAGTGTGTTCTATCCGTTTGTTGGTGAAGTCAATATAGACTGACTTGGTTTCGTTAAGTGTTATTCTCCACCTTTTTGTTCAGCTGTGAAATTTATTGATGGCTGCTTGCAGCTTTGCTGTTTCTTCGTTGTTTTTACCGACAGTTTGGATGGTAGTATCATCAGCAAAAGTAGCTATTGTGTTGTTTTCTAGTTCTGGGAGATCGCAAATGAGGAATAGGTAGAGGACTGCTCAAGACACTACCTTATGGCACTCTAGCTTTAATTTCTTCTGGGTCAGAGTAGGCATCCTCCTGCTTGGTCCAAAATATAAATAAGACAGAATTTCTGTGTATCGTTTGGAAAGCATATGTTTTAATTTGTGATGCAGTCCTTCGTAGCAAACCCCATTAAATGCTTGCGCCACATCCAGAACTTCGGAACAAACTCGTTTCTCTTCTAATACTTTTTCAATATATTAGTTATCCTATGGACTACTTCGTCAGCTATGGAGTGTTTGTCTGAATCCAAATTGGTGATTTGGGATCAGATTTTTTCTTTCAATGACGGGTTGCATTCTCTTAAGAAGCAGTTTCTCGAAAACATGATAGGTAACAGTGAAATTAAGAAATAATGAAGTTAATGTTTGATAACAAAACCGATTCGACTTGGCAATAAGTTTGATGGGACCATTAAATAGAGAATAAAAAGTTCCTGTAACGGAATATTAATAAAGTTTTAAAATTATCGTAAATAACTTAACAACGAAAGAGCAAAAAATTTCATAATTAACAATTTAGAAAAATTGTCGAATTTAAAATATCTGCTTTACGTTTTATAATTGGCGAGGTCCATATGGTAAAACTTAAATTTCATTCAGAATATTGGTTCATTATGGATGCGTATAGTATTGTAAAAGAGAACTTATCTCTGTCGAGGCTTTTCCAAAACTAGAATCCGATCAGAACTGGTGATCACTGGTGGATCACAATTAAATGTAAACCAATAATTTGAGCTTTCAAAGACTATAATAATCCCCCTTTTGAATTTTAAAACAAAAGCATATTTTATTTTAAGACCCTTAAAATGATTACCGTACCTGTATGAAATATTTTCGCCATTTGTCATGAGAAACGGCCTATTTGTCTTAAAACTTCTATTATTAAATGCAGATAATCTTAGAGTGTCGTCTCCCTAAATTTATGTGTAACCCTTTTAAGATGATGGCTTAGTGAATCAGGAAAGGGCCCACATGTGCTGCGGACGGCTCAAGAATTATGAAAACTATTAATCGTTTTCATCCCCCCCTATTTTAAACACATTTTGTGTTATCTATTTCTAAACTTTTTCCATTAATCATCTCGCAGAGGAAGTTAATACACGAGTGAAATAGTGTTTGACTTTTCACCGTAAAAATAAACTTCGAACTCTGTAAAAAGGGCTGTGTGACAAGAAAGGGATGTGGTTTAGTTTACCCTTGTTCTCGTAACACCTTCGCGCCTATATTTAGATCCAATACAGGAAGTTTTTACTGAAAAATTTATCGATACGCTGACGGAGAGGGAGATTGTGATTGATAGGCGAAAAACGCTGTTTCTTGTTTTTAAACGTGGGGACGATAGTTATTTAAAGTGCAGCACGGTGCATAATTCTAAAATACACAATTCCTTGCATTATAACCTATTAATATTACTCCTATATTTTTGTAGACTTATAGTGCATTAATAATGGCCAAAATGACACGTAGTAGCTTGCTTGGAGTAAACTAAAGTTTTGTCCATGATTTACAATTCAAATCAAAATATTTTTTACTTTAAGTAGTTTAGTTCCAAAATCCGAGTGTAAGATTTTTTTTGAATAAAATGTGTTTGGACTGGGTGCTTTATTTTAATGTGTAGGATTCTGTACAGCAGACGTGAAGCAACCTTTTTTGACTCAGGGGCCAGAATGAATTCCAGGTTAATTATCACTTTCATAATGCTTGAACAATTTTGGGAAATTTATTTATTTATTAAAAGTCAGCAATTTTTTAGATGTATTGAATTTGAAATTTTTTTCATAACTACAAGGTAAATTATTATTCTTTGGTGAATAATTAAATAGTTGAAAGACAGCAAAAAAACACAATAAAATCAAGAAAAATATAAGAACACACTCATTCAGACTAGTTCTTGGTTTTGCCATCGGATGCTGCATCGTTTATCTCTTGCCGAAAAAAAAAGATAACTAAATTTTTTTAATGCTATATTTGGTGCTGCACAGATTTGGAAAAAAGGTCGATGTCTGGTTGATTTTTTGTTGTACTTAAACGCAAATTGTTTTCCAAATGTTTTTTTTTTAACAATGTGAAACTACAACGAGTCCTAAAGACTAACCAGCAGCTTATTTAAACTTAAATTACTACTTGCGATCCTCAGAACTCTGACCCAGCGGCCATTCACTCTTTTAGTCTGATGGTGTTGAACATTTTCTCCTACACACTAACTTCCACCGGGAACTAGCACTGACTGCACTACACTGGATCGTATGGTTTGGATCACTTAAGTCTTCGAAGTTGAGAATGTTCCAGCAGTTGAATGGCTTTAATGTTGACATGGTCGTGTAACCTGGCTTCATATTTTTGGGCAAAATTCTTGATTTCTGCCTCGAATGTCTCTCTTTTAAGATCCCTATGGATGTTTTTGTTTCTCGCATACCAAGGGGCATTGACAATTTCCCTTAGAACTTTGTTTTGAAATGTTTGTATCATACTGGTATTTGATGGTCTGGTACATCCCCATAGCTGTACTCCATATGTCCATATGGGTTTAGGACCTGCTTATACAACAGTAATTTATTATGTACCGTTAGTTTGGATTTGCGACCTAGTATCCAGTAAATTTTTCTCTATTTCAGCTTCACATTTCTTTTTGATATGTTTCTTCCAGCGGAGCTTGGTATCAAGAGTCATGCCCAAGTACTTAGCTGTATTTGAATATGGTATGGTCGGCGATCCATTTATGGTTATGGGAGTTCCCTGTTCTATTTTCTTGTTAGTGAACGTAGTTTGTACAGATTTATTATGATTGTTTTATTTTCCACTTATTGGTCCAATAGCTGATATTGTTTACGGCTTCTTGTAATTTACTTGCAGCTTCCACTTCCCACCGCTAATATTGAGGTGTCATCTGCGTAGGTTGCTACTTGTTCCTGTGGTTTGAGAGATATCATGTGTATACACGAGATACAATATAGGGCCAAGCACGCTACCTTGCGGTACTCCAGCGTTTATGTGTTTTATTTCTGAATACTGCTCTTCCTGTCGAACCCAAAACATTCTTTCAGAAATATATGATTCCAGTAGTTCACAGTGTTGTCTGGGTAAAATTTTGTGCAGCTTCTGTAGTAGCCCATGGTGCCAGACCTTATCAAAGACCTGGGCCACATCCAGAAATATGGAAGCACACACTTTCTTTTCTTCAAGTGTATTTTCTATTATAGTTGTTACCCTGTTCTATGGTTTTTCCAAATGCACGTCAATTATTTCACTTCTGTATTTGAATTTAAGTTATTTCATTTTTGAAAACATTTGTTCACATATATATCAGTGATCGAAAACGACCAAGAAAAGAAATCGAAAAAAAAAAACCGGTTTTTCTCAAAATCTAGGAAAAGGCCAATAAATTTAGAATGTAGATCGTTTATTGTCTTGGCGTGAGTTTGAACTTATATTTGCTAAGATGATTTGACATTGTGGGAAAATACAAGTGAGATTGTCATAAAATTTATTTTGTTTCTAAAATTTATCTTCAGGTCTTGCTGGGCGGACAAAATTTGTTCGCGGGCCGGAAGCTGTCCACCGTTGCTGTACAGGATTGTGCACCGTGTCATACAGTCTCAGTTAAAGAAATGCATTTGTTTTACTCCTGCATAGAATTTTATTGTACATCCACCCTTACTTAATGTACTTTTTTTAAGGGAGTAAAAATACGTTTCATTACGCATTCAGTTATTTTTAAACGCAGCTGTCATGTGCTTTGTATTCTAAGGCTATTTTACCATTTTAATTGATTAATCTGTAAATCTTTCTACGTTATTGTTTTTTTTTTGGTGATACAACGAAATCACTTAATTTGATTGCCTAATTAAATTTTCACTTTCGAAATTTCTCTAGACAATCAGGTCTTACAATTCGGGTGGACTGCAAACCATCTGTTACTTGAGCTGTGCATTTTTTGTAGCTTGATTCTAATATAAATTAATTAAGGTAGAATACGAAATGTTACAATAGCAAAAAAACTAGGTATTATTCAAAATAGCATTTTAATAGCTAGTTGGATTAACAAATGTTATGCCATGATAGTGATACGTACGAAGATGTTTTAGAAACTTAATAAGAGATGACCGCATGAGTCATTACCGCTTCGCTGAAACTTGTTTGGTTAAAAAAAAATACAAAAATTTAAAGACGTTTAACCCTTCGTCAGGCGCAACTCGAGAAATATTAATTTTAGACATAATTGACCTTTAATAGTTTTTAAAGATAATTAAATTATCGATTGGAAAATGTAAAAATGTAGTGTTCCATTTAAAATAAAAATACTTATTCGTATTTGAAGTTAAGCCAAATGGACCGGGCGTAAGAAACACCCTGTATATTATTTTAAAATTTTAACTAATCAGCAATCACTATGACACTATTGTCAACAAAGGTATCAAAGGAATTCATTCTGACATTGCTAAGTTGAGAAATGTCAATGTTACTGTCAATATTTTCGTAAAATCTAATATAACTCGGAAACTATTAATTTTAGGTGCAAAAGACCTATTAAATTTTTGGAAGAGAATTTAATTGTGCACCTAATAGAATACAAAATATGTAGGGTGTTCTATTTAAGAAATATTTGAAAATAATTTAATGTTATTTAGTAAATTGTGAAAAATAACGTTAAGATTTAATAGTTAAGATAATAAAGGTACAAATAAATATAAGCAGGATTAATATGTTGTACAATTAGCTAAAAGCTAAATAAAGATTACTATTATTATTATTAAATTACCACAAACAACTTTTATTCAAAACTTTTTTTTGTAAAATTATCACAAGACGAGATTCCGTTACGTTACTTTTTGTTCACACTGTATATAGCCAATGCTATGTTGTTGTTTTTGAGCTAAATAAATACATGACAATGAGTTATTGCAATGTATTTTTCACGAATAATTCACTACAACAGCGGTTCTCATTTTGTTGTTGTCTCAGGAGGTGATTCCTTATCGAAAATGAAGGGGGGTCTTTTGTATAATTTTTTTCCCTAGATGTCTCCTTTCGGAGTTACACACCCCTAAAGGGGAGCGGTAAAATTGTGTTTTTATTCTATTTCTCAAACTTGGATAGGTATATGTAGGAGAACGATGTTTAGTAGATGTTTTATACTTAGTAAAAGGTTTCCCATAGTAATATTTTTAATCATCTCCCACCTTCACAGGGGGCTGAAAACTACGACCCCTGTTGTTTTTTTTATCAGAAGTTTTTGGTAGGTTCAAATTTTGTAATGTACTTTTTTTTTAAAGCTTGATTTATTTAGAAACTCTTTTATTATTTAGTTTTTCTCGTAAAACCCACAGTTTTTGAGTAAAAACTAAAATAAGTAAACATGAACCATCAAATAGTCCAATATAAAATCGAAGAATTTCTAGCTGGTTGCAAATTATACAATTAATCACGATCATATTAATGTTAAAGTGACAATTTTAACAGAACAACAAAAAAAAAACAGTTTTGTTGTTGAAGATCATGTGATTCAAAAGTTGGACAAAATGAGTTTTTCTCGAATTTTTGTTGTAAAATATTATTTTAGATATTGTGTCATATTTCATATTATATCATTGAAATCAGAAGACAAAATGCTATACGACTTTGAGATTAAATTGTTTTCGCCGTATTTAAAAAAATGAAATTGATGATGTTTATGAAGAGACGAAACGTTGTTGGCAATTCTATGTTATCTCAAAATATAAAGCGTAGGAAGTTGCCATGGAGAAGTGCTTCCAGATTGTCGATATCTTAAAAAATGTAGGAAATGGGGCAAAAAAACGAAAATCAATTTTTTCAGTTTTTCTTGAATTACTTTTGAACTAAGGCCGCTATGAAAATTTTCTTTGCAGATATTTGATAAGCATCTAATTTCGCAACTTCCCCAATTTAACCGACCGTGTAGCTCTTAAGATAAGCGAGATCCCCATGCATTTACTCGAATTTGGGACACCCTGTATACAACTGTTTAATATTAATATGAAAATAGTTTCGATCTCTCGGACTTCCTAAAAGAACCTAAGAGACCTCTAGGGGCCCGCGGACCACACTTTGAGAAACGCTATACTGTAGTATTAATTCTTCAACGCAGTTTATTCGTCTAGCTCTAGATTACGGCGTGTATATGCTAGAGACCAGACAACAGACTAATGCAACTAGATGCTTGAAAGACATGCCCGTAATCTGTTTATCTCGAAAACAGCCGGAAGTTATATCTTTTAAAATGTTGTATATATCATTAACTACCGGTAGGCAGAGATAGAGCTGACTCATTTTGTTGAGGCCTTCCGTATTAACCTTTGTACGAGTGTCGAGTATCTGTTAGTGAGTCCTTATGGAAGACAAGACTACTTTAATGGCCTGGAGCAATAAAATCGCACGTAGGTGGTATCAGAAAACGCTTAAAATTAGCACGTCAACAAATTTACTTGAAGAAACTCGTGATTTTGGGTAAAATTCAAATGCAGTAACGGGGGTTTTTCCTGCAAGGTTATTTTTGATAAATTAAGCTCTTTTAAGTTTTTTTCATGTTGTTGGTAACACCTCAAACAATTTTTGGCTCGTGATCTTTGAAATGGTGCATACCGGAAGTTTGTTCGGGCGACATGGATATAATTTCGCTTGACGGGGTATTTTCAGCGCAAGAAGTTGTTTTTAGCGTTGTATTCGAAACTGCTAAGCGGAGCGTATTTGTCTTTTCGGTACCTCGTCTTTGTGAAAATTGGGCTATTACTGTCGAAAATGTAAGCGTAATATTTAAAAATAACTTCCATTAGACTCACAAAAGATTTGTTGTTTGTTAGGTTTTTGAAGCTTAAATATCAGTTAATTTAAATAAATAAGCACGTTATTATGATATTACTTTGTTTAAGTCGTATCACAGTAGTTGATGTTAATTTTAGCCTCAAAATTTTATGGAATTCCATGTAATTTTTATTATTTATTTAGTCATTTGTCTTTCTACCGTTAGGTGTAAGACTACATTAATTTACTAAACCAATTTAAGATAAAAACTAAACACAAGTTCGATAAAAGCACATTTAACATAATATTTAATGTGAGCTTCACTATTATGTTAACTTTATTTCTTGCTAACTATTCTTTTCCACCCCACTCTGTTTTGAGACAGCTCCTTTACGTCCTCCCATTTAATACCTTTTTCTTGCGCTGCCTTCTTTACTCCTTCTTTCCAAGTTTTTCTTGGTCGGCCCCTTTTATTTTTTCCCTGCGTCCTTGCTTCGTACGTTTTCCTTGTTAATTTTTCATCTGTCATTCTATTAATGTGGCCTAACCATCCTAACTGTCTTTCCCATATCTTAACTTCTGTTGATTTTATTTTAAGTTTTTCTCTATATGTCTCGTTTTTTATTTTGTCTAGTTTTGTCTTTCCCTCGATTGTTCTTAAAAACCTCATCTCGGCTGCATTTATTCTACCTAATTTTTATAATAATGGTAATTTTTGATAGCGTTCCTAAAGAACAGAAAAAAAGGTCTTTATTGCGCTGATGTTAAAGTCAGTAAAAGTAGCTGTTCTAGAAATGTGTACAAATATGATCATAACTTTGTCAATGAACCTAAAAAAAAGTCAAAACATTGCATAGGTTATTGCGTTGCAATAATTGATCTGGTTTATTAGACTTAAAATTTAGGCAAATCCAGGTGTTCATAATTCTTTAAGGCTAACTCGCGTAATTGCAAGGCAATTTCGGAGTAATGTAGACAGAATTTTAGTGGAATCTAGTTTTAAGTCAGTAGCTAAGAAAAGTTAGGATTATATACAGAAAACCCTCCTGTTTAAGCGTTATATAAAGCAGAATATGAAAATAAAATCTTGCTGGATAAAATAGCTCTCACCTAAATGTCGCATTTCGTATAAACTGAATCAAATTACTGTGGAAAACAACAAGCAAAAAACACAGTTATCATTAGCGTCTCCCCTCTGTTGCATAATTAATGGAAAAAGAAGTGTTTTTTTTATTGTTTGGGCAGACGCTTGATATGTGGCTGATAAACCGCCGGCTCCTTGTTTGAGTTTGTGGTTATACAATTTAATTTAACCAATGCAAATTGGACACAATTATTTTAATAAAATATTTAGCTTTTGAGAAATATTACAATTTTTGGTGTTGTTACATTTTCTCTATATTTAATAGTAAAAAAGACCACCCTTTACAGACAGGGTTGTCGGGATTCCAAGAGGTTGTAGAATATCTTACAAGGGAGGGTCACGATTCGTTGTCGCTAGAATTTGCTTAAGGCTGTGTTTATTGCATCAAGGACATCAAAACTAAATGTTTTCCAGAATCATACGTGCCACTGGCAATTTGCTTCGGAAAAATAGGGGAAACACTTAAAAATTGGTATAAAAAGGCAGGGGTTTGGAGCGGAGCGCGGAGCTAGAGCGCGGAGCAGTGGAGCAATGGGTTTTTGCCCGGAGCGGGAGCGGAGCCCGGAGCAAAGAATTTTGATTGCTCCACTGCTCCACTTTACTATTATAAACTACAATTTTTTTTTTTATGAATTATTCTCATGGGTACCTATAGTATTAATAAAATTATAAATAAACTAAATTTGATTTTTTTTGAAGTAAAATTATCATAATGTAATTTTTCTGAATATTAATTTTCATTATTTTGTATTTGAATTTTGAAAAATGTTAAAGAACTTTTTTTTCTTTTTTTAACTTTTGAAGATCAATAATTTGTTCATTTATTTAACTTCACTTGTTTCTTAGGGTCAAATATTGTAATTTTTGGTCCATTTCCACAAATCTCATAAAATTTTAGCTTTGTTTTTAAAAACAAATTTTTAAATAAAAAAACTTATTTTATTAATATGTGGAGCGCGGAGCGGAGCGGGAGCGGAGCTGGAGCAGGCATCTTGATGCCGGAGCGGAGCTGGAGCGGAGCAACTAAAACATTGGACTGCTCCAAACCCCTGTAAAAAGGTCATTTTTGCGATCGCGTTGGCCATGAAACCGTCAGAGACAAAATCGATATTCTTCTATTTACCAATGCGCGCATCCTTTGCAAGTAAAATGGTGCAGTTTTTAAAAAAATCTTGAACGGTCCCACAGAAAAACGTCAAAAACGAAACTCCTGCATAAGCGCTATGATTTGAGAAGTTGTCGTATATCTGCATAACTATATCTATGCGACTTGCATAGGCGTTTAACAAAGGGAAAACCGTTTTTACAAAGGCCTCGTTTTGCGCGCTTTTCTCCGAAACCATTTAAGATTTTTTCAAAAACTTTGCACCATTTTATTTGCAAAGGATGCGCGCATTGGTAAATAGAAGAATTTCGATGTCGTCTCTGGCAGTTTCATGGCCAACGCGATCGAAAAAATTAGTTTTATCATACAGCTATTCAGTTTTTCCCCTATTTTTCCGAAGGAAATGGCCAGTGGCACGTATAACTCTGGAAAACATTTAGTTTTGATGTTATTGAAGCAATAATAACGGCCTTAATCAACGTTTAGCGACAACGTATCGTGATTCGTGACCTTCCCTGGTTAGTAGCTATAATAGTTTGCGAAAATATGTTTTTAAAGATGAGTTTTTCTGTGTTATTAATTTTGTTGTAGCTGTTTCGCCATGGGCTAAAATTAAATTTTCTTGATTTTGACAATTGACCGTAATGTTTTTCATTTTCAAAAATGCAACAGAATGTTATGAAGGTTTTTGACAGTAATTTTTAAGTAGAATTTGATGAACTATTCCGATTTTTTGTTACGGTCCAAATTTCTAAGATATGAAGGAAACTTCTAATTTTTTAAATGGAACCCATAATAGGCCAGGTTTTTTTTGAAGGGAACATTTTTTAGTGTTCAGAAAATACATAACTTTATGTACGAATTGCCAAAAATAACGATGATGTAAAATGATAAGTACCTAGTTTAATTATTCAAGTGATACGTTTATTAATATAAATAAGCTTAATTAAAATACACGTATCTTTTTTTCGAATGATTTCATGTCGGAATGCAATACCAGTTTTAGATACGAGAGTTTTGAATTTCGAGAAGAAATCGTTCGGAAAAAGATAAGTGACTTTAAATTTAGCTTATTATTTTAATAACAATGAAATGGTTATTTTTATGACATTTTAGAGTTATAGTACCTATTCTATGGATTAAAAAACATTTTCGTAAATTAGAAAAAATATAATCCATTTTGAAGCAAAGTTAAATAGAAATGAAATATAATATTCACCATTAGTTTTTGAAAATTGTGACCTTAGACCACGCATTTTTGACTTTTTTTTTCTTCTTAAAAGCTGATATTTACTTTATCCTATCAATATGGACAGTAAATACATTACGAAAATCAACTGGAACATTTTTGTGTCTCTATGCAAAATTTTGCAAAGAATACATTTCACATTTTATAAAGTTGTGTGAAATATAAATTATATCCAAGGCAACGTGTCCATTTATTAAAATGCAAACTTTAATCATGAAATATAATATTTAAAGAAAAAAACAAGTAAAATAACCCAAAACTGACCGGAACAAAATATCCTAAAATACGTTAAAATATTATTGTAAAATATGCTTACAACAGTAGATTAACTGCCATCGTTTGTCAACGACAAGCATTTTTGTTTTCATGACATGCTATGACTGTAAAATTTTCACAAAAGCAACCATAGATTCGTAATTTTTTGCAAGAGACATCAAAAAGTATATATTTTTGTTATTAAAAAAATCTTTTTGATTAAGCCGTGAGCTACTATAAGTTTCTAATATAAATATATAGATATTCTTAATCTCTCAATAATTAATATCGTCACAAAAAGATCGGAATTGTTTGACAAAAGATACTTCTAAGTTACTGTCAAAAACTTGTACAGTATTGTGTTTCATTTTTTGTGATTTTTTTTTTACCCATGATTTTTCCTCATTTCTGGCATACTTTACTTCCATATAATAGTCGTTTTATTATCAAATTGTGTGGCATAAGTGTAACTTGAAGCGGTCATGCTAGTTGTTCAAAGCGTGTTAATTACAAATTAGTTTTTACCGGCTTCAATGATGGTCAACGTACTACTTTTGTTGATGACTCATGTACAATTGTAGAACTACATAAAAAAACGTTCCATGTTGTTAATAAGTGCCGATAAAAGATTCAATCGCGTTTCGATAGGTACCTACCGATCTAATTTCATTCTATTTAAAAAAAATTAAAAAATTGGCGAGTTATAGTAACTTCATTTCAGTACGATGCAAGCAAACAGTGATAATTCGATTCTAATTTTGTTTACTTTGGACATTTTGTAAATTGGAGAGGGGTGTGTAAAGGTTCTTTATACTTGCCGTCAGAACGGAACTGTAACAAATTGAAAGAAGTGGCACATGCTGTGTCAGCTAGAATGGACCAAAAGGAGTTAAAAGAATAAAAACGTGGATACAATAGTAGTGATTGCAAAACTCGTTTAGTTCTGATTCCGTATTCGTTCTGGTCGTAAATAATCTGTGTTTTTGATCCTGTTTTAATTTATTAGCTTATTCCAACACAAATGGAAATGTTAAAAAAGCATTCACAAGCGTCTGGATCTTATACCGGGTGATTCGGTTTTACTGGCACACCATCATAACTTTGTTATTTTAAGAACAAACCCCTATAAACCTTATATTTTTGTAAATCGTGAAAAATTCTCTATCGAATGAAGTTAAAAGTTTTTTAATTAGGTGTACTTTTTTATTGGTTCTGATAAAAAAAATAATTGTACCTATATTCGATGATGCATTTTTAGCTTCCCGCCCTTTTTATATCGATATTTCCATATCGATATTCGATATCGAAATATTGATATCGCCCACCCCTAGTGCTGGTAGCTAAATACGAAAAAGAACTTGAAACGAATATTAATGTGCGGGCTGATACAATGAAAGATTACAAATTAATAGTCAATAAGGAGAAAACTAAGGTAATGGTTATCTCCAATAAAGAAAAGAAAATCAACATCAGACTTGGAGAAGAAATGTTAGCTCAAGTAGATGAATTTAAGTATCTTGGAATAATTATAAATAGTAAAGGAACACAGGAAAAGAAATAGGAAACAGGATAAAAAGAGCAACAAGAACATACAACGCGATATATAAAATTTTCTGAATAAAAAAGAGATATCAAGAGAACAAAAATAACAGTATGCAATACAAAAAAAATTACATACCAATATTAACATATGGGGCTGAGAATTGGGTATTGAATAAAGGACAAGAGAATAGATTACAGGCTGCAAAAATGCGGTAGTTTAAAGAGGTGGTAGGGGTAAGAAGAGTAGATAAAATAAGAAACGAACACATAAGAGAAAAACTTGTAATGAAGTCACTGTAAAGTAAAATAGAGGAAAGGAGGTGAAAATGGACAGGCCATTTAATACGAATGGACAACACAAGTCAAGTTGAGAAAATATGGGAAGCCAGAAAAATAGGTAAAAACAGAAGGGGCGACCTAAGAACAACCTGGAACAACAGCGTAGTGGAGATGCTAAAACGTAGAGGAAAATCATGGAAGGAAGAAAGGGTGTTGGCCAGGGGCCGAAAGGGGTGGCGTTGCTTTGTTGAGGGAAATTAATGTGAAGGAACAAACCTCGACACCTACAGGCAAAAGAGGACAACGATGATGATAACTCTTTTATGGTAGTTTTTTCTTTGTTTTAAGATTTGCCTGTGTCAAAGTCTTGTAAATATTATGTGTTGTGTGAATGTTCCGCGAGTGCAGATTTGTTTGTTTGGTTTAATTTTGTTTATCTAACGTGCTCTTTCACACGAGTTTTATCATTTATTTGTTTTTGAATTAAGCTTATTTATATTAATAATGAATCACTGAAACTTGTCTCATGACCATTTTGGTGATAAACTAAATGCGTTACTGCAAAAATAAATGCACAATAAAAATCAAAGTCGAGGAATAGTTTTCATTTTATAATAATCAAATAATTTATCGATCAATTTGAAGAACGCTTTGTTAAGCATTTATTTGTCACCAGTTATTAACATTACATACTTAGTATTTATAATATATATACAGGGTGTTTCCATATGTGCATATAAAGCGCTTCATAATAGCATCGTCGTATAAAAACAGTTTCCAAAATAGCTTTCGTAATTAACAATACCGTTGAAATCGTCAACTTAAAGATCGACAAAAGTAGTCGTGCTCAAACTATGGGGTTCACGAAAATATAATTAGTATTGTATTATTTTCTTCTTAATCGAGTCCTCTTGTACATTTCGGTGTCGAGGTATGTTTTCCTAAGTTCTTGATTATGTTTCTCCATCGCTATAATTGGTTAACTGTGGCACATCTCTCCAGCTGACTGTTTTTTCTTCTAGTCTATGTCTACTACATCTTAATTATAAAAAAATTGACAAAACTGTATAGGCAAAAGATAAAATTATAACTTTCTTGTTTTTTCTTTCAATTGTTTTAAATTACCGCTGTCTACCTTCATAGCCCACTTGAAAATATTACTTTGCCCTAATAATTGACAATAAAATCGCGATATCTCGAAAAATATCAATTATAGGTATAAAACAGCCTGAAAGTTTTCGAAAGACGATTAAATTTTCTACAAGACTGTGTAAAAAATAAAGGATGTTGTATTAAAAAAAAAATTGAGTTATCGATGTTTAAAGTTTCACAAGTTTGACCAAGCGTAAAAAACGCCCTGTATGATATTTTAAAAATGTACGTTGTGAAAAGTGTTAAATAATCTAATGTCAATCTAATCTCCAAGCGCATTTCTTCAGACTTTTCAAAGTTTTTAAATGTTGAAATTTTTTGAAAGTACTGTGTTTTCATGAAAATGCAATTTTCACGAAAACTGTTGACTTTAGACCCATATAACCTTGGACATTTTTTGAAGTAAATTTGCAGAGGAATTTGAAAATATAAAAATATACAAGGTGTTCCCTAAAAAAAAGTATAACTTTGATATGCCACTCATTTTTGGAGCACCCTGTATGTTTGGAAATATTTTGAAAATGTAGCACTTATTGACTTACATAACCTAACTGCAACAGAAGTTGAAGAATATATGCCGTTTCGTCATAAAACTCTTGGGCCCATTTTGTAGAACAGACTGTATAATGCAAATGGTGTTATTGACAATATAAAACTAATTGAATGCATTTCTAACAACATTAGCCTATATTCTTACGATAAAATAATTTGGACTGTGTATTTTAATGCTATTGAACCATTTTTTACACTTTATTTGTATCCTTGGAGCTAATTTGTCGTTTGTTGATTCATTATATTTGTATTCTTTAAATTTTAATCTGAAAACATGGTTAAATGATGTATTACAAGATAAGCAATCAACAGTAATAGTGATATGCAACACCTGTGTAAAAAAATATGCAAAACTTTTATGAGTATATTAATTTGGCCGCTATACATTTTACAAACATCTACCTAATATGAGTAACTGTTATTTTAAGATAAAAGAGTTTGTTCAATTAGCAAAGTTGGGAAGAAATACAAAATAAATTGAATGCCACTTAAAAAGGTGGCTAGTGTTGTCTACTTTCGGAGAAAATTGCAAAAAATACCAAAATTTAAACAAAAGTTTTTTTGACTGCTGACAAAACTATTAGACAAAACAAGAATGATGAAAGGTAATATTCGGATACTTTTGCGTGGATTTTATGAAAATGCGAATCATATTCAAGTTAAATAAGTTAAGATACAGACCATTTTTTTTTCGAAAAAGTATGCACTATTAATAGTTAATAGTTAATAACTACAGGAAAATATGTAAATAAAAAATTAAAAAAATAGAGGTCGTACAAGTTTGTCTTATACAATAACCTGCATTAATTTTTATTAATTATGTTTACAAGTAAATTTTAAAGATGTTCTAGCGTGCGTACACACACGACAGTGAAACCTACAAACCTTGAAATGATTTCCCTAGAGAAACTAAGATTTCAAGATTAAATCATCCCAACTCTTAAACTAATACTGACGTCACCATTTCAGTTATTTATATTCAAGTGAGATTCCAGGTACATTAAATGTGTATATTTACATGTTTCTCGGATGAATAACAATTTTATGCAATACCGCTAAGTGGGCCCTGCTTCAAACAAAATTGATTTTGACGGTTGTTTTGTAAAACTTGCTGACAAACTTGAGTCGGAGTAATGCGAAATGATGTTAAGCAAATATGCGGTACTTGAGGTATTTATTATTATAACAAGAAAATGCGGAAAAAGGTTAAATTACGCTAGCACATTCAATTGTTTACCGGTCAATGGTAATACGATCCGTTTTTGGTTTGTTGCATTTATTGCGTATGGTGTGATTTACTTGCGGGAGTTTTTATTACATGTTGAAATTTTCTGTTCTGTAATAGTACACAATACGATCAGTTTGTAGTTATTGATGTGTTCCTTGCTTATGCGAAGGCGAATGCTGGTTTGATCGGACGGAAATCAATCATTTGCATCTCGACACGAATAAATATTCGCTGGCCATCGCCCGCCTGCATACATTAATCGTATAAGTGCCGAATTTTTACGTGTAAACGTTGATAAATACCAAGAAAGCCGGCGCTGGTCTTTTGTCGAGAATGAGTGTTCAATGTATTTTACGCGGTGACGTAACGCCGGCAGGTGTTAACGCTTTTAGGAACGATTAAACTCGTATGTGCGGTTAAAAAATTAGTGATTACCTAATTTTTGGACGGGATGGGAGGCGCGCGCTGTGCGTGGGTGTTAAATGCGGCAGAAAATCCGGGAGTGAAATCAAAAATTGGCCGTGTTGATAAGTGAGATGCATTTTATGCAGTGTGTGGAGTTTGTCGTCGGACCTCGAAGAATTTCAACATAATCGGAAAAAAGTGCCTTATTTGTAACTTTACAAAGAAAAGTTGGTAGCAATGTGAAATACAGATTGTCTTAAAGATGCTGTTCCTCTATTGGCATTTCTCTTTGGTCTTAAGGGTTTCAAAGTCCGTTAAATTTGTTTTAAGTTGCGAAAACCTATACCAACCATGTTTAAAAAAACGACAAAACTCACCTTTTCGCGGTGGTCTTAACGACTAAGATAAAATTTTAATTGAGAAGCATTTTTCACGTCAGTAACAAATGAAAATGGGTTGCGGAAAATTGCTCGAAATCAATGTCTCGAAAAATTGTTCCTCGAATGGAAAGTTTCTCGAAAGCCTAGTTGCTCGAATAACAATTTCTTGAAAACAAAATTGCTCGAAATAATGAAAGAAGTTACTTAAAGAAAATGTATTAAATTACATAAATATAAAATAATTAAATGTACTATAAAAGTTGTATACATTTGTTTATTGTTGTATTCAACTGGAATGGAAGACATTCTGATATAATTGTTCCATGTGTGGCCGGTACAATAAACACCAATTAATTTATTGGCGCTTTTTTTTTTTAAATAAAGGATAAAAGGAGTTTTTAAAATATAAATTAATCCAAAGGAAATCGCTTTAAAATAAAGGACTATCCTTTATAATAAAGGACGTATGGCCACTGTACAGTAATACACCATTTTTAGGTGAAAAACAATTCAAAATCTATTATTAAAAATGCAAGTAAGTGCTGATTAAGGGTGGGAGATATAATATCGATATAATTTTGATATCGATATTTCAATATTTTTCGATATATTTTCGTTATTTCGTGGCATGGACAACAAAAATAAGGACAAGAAGCTTTTTTTTAATGTCACCAGTCTCTTTTTTCAGTTTTTTACTAACTGTTTTAGCTACCCGCCTTCTTTTACATCGCTATTTCGATATATCGGTATGTCGATACATATATCGAAATATCGATACGTCGATATTTCGAAGCCGCATAAAAAGTTGGAACATTTAAATATGGAATGTTAAAATCTGGAAAATGCACGGATAGAATCGTTCAACGCTGGAATCACTCAACGCAGGAATCATGCAACGATGAAACCATGCAACATGGGAATCGTTCATCGCTGGAAAGCTCAAATCTGGAATCCAGAAATTAAGAATTTTTGCTGCCCTCTATATTACAACAGGCAAAGTAGTCTTATATAATTACAGAACACTTCGTTTTATATTTTGTCTTCACTATTGTATTGTGAAAGATAAAAATATCGTGTTAATGGTAACTCAAAGGCTAAGAATTTGGGCAAAGTTGCGTAATTATAATGCTTATTCAACTTCAAAAAGAATGTAAAAGAATTTACTAAGTATTATAATTACGCAACTTTGGCCAAATTCGTAGCCCTTGAGATACACAATGTTTTTGTCTTCAACTGTACAATAGTTAAGATAATATACGTATATAAAACGAAGTAATTATATTATACTTTGACTTTTGTAATATAGAGCGCAGAAAAATTCTTAATTTCTGGATTCCAGATTTGAGTGTTCCAGCGATGAACGATTCCCGTGTTGCATGGTTCCATCGTTGCATGATTCCTGCTTTGAGTGATTCCAGCGTTGAACGATTCAAAATTTGAATGATTCTATCCGTGCATTTTCCAGACTTGAACATTCCAAATTTAAATGTTTCAGATATGACTGGCTTGCCGAAATTTTGATATCGCCCACCCCTAGTGCTGATATTAACGATAACATTACTGAACATGTCGAAAAATTAAATATTTTCAATACTATTCCATCCCTTAACTTTGACAACTCATGAAGATGTGGAGAAGTTAGTTGAATATTGTGTTGAAATAGTCTAGAAAATATAGATATTAAAAATAATGATGTTTTAACGAAGTACATATATTCGATATTTAAAAAAAAATAGAACGAGAAAATAAAGTTTAAGTTTTTCCTTAATGCCTTCTAAACTAAGAAAACAACAATTTAATTTTGTATAATTAAAACAATTTTGTTCTAATTTAAGCAACTTGTGTGTCTTAAAATTATCGAGAATCCGATAGTGGAACAATATTTTTGGGGCGCCCTTTATTTTAAGTCTGACTGAGTGATGTAGTACAAGCCAGAAAAATATTTTTGTTCATGTTTCATTCATGTGTATTTGTAAATGGAAGCCTAGAATGGGGGAAACGACACGATCACACCGTATCGGGCTGGAAATTCAAGAAAGAATAATGTTCAGTTTCCCCCAGCACTACCATTACATGCATCCTAATTAGGGTTTGGGAAGATTCGGTCTTTTTGGATTCGACGAATCCGAATCGAATCCGCGATTGTTTTACGAATCCGAATCCGGATCCGAATCCAGTTCTAAAATAAAATGTTATACAATATGTCGTAAAATGTCATAAAAAATTATTGTAAGGTGTCTGAATTTTGCGCAAATTTTAAAATTACAGGCGATTTACAATATTTTTGTTAGCGTTTGTCAGTTTTGACAGTAGCGCATCAATATGTTTTGCTAACACGATATTAAGTTAAGTTATTAAAAGGTTTATACTAATCATTCAAACGGCCTTCAATCAGTTATAACGACAACGTATTTCATTGTTAAAGTATGAAGTATAATAACAAGTATATTAGTGTATGTAAATATTAATTTACTAAAAACAATAATAAATTAAAGTTTATTCTTTAATAATTAAAAAAGTCTCAATCTCTTAATGAGTAAGTAAATTTCATAAAAAAATTATATTTCATAATATTTAATAACTAAAAACAACAATAAATAAATTAAAATACATCCTCTAATAAATTTTGGTAAGAAAAAATAAGTATTACTGATTGTGAGTAGGTACATTTGATAAAAATGTTAAAAAAATATTTGCTCAAAAAATAAAATTTTAAAACAACTAAAGCATTTAAAGATTTATCCGACAATCTATAAAGAATCTTTATGCAAAAACTATTTGCTACAGAGAATGTTCTCTCTGAATTGGTTGACGTTGGTTTTATCGTTATTATTGCTCGATATAATTTTTCTAAATAGTTTTTTTAATTTTGGTATTTGAAAACAATGCAAATTCTTTTTTAAAGTAGACAAATTTATCTTAAGACTTTGGTAATATGGGGAATTTTACCGTTTCCAATATTTAAGTAAGCTCTTCTTCCATCACTAACACCTTAACGTCATCTGCACCTGCAATATTTTCGCAATCACCTTCAGTTGAATGTCCCATTTCTTTATTTTTGTCTTCTCCATTAAACAAATGTTTCATAATTTTAAAATCAAATATTTTCTTTGAAGGTGTGGCAGCGTTAACGACACCTAATCCGAGATTCGTCGAATCTTAGACCGAATATCGACTCCGAATATTTACAGTGGGATTCGGCGAATCCGAATCCGGGTACCCGGATCCGAAAAACCCTAATCCTAATCCGTCTTTGTCAAGCGACTGCTTCGAACTAGCTTATCATTAAGGAGACGGCCGTCATGCGTGATCACAGTATATTAATATCCGCTTGTCATATCACAGTGATGACGAAATCAAACCACATCCCGACCTGTACCAAGATTTGAGCGCGGATTTATCCGATAATTTGGAATTTCCAAGAAAAACATATTCGTTATTTAACGACAGTTAATGTAAATTGATGTTTCCCGCGAAATTCGGGATAAGAAGTCGGCTACTGTTAAAATCGTTAAACAATGTCAGTGTTTTAGTAGCGTCTACAGGGTGTCCCAGTTTGTGCGGCACATAGTGTGCTATATGAAAATAACCCAAATGTTCTATAATAAATCAAAATGCTGTATAAGAAAACATAAATTATTCTGCATGTACAAATAAATTGTGCACGCCATATAGGATATAGGATATTAATAAACGTTATTTACGGAAATATAGGGTGATTGATATTCGAGTTTAAGCATAGAGATCTCGCTTATTATTATAGCTAGAATAAAGGTTTAAATGTGGCAAAGTTGCTAAATTCGATGCTCATTAATAATCCACAGAGAAATAGCAAATATTTCAATCGATATCCGAGAAAATTAAAAAAAAAAAAAAACCGAAAATGCGATTTTTGAAAATCATCTACAACCCCTTTGGAGTATGAAATATTTCAAATGTGTAAAAACACTGCCCTGGTAACTTTTAAAGCCGAATCGGATGGTGGTCACAAATTTTTCCTAAATCGATTCGTTTTTGTTTTATAACAACCGACTTTACGAACCTAAACCTATACTCTAGCTATTATAATAAGCGAGATCCCCATGCTTAAACTCGAATTGATGAACAGAAACCAGTAAGACTCGAAGGACCATAAGTCGAATTTAAGGTAACGAAGAAACGTGTTGGGTTCACTTACCAATAAGGTACACACACAACGACACATAGGCAAATGCACTCTTCTTCTAGCCCGAAGAAGGCTTTTATAGCTAAACAGTGTAATTTTCTATTCGAAGATATTCCTTTCCAACAAGACGAAGAATCTCCACATTTTCACCAAATAGTGTTTGGTTACATCGATCAAACTTATCCAAAATCTAAACAATGAGACAAATCTCCCATTTTACGGGACTGGGTTGTCAATATTGTAGTTTATTTCGTTTTTACTTTTTTGAACTTGATTTTTTTTATACAGTACGCGTTACTTTTTATTGCTTCAATAATTTCGAACTATTTTGGATCGGATTTATGTTGATGTTTTTTAAAATTTAAAATTACTTAAGAAATACACCCTTGAAGTGGGTCTGATAACTTCTGGGAGACCCTGTATAAGATTTGCTAGGATTGTTAAATAACAAGTAGGGTTGATGGCTGCTATGACTTTTTAAGTTTTGAAATCTGAACAAAATGTTTCCTGATGGTCGCGAAATATTTTTTTAAAACATATTTTGTGATTCAAAATTAAGCTTGCAGTCAATATTATTAAAATGATATCCGCTGTTACTCGAAGATAATCAACGTTACCTTCAGTCAACCATCCCACCGTATCATTAAAGTCGTTAGGTTAATTGCTGACAGATTTAATTGATTTTGGCTATGTCCCTAGGCACATATCGAGTGAGGCTAGGCCTAGAATATCTTTAAAGTTTATAATAGGTTGACTAAACGATTTATAAAAACATCGCGTGCGCTTTAATCCACTCGAAACAAATTACTATCGTGAGTTTTAAGCCGAATGTTTATTGACCGAGCCATATAGCTTATGTAAAAATTGAAACTACAGTAACATTAGTGATTTGAAAAAATATTTTTTTTAAGTTAATTCAAATTCGAGAACAACTATTGAAATCTCTCTTATGCTTAAAGATAGGTCATGGGTTTAAATTTGGTTAAATTGATAAATTTCAGGCTAATTAACAAAATATTAAAGCATATTTCAATATCTGCAACCTGCAACTAAGCAAATTTTAGAAAATACTGTTTTATTTTTTTATTGATAGCAATTTGCTAATTTTGTACAAACTTCTTCATTGCAACTTTTTAGCCTGCATTTAATGGTATTATTGACTCTGCTAAATCGACTCGATTTTGTTTTATGACATAAACCTTTATTATGTTGTTTTATAGGCCATATGCACACATTTTACTTTGTTGGCTAGGATTATTCCCTATTTAAAAAAGCAGTTTGTTAAAATATTCACGTTAATTTAGAATATATTGGAAACAACTGATTTACACAATTAAGATAACTTGAAAAAAAAAAATCCTTTACTTTGGTGAAAAATTGTTCACTTTGTAATTATTATAAGTTAGTTCTCCAAAATACATGTTTCTTGTAAAAAAAAAAAACAACGTGATGTGATTGCAATTTATTAAATTCACCACGAAACCTTATTGCTAACGAAGAAGACAACATATTTTTTTGCAATTACACATCGAAACCTAGGTCAAATCAAAAGTATAAATTTTTCTACAAAGCATTTGACCTGCTATTATAAACCATTTTGTACGCACAAACTTTTTGTTTGTTGTAGTTTTTTACAAATGCATTGTTGAAGATTTCATTTTTGGTTTAATTTTGGATGCAACTTCTAGCAATAAAAGTAATGGTATTCGTTTGTCTTATAAGTTGATAAGTTTTTCTTGCATTTTTAACATTTCCTAGCGAATTTAATAAATTTGTTACATGTTTTTTTTGTAAATAAAGAAATTGGTATTTTATAGCGGTTATATGATTACAAATTGAACAATTTTATCACCAAAATAAGTGGTTACCATTGAAAATTACTTACTTTATTTCAAGGTTATATTGACTGATTGCATTAAAACAATTTTTTTACAACATGTAACCTATTAAACGGAGATTAAGAAACTGTTTTACAACTTTAAATTATAAAATAGAGATAAAAATATTAATGTGACAATATTCCCTCCATAAATTAAAAGGTATGTTTTAAAAATTAAAAAAAAAAAAACAGGCGACTATGTGAAAATCATATATGACGTCCATAAGAAACGCGAAAGTTGATGTCGAAAAAACCAAATTGAAACGAGGTAGCAAAATATAACAAACAAAACCTTTAAGTGCTGAATGAGAAGTTACCTTTAATTTTTTTTACAGAATTAACAAAGCTTGATAAACGAAAAATGTATAGCCCAAAAAACGAAGATTCTTTTTTTGCGATTTTTTTTTACTTGCTGTGAAAATGGTTGCATAATATCTAAAATCTGAGTTGATATAGGTAAATAGTAGAGTATATCACATAACAAGAGTTGTAAGAAGCATATTACGCACGAGTGGAAAAGTTGCGGACTGGGCCTCGTAGCGGCGAGTGCGTATTTCCACGAGTGAGTAATTGCTTTACAACTCGTGCTATGTAGCTTACTTTTTCTACGATCACATAATACCTACGATTTTAACGGCTTTTTGGCTAATATACACATGTAATTACGTTGTCTTGTCAATTTTGACGTAAGCCTACTTTGGCATTTCTAGGCAGGTGTGCGTTTTAACTCATTTACTAGGCATGCAGGAAGTGTTTGACGTGAGTCTACTTTGATCATTTCTTTAAAAAACTGCGCTTTTTGCTTACCGTTCGTAAGGAGGTAAGGACCCACTTACTATGCATGCGGTAAGGGTCATTTACATTAGTGGTCGTAGAAAAAAATAATTGTGTTACGTAGTCTAAAGGCCTCTACTCACCAACCAATTTGTCGGGACAACCGACCATTCCGATAAATTGTTTAATGTGTAGTCTGTCACCCGACCAACACGACAGTTGGTACGGTCGGGTGGCCAGACCATCCAACAAGCCAACCCCCCCACCACATTCCTCTAGATAAGGACTATTAAAGAAAATTTAACGCTATTTATAAATTTGTTATCCACAAAATGGCATCAAGCCATAATAATAAAAAACAGTTATGACGTTGGTGTGTTGGTTGGACTGGTCGGGAGGTGTGTAGACAACACCCAACACGGAGTTCCCGACGCTCGGTTCCGACAAGTTGGCTAATGAGTAGAGGCCTTAAGACCATAAACAACTTTTGCACGTTTTTTGTATCCCTGTTCACCAATATATATATGGCTATGGAGTTATTCAACTTGGGTGGGACACCCTGTATGTTAATCGGAACTCGTATAATAACTCCCGTGTTTAACATAACATGATACGCCCTAGGTTTTTTCATGTTTATTTATTCAGAAGTTTTATTACGTAAATGTTTATATTTATAACAAATGTGGGCTCCTCCTGTATATGCCGATTATGGAGGATGTTGGTATAGTAAAATTACATATAGGTGTATACTGTATACCACCAGCATGACTGATAACGTCAGTATTTATTTGTTGGTGATGTGAAGCTAACATTAAGTTATTTTTAACCGTTTCCTTATCACCTAGCCGATATTTCACGTCCCAATTGACTAGTTTAGCGGTATTTGTTTAACTACCTTGTTGGTCGTTAGCTTGAACGAACGCATTTTAAAATTATTGAGCAATTAAACGAAGCCAGAGTGACGCCGCGTAAGAAATACGTGTGAAAAGTGATCTCATTTTTTAAAACGATTGTTTCAAGTATGATGCAGCGTTATCTACCGTATCTGTTATTAAAATTGCTGTGATAAGATACGGCAGAAATGATTGTTCGTTAAATAACACGGAATTTAGTTAGCGAAATCGCAACACGCGTTTTGAAAATGGACATGTACTTTCTTGAGTAGTGGCATTGTTGAATTTTGACAATATATGTGCGTGGAAGTGAAATAAAATGAGTGATAAAGATTCCTTGGGAAGCACTGATTCGCTTAATGATATTTTGAACGATTTGGAGTCTGATGACGACGTGGACTCCCAAAATATTGTTGAGAAAAAAGCTGTAGGGGAATCCGGGGAAATCGGGAGTGCGGTGCGACAAGAACAAATTGTTCAAAAGGACAGTTGCAGTGTTGTAAATAAAGAAGTTGAACGAAACCATGCAGAAAGTGAGCTTAAAACAGGCGGAGAACGTACGCCCTCGGCAATCGTTAACGATTTGGAGACGGAAGATACCAAAATAGAAAAACTGACCCTAGAAAAAAATCTAGACGGCGTTCTAATCGCACAAGACAATCTAAAAGACGAAAATGACACAAGCGAGGTGTTTCCCAGTTCCTTGAATCAAAAAATCAACACAGATGTAAACGACAATGTAGAACTTCTTTCTTCAAACGACGTTCGAGTTCCGGTATTTGAAAAAAACGGCGCAGAAAAAATTGTCATCAAAGGGGCAACAGAAGATGACACGAGTGACTTCGGCGGTGATGTTTCAAATGAAGAAAAACTTGAAGATTCAGGGATAATAGACGAAGATGATACTGACTTGGAAACGCTACACGCAAAAGTTTCCAGAGGTCATGATGAAAATCACATTATTACACAGTTTCTTGATCATTGTAACGATGATGTAAGAGTTTTTTTTTTTCCTTTTACCATATTAAAATCTTTGAATTTCTTATAAAATATTTAAGTGTTTACATGACCCAGCGGATAAAAACATTTAACATATACTACAATTTTGGCTTTAATCCGTACGGATGCTATTAAAAACAAATCCTATTAAGTGCATTAAAAGTTAAAATATATTTTTATGTGCAGATTTTTTCCAATAAGTCAACTTAACATTGCAAGGTGTTGAGTTTGCATAATTTAGAGATAGCATTTTTGTTACTTAAAGATAGAACTGGGAAGCTGATTAATAAATTGAATTAGTTGGAAGGTTATAAGAACTTGTTAACATGTTTTTGTTTTTCATGTATCATGTGTAGAATTTTTAACTAAAACACCACAGTGAAACGTCTCCTTAAATCGCTTAACATATTCTATTCGGGCACTCGGTTAAAAGGTTCGCAGTAAAATTTTATTAGTAAACTTTACAGCTTGGATAATATAAGTAGGAATTGTGTTTTATGAATAAATTACCAATTACAAGAATTTGCTTAGAAAACAGTACAAAAAGTTTAATAAAAATTAAATTTCTTGACAAATAAATACAGGGTTCTCGTTTATCTAGCTTTTTCAGTTTTTGAGATACAGGGAAAAAAGTAAAAAAAAGGATTTTTGTTTTTTGCCCGTAACTTTTTCATTTGATGTCGGATTTAATTTCTGTGGAAACTATTTTATGGCCACTTTTTGCAAGGAATCAGAATCCCCAATTAAATTTTCCGTGCGACGTTTCGTTTTTTTTTAAACCATCATCAGGTCAATTTTTTCTTATGGACGCTATATCTGACTTTAACGCCAATTTCTAGAGCATTTTTTTCTGAATTCGACAATGTATAACACTTGGAACTTTTTTGAAACAATTATTGTTGTTAAAAATGGCAAAAACAAATATTTTATTTAAAACAAATCTTAATCGGCATGGTAAATAATTATTGTCTTTGTCCCTTTTTCCTAACTATACAAAATATAATTGTTTATCAGAAGAAAAAAATAGCTTCTCACAAAAGACATAAACAGGTTAACCAACTTTCAACTTTATAAATAAAGAATTTAACAGTGTTTATGCATTATACAGAAACTTTTCTAAATATGGGTGGAGTTGTGTATTAGCCATATTATCAATTTTGAGTTTTTTTTTTCGTATCGTTCTTAAACCATCAAACTATCGTATTTGTAAAAATTTAATTTGTCTTTAATATTTTTGTTTCGATTGCTGCATGTTACATGTTCTGTTTATTGTTTCAGGCCGAAGCACGTTTGTTGGCGAGACGGCAGGCCAGAGCGGAGGCACGAGAGATCCGCATGCGGGAACTGGAGCGGCAGCAGAAGGAACAAGAAGAAAATGCGGATAGACAATATGACATGTTGGAAGCAACGACAAGAACGACACGTACAACCGGCAACAAGTATTTGTCTAGCCGAAGGAGCTCTGAAGATTCCCTCGAAGATGGGGGTAGCCTGCGAGAAATGCGGGTTTGTCACAAATTATTTCGGTTCTATACTTTGTTTAACCTTAAGAGTATGGAGCCTACGTTTAAAACGTAAAGGACTGTGTGAGGTCACTAGAATCGCATCAGCTTGTTTATCTATTTCTTCAATTTTGTCTTTTATTTCTGGGTTGTCACTGCTGTCATCCAAAATACGAAATTAGGGACATCATCATCCATATCTACTTACGAATTATATGAATCACCTGTATCAACTAGATACTCGTTTAACTCTTATTAGGTTATATATTTGTTGACTTGCAATTTTTATCAAAAAATAAAAAACCCAAAAGTGTGATGTAAACTACGAAGTAGGGTACCTTTTTTTTATTATAAAATAATTAGCCAAAATATACAACAAAAATCGACTACCGGAAATGATTTTAGAATTTAATTAGATAAACACAAATTTTGGAAGACCCAAAGTCCCTTGCTCCGTACTTTTTAAGGGTTAAGAGGGGTGTATATTTATCATTAAAAAAAAAACAGGATATAATGCAAATTGGTCAATAACAACAATTTTAAAATTTACATTATAACTTTCTGATCTTTGGCTTCATCTTGACCTGGACAATTAGTTATGATTTTATAAATCAAAATTTGTAGTTACTGGATCTACAGAATTTAAATCCTTTGTAAAGTTAAAAAAAGTGTTGGACTGAAATTATGTGAACTTTTTCAAAAATTTTGTGATAATTAAATACAGGGTGTCCCAATTATACACATAAAAAGTAGGTGCATATTCCTGATTGAAAATGATGACCATTTGTCAAATATTTTGTTATCCGAAAATGCTTCCTTTCAAAGTAAGAGACCTCCAAAGTTGCAAGAAAAAAAAATCAAAAAATCGAATGCATCGTAGCCGTTTAAGCTAGAGCTATCAAACTTGGCCGAAATGTTTAGGTGTTTCACATTGACTTTGTGGGATAATTAGAAAGAAAACACGTAATTGGAAGTATGATTTATAGTAAGGTCATCCGCTTAAGCCTTAAGTCAAGCATGACATTAGCCAACTAAGTTTAGTAAAAAAAATATTTGAGGTGTATAAACAGAGTTTGTCGATGCATCTTTAGCGCTAATTTTCTCGAAAACGGCTGCGTTTACAGCAAAAAACAAAGAGGGACGAATTTTTCCCTCTTAAGTCGTACTTTCTTATGGATGAATGACATTTTTAATTTTATTCTAGAGTAAAAAAATCTGAAGCGGACTGACTATAAATCATACTTCCAATTACGTGTTTTCTTTCTAATTATCCCACAAAGTCAATGGGAAACACCTAAACATTTCGGCCAAGTTTGATAGCTCTAGTTTAAACGGCTAGGACGTATTCGATTTTTTGATTTTTTTTCCTGCAACTCTGGAGGTCTCTTACTTTGAAAGGAAGCATTTTCGGATAACAAAATATTTGACAAATGGTCATCATTTTCACTCAGGAATATGCACCTACTTTTTGGCTGTGTAATTGGGACACCCTGTATGTTCAGTATTTCCTGACAAACACGAAACAATGATGGATGGTTCAGTGCTATGGTTATTATATGATTGAGTTTAAAAAGAACTAGTAACAGTATAAAACAATACATCATTGTAGTTGACAGTTCTGTACAGTCAGCTTCCATTTAATTCCATTTTCAAATTTTAAAATCTTTGTAACACCATCACACCTGTATGTGATGCTTGTACCCCGTTACACGCACAGTCTTTGGAAACAATGAACCAAATTTACGATTCCAAAAGAAATTTGATTAATTTCACAATGGACCATTTTTGAAAGGTATGCATTTTTTTATTGAGAGATGTAAAATTTGTTGTTTCAGGAAGAAAATTTTGAAGTGTTGAATAATTTTGGCAGTAATTTAAAGCCAAAAATCACAGAGAACAGTATATCAATAAAAAAGGTATAAACACAATTTTAAAAAACCCTTTTAAATCCTTTTTATTGGTTAATTTAATACTTTAAGGATAACATGTACAAAAAAACATAAAAGCAAAAAATTTCGTATGTAAATTTTTTTTTTAAATTGTTTTTCATTTAGGTAACAATCTAAAATTTAAAGTAATTTTTGCCATTCTACAACGAAATAGAATTTGTTACATCAAACTTCGACCCCATCAGTATTTACTTACCATTTCTATGACCATGAAGTTTTTGAACTGAATCCAAAGACAGTTTAGTACAAAAGTCTAACCTATTTCTTAGTGTTAAATCAGCAGTTACCTCGGTTAATGTGTCTATGTCTTCGTAAAAATGAGTTTTTTTACAGACCTGTTAAAATATTTAAATTTACAGCATGAACTTAAAGACGTGGAGGAGAAGTTTCGGAAGGCCATGATAGCCAATGCTCAACTCGATAATGATAAAGCAGCACAAACATATCAGTTGGAATTACTTAAAGATAGGTAAGAAATTAAAAGTTAAAATGTTTTATGGCTCAATAAAAAGATGGCCATATCCCTTCCACATTGTAAAGTATCGATCAAACAAAAGTAATTTAATTTATACTTTTCATTTAATTTTACAATAGATCTTAAAAACTCAACTCAAAGTAACTGTTGATAATTTATTTAGGTTAGAAGAATTAGAAGAAGAGCATTCAAGACTTCGTAGAGAGCATAGAGACAAATGTAGGGAACACGATCAATTAAAAAGGTTAGCAGCTCGACTGAAAGAAGATTTGGCTGTGACACGTTTTGAATTAGAAGAAAGGGACAAACTCATTGCCGAAAAAGGATTAGTAATTGTAATAGAAGACATAGAAGAAGAGCAAGTTGGCATCGGTGATACTAGCAGTAATACTGTTAACTGTGTTAGCAGTACGCCTAAAAAAGCACTAGTCAGTGCAGAAAATGCTCAATTATTAGAAAGTGTCGGAGAAGGAAGTTTAGGTCAGTATATATTTATCGTGCAAAAAAGTTTCTTTTCAGCATTTTTAATTCAAAATATACTTGACTGTATTTAGCGCATATCATACTGTCTTTCAAAGCAAAACAGTTTGTACAAATAGGTAATATAAACATAAAAACCGTTACCATAGCAACCATACTATTCCTTAACAACCAGTGCAGCAGCCTTCCAAGATAGTTAAAGAAATCAGATAAAAACTCATAGCTTCTCTTATACTTGAATTAGGTTTGCATAAACAAGACGAATTATTCCTAAGTATGAAAAAATCTACAACTTATTTTTAAAAGTACAAAATTCCTCACTTTAAAAGTTGTAGCAAAAAAATATGAAAATGTAGTTTATTTTTCCACAACTTTTTTATCTTAATTATTAGCTCAATGTTATTTGTGTTTTCTAAACTTACCTTTTTGTGTAGAATGTTCTACTATTATTTTAGATTTGTTTGACACTTTCCATTTTTCCTATACAGGGTTCTCGTTTTTCGAGGGCCACTATGGGAATCTCGTAAACGGTAAGAGTTATGACTTCGGTTAAATTAGGGCAAAGTTGTAGATTCAGATGCTTAATAATTTGAAGCAAACAGAACTTATCTAGCTCTTTTAGTTTTTGAGATATAGGGAAAAAAGTAAAAAAGTGGATTTTTGTTTTTTGCCCGTAACTTTTTCATTTGATGTCAAATCTAATTTCTGTTAAAACTTTTTAATGGCCACTTTTTGCAAGGAATCAGAATCCCCATTTGTATTTTCCGTGCGACGTTTCGGTTTTTTAAAACCATCATCAGGTCCATTTTTTCTTATGGACGCTATATCTGAATTTAACGCCAATTTGTAGAGCATTTTTTTCTGAATTCGACAATGTATAACACTTGGGACTTTTTTGAAACAATTGTTGTTAAAAATGGCAAAAACAAATATTTTATTTAAAACAAATCCTAATCGGCATGGTAAATAATTGTCTTTGTCCCTTTTTCCTTGAAAGCACGTAAGTAAACCATGAAATTACTATTGAAAAAGGAGAACCCTGTATTACCCCTAGTTTAATTTTTTTCAGAGCCTATAAGTTGGCTTTGGAATAGTTAAATGTGCTTTTTTTCCTCTTTCTATTGAGATATCACTTGCTATAGGTATCTAATTTTGTAAATAACTCAAAATCAAGAACAGTCATATTTTACCAATCACTTATCAAGCTATCTATGAAAAAAGAAACAATAAATAACCAACTGAATGTCTAATGACAGTGTTGTTTGTCATTTATTAGAATTTTTTAATATTGTTGAGTAATTTAATAGTCTTTGCAGTAATTTTGTTATAAATAAATAAAAATAAAAAAATATTTGTTTCTTGGTTTTTTGAGTTGTTGATTTTAAAAGATATGATAAGTGATGTGTCAGAGAAAAAAACACACTTAACTATTCCAAAGCCAACTTGCCCGTTCAACATGTTTCTTAGCTAACTAAATAATCTTGGTAAAATGGGTTTTTTGTGATTTTTTGAGTTATTTATGAAAGTAAATAAGACAAGTGATCTCATTAGAAAAAGGAACAAAAACACATCTAACTATTCCAAAGCCAACTTGATGGCCCATAAGGAAAAATAAAATAAGTGGTAATATCTCAAAAATGGAAAAAGACTTAATAGAATCTAAAATAATAGTTACATTCTACATTAAAAAAATGACCTCAAGAAAGCACAAATAAAATGTATCTAATGATTTTTTTTTTAAATTGAGAGAAAAAGTCAACGTTTTCATATTTTTTGCGATAACTTTTGAATTACGAAGAATTTTGTACTTTTAAAAATAAATTGTAGCTTCTCCCCTACTTGGAAATAATTGGAAATGTTATCTGGGACACTCTGTAGAATAGACTGCAACATAAGCTGTATTAGTGTATAGAAATATGTTTTTATCTGCTACAGTTTTTTTGAAAATTTGGACACCCTATCTATATCTTGGCTGTTATTTAAGATGTTATTTAAAAAAAATAGTTGAATACAGATTTAGATGCTATTTTGTAAATAAAGAAAATATTTTTCAAACATTTTCAGGGGACCTCAAAATATAAATTTGTTAAAATCTGTCAAAAATGCCTGCATACGGTGAACGTATTAGCAGTTTTTGAAGACAAATTTTTGGTCGAATTATTATGAATTCTTTGAAAAAATAGCACAATATTTTGAAATTAAAACTGTATTTTCAGATAACTAAATCAGTGTGATTTCAGTCTTTGTTAAAATTTTGCAGATGTCCGATTGGCAAGGTTTGGCGCAGAAAAGAGAGAACTTCAAGATCAAATTAGTCATTTGCGTTTAGAATTAGAAGAAGAACGGAGCAAACGAAGAAAGCCGAGCGGTGTCACTCTGAACGGCCCGACCAGTGAAGCGGATTACGACGCCGACGACACACAAAGTAAGTAAAAAAAATCACGAATCCAATACGAAAACCCTTTTTTAAAATAGACAATCTCTCGTTCACAGAGGATGTCGGCAGACAACTGGCCGATTACAAATTCAGAGCTCAGAAAGCCGAACAGGATGTGGCAACACTGCAAACTACGGTCGCGAGGCTAGAAACGCAAGTCGTTCGGTATAAATCTGCGGCGGAATTGTACGAAAAGTCGGAAGAAGCGCTGAAGCAAGAAAAGAGAAAGTTGCAAAGAGAGGTGAACTAATTTTTTTAATTTGGAATGTTGCTCCTGCATCGTTACACATTTCTAAAGTATTTTTTTTGGTACAAATTTTGGAATTTTTTGTGTAATTGCTTTTTTACATATGCATTTTTTTTTCTTCGATTTTTTTATTGTGTAGAATTATTTTATACAAGCTGCCTTTTTAGTTGCTTTTAATTTTATATTTCAGGATTTTATAACTAACAATTGGGATGAATGCCATTGCCAGTAGAGGTATTGGTAAATTAGTAGTTTTATTAACTAACCTGACTAATTGTCTTCTATTTGTGCACCTACTATTTACTACTCTCTTCGTGTGTGTAAATTTTTATGATACTATGTCATATCAATGCCTCATATTTGTTGTAAAATACTCCCACGAATTAAGAAATTTATAATTAATTTTTTTTAATGTACAGGGTGGACCAAATTCGAATGTTTTACGGGGTATCTCGGTTACCGCAATAGATAGCGAAAATCTAATATCGGTCTCTTGGGCCATTTTCTTGAGAAAATGACGCCCATGCAATCAGATTTTTTCTATCTGATTCCATTTTGGCACTACAGACGAAAATTGAAATTTCATCATTTATGAAATTTTGCTATAACTTCTCTATTTATTAAATTAGAACAAAATGTTATACAGGTTTTTTATACAGATTTTTATGCTTAATTGAAAAACAAAAGTACATTTTTTTTTAGCCATCTTGACTTTTGAGATGTGGAGTAAACTTACATTTTTTTAAATAGAAACCCTAGTTGGCCATGATTTTATGTGAAAGATTATTTTTTTAGCTTTTCAAAAATGTATAGTTTTATATACTTGTTGCAAAAAATTACCAAGATATGGCCAATTTTGTAAAAATTCGATCATCAAAGTTTGCCATGATTTCGTAAACAAGTGATGTTTGCAATTATTAAACTGCTTTACATCATTTCGAAGTACATTTGTCAACTTTAAAGCAAAACCGTGTATTCTTTTGTATTTTATAACTGTTTATTGTGGTATTGTGAACATGGCTAAATTTGAACTTTTTGAAAAGTTTAATATGTTAGAATATTACTTTGTAAGTGATAAAAACGTAGCGGTTGCTGCAGAATTTACTTGGCAATGACGTCTAGTTGTTTAATAATTGCAAACATCACTTGTTTACGAAATCATGGCAAACTTTGATGATCGAATTTTTACAAAATCGGCCATATCTTGGTTATTTTTTGCAAAAAATATATAAAACTATATATTTTTGAAAAGCTAAAAAAAGGCTCTTTCACATAGTCATGGCCAACTAGGCTTTCCCTTTAAAAAAATGTAAGTTTACTCCATATCTCGAAAGTCAAGATAGCTATGAAAAAATGTACTTCTGTTTTTAAATTAAGCATACAAATTTGTATAAAAAACCTATATAACATTTTGTTCTAATTTAATAAATAGAGAAGTTATAGCAAATTTTCAAAAATGGTGAAATTTAATTTTTCGTCTAGTGCCAAAATGGAATCCGATAGAAAAAATCTGATTCCATAGGTGTTATTTTCTCAAAAAAATTGCCCAAGAGACCGAAATCAGATTTTCGCTATCTATTGCGGTAACCGAGATACCCCGTAAAACATTCGAATTTGGTTCACCCTGTATATCATAATCAATTTTCATTGGCTGCTATAGGAAAACAAACATTTGCATTTCTAGACTGTCTTTTGTTTTATTTAGGCAATAGTGAAACATGCAGGCCTTATTTAATCTAAGATATTTAACAATTTTGAAGTTTATCAATTGTTTTTAAAGAAATGCTTTCGATACATTAAATTTTACATAAGAATATCTAGTGAAAATTTAAAATTATTCAATGGATATCAAAATATTAAATAATTTGTATGTGAAAATTGCGGAGCAAACTATTGTTGTTCTAGGTCAGTACAGAACATAGGAGTTGATCCATACAATAGAAACTAATTAATTAATACAGTTAACAATCTTCTAGCAGTTTTTTCTTTTGATATTCAGTACGTTATTAAATTAAAATTGAATCATCTGTTCTAAATTCTTTTATTTTAATAACTTACTGTGATTTTACATTGCTACTTTCATACTTTAAATGAGTTGTTACATTTTCACTAACCGTAACATATAACAAGATAAATTAAGGATTTGCTTTTCCAAGTTGTTCATTTTTTTTTTGTGTATGTAATGGTAGTTAAATAAAAATGCATGAGAATTTGTAAACAATTTTAGTTTTAATTTATTTATTCAAAATTTAAAACCTCAAGCAAAGGGAATGTACACGACTTCGCATGATCTAGATAGAATCTGTGTGGTGTGTGGCCTACTGGACTTTTAACAGTAAATTATTAATAGCATGTCGCTGTTTAAAAAACAAAAATTCATTTCCTTTAAAGCGTAATACCACAGTGTAGTTCTTTGTCTTTTTTTCTCAGTGCAGCACTATCTTGTTTATACAGGGTGTCACACAAAAAACGTCGCAAGCTGTAACTCCGTTGTTTGTGGTCTGATTTTGATGAACAAAAGAGTAAATGAAATTGCTCCTCAAATACTGTAAACTGAATTGGATTTCAATTATTTTCAAGTTCAACTTAAATGTCAAACGATAGTCAATTTTTTTTTCCAAATGGCACCATCTATTTGTTTTTACTAAATCCGATAGACATTTTTTTTCTGAATTCAATGTAATCATAAGTTAATTTTAGTGCTAAACTATCCAAATAAATACAGTCTAATTTTTGTCTAAAAACGGGTAAAAAATTGATTATTATGATGTGCAATTTTTTATATTACTTAAGGGAAACTTAAGAAACGTTAATTTAAAATAATACAGTGACCAAAAAATTATAGGAGTACTTTTTTTTAACATGGTGGCGCTTAACGTGTTAAAGTAAATAGTAATCGTGAATAATATTAATTTTTATATGCCCATATCAACAGTATTACATGGCACACTTTGACGAAATATTTAAAACGGTGTTTTAAATCTATCAGTTAAAAATTATTTATTAGCCTTAAGCCTCGTTCTCATTAGTCAAGTTACTTGAGTTCAAGTAATTGGAAAGCACTTTACCAATGTGAACCTGACATACAGTTGACTTGAACCTGAAGTTCCTTTCAAGTTTCAAGTATAGTGGAGAGAGCCTTTTAAATGTGAACCTGACATATAGTTGACTTGAACCTGACTTTTAAGTTTCTTTCAAGTTTTAAGTAGAGTAGAGAGGCTTTTAAATCTTCACTGACAATTGGAATGATGCCACTGTTTTATCATACAAATTTTACACAACTGAGTGACGTTTATAAAAATATCAGGTTTACATTGGTGCTTTCAAGTTACTTGAATTCAAGTAACTTGAATGTGAATACGGCTTTCAAGTCAACTAAATATCAAGTTCACAAGTTACTTGAATTCAAGTTTTGACTAATGAGAACGAGGCTTTACAATCATATCATTATTGAGAATATATCTATATAATAACTACTGCAAACAATTATGCATACACCTTATGGCGTTTCGCAGTCAAATAATAGAACACTGATATGATATCGCATAGTTTCTGAAATTGACCAAGGTTATATGATTAATAAATACATCCAATTTGAATTTGTATTTAAGGATTATTGGGGCATTAATTATTACACTTTTTTCTTTATTTGAAATAAAAATTGTTATCAAAATTTCAGTTTCTTAAATAGTAAGTAACACTTACTTGCATATTAAAAATAATTAATTATTTCTGTTAATTAATCGACTCTTTCTGTTTTGTTTAATATTGTTGTAGGGAAAGTATTTGAATTTAATTCGATTGCTTAAACCAGTGTTTCTCGACGTGTGGTCTACGGACCCCTGAATCCTGTGAAGGGGTCCCTCGAGCCTTTCATTATGGTGGAAAATCATTCAAATTTATTTTCCAGGCCAAGTTAAAAACAAAATATTGTCTACAAAACAATTCATTGGGGTCCTCAGAAAACTATTAATTTTGGAATGGGTCCTCAGAATAAAAAGTTTGCGAAACACTGACTTAAACAATCAAAATTGAGTGAAATATTTTTTACTGGTTTAAACTTTTTTTTCTCCAAATCGCTTGTGAATTTTCTTTGTTGTTTTAAAGTGGTTTTTTCTTAACTGAGTATTTTCACCTTAGTTTTTAATAATACACAAGATGCATGCACCGAAATGGTTAATACATGAATTTTTATTTTCTAGTCCAGGGAGGCGCAGAACAGAGCCGAAGAATTGGAAACAGCAAATACGCACTTGTTAAAACGGTTAGACAAGTTAAAAAATGCCAAATCTGCATTACTCAAAGAACTTTGACAATCACCTGATAATTAGCACATTTTTTTTATTGAAACTGTTATTTTTAATAAACAAAACAGTGAAGTGAACATAATTTAAGTTTAAAGTGAATAAAATTTGAAAGCCGATGCAAGATCTAACGTGTTTTTGTGCTGGTAATTTTAAATTGCAGTGTTTCCTTGAACTGTTTATTTTAATGCAAAATTTAAAGGTTTATTTATAGTAACATGTAATGTATATGCCAACAAATCTAGCAATACTTCGCCTTATCGTATAACTTATACAGCCTCAAATGCTAAAATTATATAAAAATTTGCTTATACACTAACAGCTTGAAGGACTTTATGAATTCAGCCATTTTTAATACCATCCACAGTGATTAAATATTATAGAAAAATCGCAACATACTCATCTCATAATATAAAAATTTATAAAGTCCTTTTGAGAAAATAGTTTTTTAAATATGTTAATTTATTTACAACAATCACATAATTTTTATATCTCACAGAAAAAATATTCTGGCATTTTTTATAAACATATATAAGCTTCCAACTGTTAAATTTCACATCGCTGCTCGTTAGTAAAAATTTTTATTTTGTAAATTTGTTGAAAAATATTTCATAGTACACACAAATTACTTTTTAAAAGTTTATTTATGCGTTTAGTTGTATCCCCTTCTATTGTTATTTTAAACTACTACGGGCAGCATTTTTAAATCTCCAATTAGGTTGGATGTTTTTTATAGTTAATTATTAACCCTTTAAATTATTTTAACACTGTTTATGTGTAAATATTTAATGTAATCTTATTTCTGTTTATGTATAGCATATGCTACTTTAATTTAATGCAGTTTTTATCTTGATATTTTACAAATTTTGTAAAAGTACAAAAAATAGTGAATGAAACGTTCGTCATTTTAGATTTACATGTCCAAAATTGGTGTGAATTCACCGATTGAATCAGTTGTGTGGTCGTCATGGTTTTCTTGTGTGACCAGCATCTGAACTCCCAACTTCCGGGTTGAAACCGTATCTTTTAAGGTTTGTTTAAGTGATGTTTTATTCCAGTCCATCTTCAGGGTATTTTATTGAATAACAATAGTGTTACAGTTATCGAATAAGTTTAGTACCCTGAAGATGTATTCTGCTGTTGGTTCATAAACATTGGTTAAATATACCTTCAAAGACACCATTGCAATCCAGAAGTTTAAAACTTGCTTTTCTTGTTAAATTAACAGCACCGACACACTATCAAAACCATTGCTCAATTTTATACATTTTAAAATAGGACAGTTTGTCTATTTGAAGATTGTCATTTGTTTCTGTTGGTCTTTTGTTACAAAATTAAGCCTTATGAAAAATTGGAACTTCTAAGTAGTATTTACGGATAAAATTTAGGCTTATTAGAAACAAACTTGGGTTAAAACAGGGGTTTGGCATCAAAAAAACTTTTCTGCTAGGAAAACAAATCAACATACCCAATATTGGTGAAGAAAGTTGTAAACTGCATTGCACTTATTTTGTTTTTGACGTTTCTTTTGTTTTGTACTTGATTGTAATAATTGTTTTAGAAAACTCTGAGTCAACAAAGAAGTTTGCGTTAGGTTAAAATCACATTGATTTTTGTTTTATTAAAGTGATGTTAATATGTACACTGTCTTAATTGCATTATATTATATTTAACGATGTATTTATTTACATATTTATGTATATTTGTATTTTAACTGTATAGTTTGTTAGATAAAAATTGCTGTCTTAGAGAATCAGTGTGATTTTAGATGATATTCAAACAAAACGCCTACCATGTATATATGTGATTTTTTGTGTATACTTTAAATATCAATTGGTAAAGGTATTTGAAAATAAACTAATTTATAAAAAAAAAAATGTTTGTTTTAATTTCATCATATGCAACACTCAACGCAGGAGATGTTTAAGATAATGTTGAGATCTATTGAGATATTAATAAAAATATTAAAAAATCTTGTGTTTAATTAATTCTAATGTATGCAACCCACAGCCCACGTACTAGAATGAATCCCACCAAAAAATTCAAATTCAAATTCAAATTTAGTTTGTAAGTTGACCACCAGAGGGCCAAACACAGCCATGTACCTCCTTTAACTTCTGTGATCCTGATACAAAAATCAAATTTTGCTTCATTTCTCATCAGAACTGTCAGTCCCACCAATTTTTAATTCAAATTTAGTTTGAAACTTGACCACTAGAGGGCCAAATACCGCCATGTACCTCCTTTAACTTCTGTGATCCTGATACAAGACTCAAATTTTGCTCTTAGGAAATAATCTGTAAAATTTACTTCATTTCTCATCCGAAAATCCAGTTCTTGTATCAGGATCACAGAAGTTAAAGGAGGTATATGTCGGCATTTGGCCCTCTGGTGGTCAACTTATGAACTACATTTGAATTTGAATTTTTTGGTGGGAATCATACTCCTGTATGGGGGGTTGCATACATTAAAATTAAAACGCAAGATTTTGTTACGTTTTTATTATATTTCAATAAAAGTCAACATTAACGTAGTGAAATTACAATTATTGAGTGATATTATAACTTAACAATAATTATAAACTATATCAGTAAGTGTTAACAAAACAGTAATAAACTAACAACTTTTGAGCGACAAATTCTACCTTATGAGATAATAGATTATCTGCAGCTAAACAAATAACATATTAAATGTAAATATATTAAATTTTTAAATAAAGTTTTAAAAAATAATGCCAAAATGTATAAGTAGAACTTTGATGTTGAGAGTTTCCACTGAGTTATGTGATTGGCTTTCACGGCATGTCCTGTAGATAACTTGATTTCCTGGCTGAAACCACATCAACGGTGGCTTCATATTCCATGTTTTGTTAAATTTGTCTTGGACATCTTTTGAGTCCATTACTTAGAAGTTATTGAAGGACTTTCCAGTGCAACTGAAAACAATAATTTAATTAGAAGTCTCAAAATAAAATGATGATACTGAGCAAGTTGAAAAGTACTATTTACAAGATCTAAATATTTACACTATCTTAAGACTAAATTAACACATTTAAACAACTAAACTTATTAAGTTAAGATTTACAAGCTTATTATCTTACCTTTTAAATTAAATCATCGCTTTACTTGATGCATCTGATATCATCTTAGTGTTTTCTTAACTTAAGTTCAAAATAGTTGTTTATTGCCATAACAAAACGATGTCTTCAAATCTCTCTACGTAGTTTCAACAAGTTTAAAGTTGACTACTTAAACTTCATGACATGATAATCGTAATATATTTCTGTAACTGCACCAACACCATTGAATATTGTTAAGCACTCGGCTGAAGAAAAATCATGAACGAAGTAACCTGTAAAACGTAAGGCATAATTGTTTATATGGCAGCTGTATTGGTCCAAAAATTAACATCTTTGATTACTTATAGCCTTAAAAGCACTATTATAATATCGACATTTCATACCTTAAGTGTTGTAGACTAATTCGTGCCCAGTTGTGCGACTTCCTGTCACATGTACACCAACATGTTCTTGTGGCAACCATATCAGTCCAGGATTGTTCAAAGTTACTAAATGGGGTTAATAATAGCCTTGGAAACCCTATTTATCATCGAAATTCCATACCTTGAGTTTTGTAGGCAAATTTGTGTCGAATGGTCTAACCGTTGGTACTAAAATACAAATCACACTGTTTACACACCATATAACCAAAGAAAGTTGTTTGGTTTAGCAAAAAATGAATCAATATTGGGTTTTTGCACAATATTTTTACCTGTATTTGTTTAAATTGCTCAATTTTTAAACATTGAAAATTATTCATCTTGACAGCTGATGTCAACATGGCCGATACGTGTTCGCCAACCTAAGAAGTAAATATAACTAGTACAAAATACACGCAAAGACCTCCTGCAGTTTCTGCTATCCTGATACTCATTTTTCTAAATCCCATAAGAATAGCATTGACGAGGAAAATATCTCAGATTCAGCTGATGCACCGCCAAGACAACCTAGGGACATTTTTATGAGCTATGTTATGAACATGTTGTGAAATGTTATTGTTTTGATTGAAATTATAGGTTAATTTTGGTTAAAATATGAATACATAAAATATGATTAAATAATTATTATGGAACTTTCTATTTTTTATCTACAGAGTGCAAGCTGTTTAGTTGTTCTTCAACGTAAAAGTAAAAGCTAAATTAAAATAAAATACAGGCTGTCTTCAATGTATGAGCCTTTGCTTTATCGAAAATCACAAAAATTGAGTTATTGGTTTAAAACAATTAAAAATATACAAGAAAAGTAATGCATGCTTAATGAACAGAATGTATGGGGAATGACATTTAGGAACGATATTCGTTCATAAATCTAGAACTGCCTTTTTATTTAGTCCAATTTTTGAATCAAAAATTTTAAGTTTTGATGATACGTAGCAGATGTAACATCTTCTCACTTCTGGTACCTGAACTTAAAACAAAATTTATTTGCCATTTTCGTATGAGAAATTCGATTGAAGTATCAGGAGCACAGACGTGCAAAGAGGTCGTTTGTGAATGGAACAATTGAATTTTAGATTTTGTTTCAATAAAATTGAAGAAATATAAACAAAAAAATCATTCTGTTAACAAAATAACTTTATTAAATTCTACAAAGTTGACCAGATCAGACATACATATTATATACTTACACTTATGTATATTTACAGCTTTAAATTAATTAAATTAAATATATTACCGTTTTTATAATTAAATACATTTTATTTACTAAGGTAACCAAACTGCATCTGCTGATAAAACATATGCCTAACCTTGGGATCTGAAGGATATTCCTTTTCTTTCTCGGCATTTGGCACATAATGTGTTTCAAAAAAGTGGGAAAAGTGTCGACCGATGTCTTCATTTATATACAAAAATCCTGTATCGGTTGTTGGGACGATGTTTTCTACAAAACAAAACAAACGTTGGTTTCAAGTAATAAAGTTCTCTTCTCTTAAATAACAACCTTGTGCGACGTAACGATGGGACCCATCTTCTACCAGCACATTATAAAAAGGCTGCTCATTTTTATATTTCAATCGATGTACTCCCATTTGCGTTTGCCACTCTGGTGAGGCCATGCACAATGGATGCCAATCATAAATAATACATTTGTAGTTTAGGGCCATATGTCTCATTACCATGCCAACAGCGAACTGTAGATTTGCAGGTCGAAGAGTAGGTTCGTTCTAAAATGATTAATAATCACGAAACATCAATTTTAGTCATACATGCCCTTAATAATCTTGAAAGACAATTTAATTAGTCTATAGCTTCGTTCTCATAAGTCAAGTAACTTGAAAGCATTTTTCCAATGTGAACCTGATATTTAGTTGACTTGAAGCTGACTTTCAAGTTGAGTAGAGAGTCTTTCATATGACAGAATATTTTCTGTTCCTTTGTAAAAAAAAAATCATGTACAAAATGGACCAAGCAAAACAAACATTTTGTGTATTATTCTTAAGAATTTAAGTGGTTGTTGATAAAAGTTCAAAATTATTTTATTCCGACATTGTTCAGTTACTAAATTTCAATATTTTGTAAAACTTTTGCATCCGTCAATATTGACAAAAATCGTATAACTCAAATACTATTGATCTTAGTAAAAACGTTACATATTGTGCAAAAACAAAACACTCAGTACAGGGTGGACCAAATTCGAATGTTTTACGGGGTATCTCGGTTACCGGAATAGATAGTGAAAATCTTATTTCGGTCTCTTCTTGAGCTATTTTTTTGAGAAAATAACGCCTATGCAATCAGATTTTTTCTATCGGATTCCATTTTGGTACTACAGACAAAAATTAAAATTTCATCATTTTTGAAAATTTGCCATAACTTCTTTATTTATTAAATTAGAACAAAATGTTATATAGGTTTTTTATACAGATTTTTATGCTTAATTGAAAAACAAAAATAATTTTTTTTTAGCTATCTTGACTTTTGAGATATGGAGTAAACTTACATTTTTTTAAATGGAAACCCTAGTTGGCCATGATTTTATGTGAAAGAGCATTTTTTTGGCTTTTCAAAAATATATAATTTTATATATTTGTTGCAAAAAATAACCGAGATATGGCCAATTTGGTAAAAATTCGATCTCCAAAGTTTGCCATGATTTCGTAAACAAGTGATGTTTGCAATTATTAAACAACTAAACGTCATTTCGCAGTACATTTGTCACCTTTAAAGCAAATTCGTGTATTCTTTTGTATTTTATAACTGTTTATTGTGGTATTGTGAACATGGCTAAATTTGAACTTTTTGAAAAGTTTAATATGTTAGAATATTACTTTGTAAGTGATGAAAACGTAGCGGTTGCTGCAGAATTTACTTTGCAATGACGTTTAGTTGTTTAATAATTGCAAACATCACTTGTTTACGAAATCATGGCGAACTTTGATGATCGAATTTTTACAAAATTGGCCATATCTCGGTTATTTTTTGCAACAAATATATAAAACTATATATTTTTGAGAGCAAAAAAAATACTCTTTCACATAAAGTCATGGCCAACTAGGGTTTCCATTTAAAAATATATAAGTTTACTCCATATCTTGAAAGTCAAGGAGGCTAAGAAAAAATGTACTTTTGTTTTTAAATTAAGCATAAAAGTCTGTACAAAAAACCTCCATAACATTTTGTTCTAATTTAATAAATAAAGAAGTTACAGCAAATTTTCAAAAATGATGAAATTTCATTTTTCGTCTAGTGCCAAATTGGAATCCGATAGAAAAAATCTGATTGCATAGGCGTTATTTTCTCAATAAAATAGCCCAAGAGACCGAAATCAGATTTTCGCTATCTACTACGGTAACCGAGATACCCCGTAAAACATTCGAATTTGGTCCACCCTGTATATGCATGGTGTTACATATTAGAAAAAAACCAGAAAAGTTCAAAAATTTTGTTTTAAAATAAAAATAAAACTTTTTTAACATTTTTTTAGCATTCTGTAATACATTGTACACATAAATAATTTTTTATTTGAAAATGTAAAAAGTCATGCGGTAAGGGGTTAATTTCTGATTAACACGGTAAAATAAAATAGATTGCAATTTTCTTAAACGAAAAAATAGTATTGCCTAAAACAGACCTTAAAAGTAATCCAATAATATGAGTGCAGTTTAAAACTAAAATATCTAGTTTTGTTTAATAATGCACTCCCCTGTAAACAAATGTTATACTTACGTCGCTAATTGGTTCACACTGATGTGGCCTGTAGTTTGACTCGTAATGTCTCAGCATCTCTATAATACGTTTCACTTGTTCGGAATCATCGAATTCCTATAATTAACCAATTAAAGCAACTTGTTTTGGATTTATGTATTTAAATCACTCACTTCTCTGTGGAGAAAATCCATCATCGGCTTCGTATCAATACTGTGCAACATATACAATCGGGCAAGACTAACCAGTGCTGATAAATCGTATGGATTGACTAGCTTTAGGAGTTCCAAAGTAGAACGTAATCGAGTTATGCGACCGTTTGGATGTGTCAACTGTCTACTAGATATTTCCAAGTTATTTGCCATTCGTTCGATAACCTGTTAAAACATCGTTTATAAATTATGTACCTATTTTTATTTTATATTACCTATTTTCGATGCAAAAAATGTACCTATTTAAAGTTTTTCTTTTTTTTTTAATTTAAGCGAGATATTTCAGATTTTTGAAAATTGCCAACAATAGTGTTTGGGTATATTTCAAAAATTAAGCAATTTTCAAAAATGTTAAATATCTCGCTTAAACGAAAAGATAGAGAAAAACTTTCAAAACATTTTTAGCACGGTTTTTGGTCCTTTATAAGATGGCGATGTTCAATATTTTTTTTACTCATACGAATATTGATATAATACACCTAACTTTCTTATTTTAAATGGCAACCATAGTTGGATTTGACATAAATCGAAAGCTTACTTTTTGCGCTTTTCAGAAATATAAATGCTTATGGTTGCCATTTAAAAAAAGAAAGTTAGTACACCTAACATCGAAAAAAAAAATTGAATATCGATATCTTATTATGGACAAAAAACCCTGCTAAAAATGTTTTTAAAATTCTTCTTTATCTTTTCGTTTACTCGAGACATTTAACATTTTTGAAAATTGCCAAAAATCGGTTTTTGGCTATATTTCGAAATTTAAAAAAGATATCAAAAATCTGTTTACGGCAATAAATTCCTCTCGAAAAAATAAATCGAGACTACGTACTTAGTTTTTTTCTATCTCTGATAATAACCGAGATGGGCATCAAAAATAGGCCATCCTGTACATTTAATTTTCTCTTAATACAAAAAATTTGAATGTTGCTAATTTAACTGAACTGTATCTCTTATATTAAGCTAGATTCACAGACTAGCTTAAATTAAGTAGTTCACCCTGTACGGCACTGTTTCTCAATTTTTTTACTCTGAGACCCCTAATAAAATTAATAGCTTACAGAGGACTAAGAGGACCCCAATAAATTGTTTTGTAGACAATATTTTGTTTTTAACTTAGTCTGGAAAATAAATTTGAACGATTTTCGAATAAAATAAAAAGCTCGAGAGACCCCTTCAGAAGGATTCAGGGACCCCCAGGGGTTCGCGGACCACACTTTGAAAAACACTGTGGTACGGGGTAGGCCAAATTCGAATGTTTTAAAGGTTATCTCGGTTACCGTAAGAGTTAGTGAAAATATGATATCGGTCCTTGAGTTATTTTTCTGAGATAAACACGCCTGTGATATGAGATTTTTTAATCGCTTTCCATTTTAGCACCAGACGAAAAATGAAATTTCATTGTTTTTGGAAATTTACCATAATCTTTTTAATTATAAAAATATAACTAAATGTTGTTAAGGTTGGTTTTTATAAACAATTTTATGTTAAATTTACAAAACATTTTTAATTTGTTTTTGTACCTTAACCTTTGAGATATAAAGTACTCTTATATTGTTTTTTAATGGAAACTCTAGTAGACAATGACTTAATATGAAAAATGATTGATTTAGCTTTTCAGAATTATACACTTTTATATATTTGTTGCAAAAAATAAGCAAAAAATAAGCAAGATATGGCTAATTTTATGAAAATCTTATTATCAAAGTTTGCCATGATTCCATAAACAATTGATGTTTACAATAAATAAACAACTAAACGTCATATCCAAGTAAGTTTTTAAACTTTTAAGCATATCTATGTATTCTTTTGTATTATATTAATGTTTATTGTGGTATTGTGAACATGGCTAAATTTGAACACTGAAAAGTATAATAATATGTTGGAAGTTTACATTGTTAATGGTAAAAACGTGGTTGCTGCTACAGAATTTACTTGGAAATGACGTTTAATTGTTTTTTAATTGCAAATATCACTTGTTTACGACATCATGGCAAGCCGTGATAATAAAATTTTCACAAGATTAGCCATATTTCGGTTATTTTTTGCAACAAATATATATAAAAGTGTATATTTCTGAAAAGCTAAAACAAGCATTTTTTTTATTAAGTCATCGCCTGCTAGTTTCCAAAAAAAAAGAGTAGTTCATATCTCAAAGGTCACGGTTGCAAAAAAAAGTTTTTTAAATTAGGCATAAGATTATGTTTATAAGAAACCTACATAAACATTTACTTCTCTTTTTATACATAAAAAAGTTAAAGTAAATTTTGAAAAATTTAAGTTTTCGTCTGTAGTGCCAAAATCGAAAGTGATATAAAAAATCTGATAATATAGGCGCGTTTACATCAAAAAAATAACCGAAGACACCAACATCAGATTTTCGCTAAGAATTGCAGTAACCGAGATACCCCATGAAACATTTAGTCATGTGATTTCAGCATAAATAGTAATAATGCAGTACAATAAAATCAAAAATCAAGACTTCGTTAATGCTTTTATATGAAATACCTGTTTCGCAGTTGCCGGTGTAAATAATCTATCTCGCTTTTCCCCAGAGCTGTGGGGGCATGTTCCTTTACGAATAATATCGCCAGCATTAAAGACATCGATATAATAAGAACTATTTGTTTGTGGATCTTCGGTGAATCTGAGCAAAAAATGAGCTGGAAAACTAATCGGTTCACATTTTAAGCCCAATCTTCTGGCCACGCTTTCATACACTATGGCAAGTGTAATCGGCAACCCACGTCTTTTATCCAACACCTACATACAAAATTTTATCACAAAATCCCAATCTTTTTTCAGTAACTTGTGTACCTCATTTATAAAAGAATTTTCTGGCATGTAATACGCAGTACTATTTCCGTGGAAACCAAGAGTTTTATACATAACTGTTGTCAATGATGTAATAATCTGTTTACACTCGACCGCATTCCATTGGTTAACATCAAGATTTTCGTGTTTCCATTTATTTAAGACTTCTGGTGATGCTTTTAATAGAAGATGATTGGGGTACGTCGTTTCCATGTGTTGTTTAACCTATTAAAATGGGATGCATTATTATAGCTAGAGGAATATACAGGGTGTCCTAGATCAGCGATTCTTGACCGGGGGGCCGTGAAAGATTTTAAGGGGGCCCGCGGAAAATTTATAAAACGTTTTTTTATTATTATTTAGTCATGAGTCCTTCTACTATTAGGTGTAGGACTGTTGAGTTGTGTTGTGCTGATTTTTTTCCATGTTTTTCTGTCTTGTGCTAGCCTTTTTATGTCTTTCCATTTGATGTTTCTATCCGCTGCTGCTTTTTTAACTTCGTCGTGTCAGGTTTTTCTTGGTAAAACGTTTTTACTTTTTAAAATATTGAAATCTTAAAAAATATTTTTGCTCTTTATTTTACACGAACCATCAGAGAGATATCTTCTTAAATAAATCGTAATGTTTTTGTTACTACAAACTAGGGGGCCGCGAAAATATTTTAGGATATTTAGGGGGCCGCGACTACTAAAAGGTTAAGAACCACTGTCCTAGATAACATTTCCAGCATGAAGATCTCACTTATTATAAGAGATACAGCGTTGCTTCAATTAGATATATTATTCGTAACTATGAGAGGAGCTACAATCTTTTTTTAAAAGTACAAAATTCCTCGTACTTCAGAAGTTATAGCTAAAAAATATGAAACTGTTGAATTTCTTTTTTCTCTCGTAACTCTTTTTGTCTTATCATTACATCAATTTACTGGTCCTTTCATAAGATACTTTGTAATGTAGAATGTAACTATTATTTTATATTTTTTCAACTCGTTCGACGAACGACGACTGACGAACGATGACCGACGAACGACGACCGATGAACGACGACCGACGAACGACGACCGTCGACCGCCGAACGACGACCATTGAACGACAAACGTCGAACGACGACCGAAGAACGTCGAGTGACGTACAACTACCGACGACCGTCGAACGAGGACCGACGAACGACGATTGACGAATGATGACTGACGAACGACGAACGACGACCGACGGCCAACGGCCGCCGAACGACGACCGAAGAACGACGAACGACGAACAACTACCGACGACCATCGAACGAGGACCAACGAACGAAGAACGACGACCGAAGAACGACGAACGACGAACGACGACCGACGAACGACGAACGACGGCCGACGATCGACGACCGACGAACGACGACCGTTGAACGACGAACGACGACCGAAGAACGTCGAACGACGAACAACTACCGAGGACCGACGAACGAAGAACGACAAACGACGACCGTTGAACGACGAACGTCGAACGACGACCGAAGAAAGTCGAACGACGAACAACTACCGAGGACCGACGAACGTCGAACGACGACCGAAGAACGTCGAATGACGTACAACTACCGACGATCGTCGAACGAGGACCGACGAACGACGACTGACGAATGATGACTGACGAACGACGAACGACGACCGACGGCCAACGGCCGACGAACGACGACCGAAGAACGACGACCGGCGAACGACGGCCGACGATCGACGACCGACGACCGTTGAACGACGACCGAAGAACGTCGAACGACGAACAACTACCGAGGACCGACGAACGAAGAACGACAAACGACGACCGTTGAACGACGAACGTCGAACGACGACCGAAGAAAGTCGAACGACGAACAACTACCGAGGACCGACGAACGTCGACCGAAGAACGTCGAATGACGTACAACTACCGACGACCGTCGAACGAGGACCGACGAACGACGACTGACGAATGATGACTGACGAACGACGAACGACGACCGACGGCCAACGGCCGACGAACGACGACCGAAGAACGATGAACGACGAACAACTACCGACGACCGTCGAACGAGGACCAACGAACGAAGAACGACAAACGACGACCGAAGAACGACGAACGACGACCGACGAACGACGGCCGCCAAATGACGAACGACGACCGACGGCCGACGAACGACGACCGACGACCGTTGAACGACGACCGAAGAACGTCGAACAACTACCGAGGACCGACGAACGAAGAACGACAAACGACGACCGAAGAACGACGACCGACGGCCGACGAACGACGACCGACGACCTTTGAACGACGAACGTCGAACGACGAACAACTACCGAGGACCGACGAACGAAGAACGACAAACGACGACCGAAGAACGACGAACGATGGTCGACGAACGACGACTGACGAACTATGACCGATGACCGACGAACGAAGAACGACGACCGAAGAACAACGAACGACGGCCGACGAACGACGACTGACGAACAATGACCGACGAACGACGAACGACGACCGACGGCCGACGGCGGACGACTGACGAACGATGACCGACGACCGAAGAACGACGACCGTCGAACGACGACCGACGAACGATGACCGACGAGCGACGACCGAAGAACGACAACCGAAGAACGACGACCGACGGACGACGACTGACGAACGATGACCGACGAACGACGACCGACGAACGACGACCGGCGAACGACGACCGTCGAACGACGACCGTCTGGTGTTTTAAATTTATTTTCATTTCGTTTTTTTATTAGACCTATAAAATGCTGTGTCACTTTTATTTATATTATAATTTCAATTGTTTTTCAGAACATTCGCGATTTTATAGATTATTTATACAAATTTTCAAATTTTAACAAGTTTTTTGAAAGAAAAAGAGTATGTTGGTTACAAATCTGGAAAGCTAATTTTTTTGTTTGTCTGATGGTGTAAAAATCCAACATGGCGGCCATAAGAAATAAAAAAGTTGACTATCGCAACTTGAAATCTAGAAGGCTTAGAAAATTTCTGTTGACGTCATCAAAACCAAGACGGTCAATAACATACAGTTACCAAGTTTAAATGAAATAGCGTCAATGGTAGGGAAGATAATAATATTTTTCTAAAATCACATTTTTAATTTTTTTTGTAATAAATCAAAAACGAATCAAAATATCCAGTATTTCATTTCAGATTCTTAATCGCCATAAAAATGTGCAACTTTTCTCTAATTTAACCGACCTTGTATCTCTTACCGTTTCAAAGATAGCAATGGTGAGCATCGAAAAAAGCACCACCCTGTATACCTATTGTTTTTTTTTTTAATTTGAGAAAATTAAATTTTGTTTTATTATAAATATTTTATTGCACTCATGTAATGAGTGATTTAAATTGATGTTGTTTTTTTTAATTACTTGATTTAAATTATTATTTAAATAGTGATTTAAATCAATTGATTTAAATCTGCTCAACCCTGAAGACACGTGATATCTCAATAGAAAGAGGGAAAAAACACATTTTACTATATTAAAGTCAACTAGACAGCCCATACGAAAAAATAAAATTAGGGATAAATCTCAAAAATGGAAAGTGATAAAAAATCTAAAATAATAATTAAATTCTAAATTAAAAAGTACCTTAAGATAGGACGACTAACACTGATCTAATATCTAATGATTAAGAGAAAGAAGCTATGAAAGAAAAAATAAATTCAACATTTTCATATTTTTTGTTATAACTTCTGAAGTACGAGAAAATTCGTACTTCTAAAAATAAATTGTGGCTCCTCTCATACTTAAGAATAATTCATCTAATTTAAGCAAACCTGTATCTCTTATAATAAGCGAGATTCCCATACTGAAAATGTAATCTCGGACACCCTGTATAATAATTTATTTGTAAAATTATCAAATATGAAAATTTTAAGCATAAAATCATTGGGAGAAGTTGTACATAGTGTAAGCAGAAAGATTCTCACAGTATTATAAAATATTAATTATAGTTTTATAAAAATGTCAAAATACATCAAAATGTATTTAACTAAAAAATACCTCATCAGCCAATGTATCCAATTTTTTTGACACTTCCTTCAGTCGAATTTGTAAGTTGGGTTGACACCATTGGGCTACAAACGTGGCTCCTCTTTCTAGAATTTGCTTCTTTTCAGGTAACGCAATATATTCTTCCCATTCTATCGTGAGTCTTAGTTGACGAATAAATCGTAAAACTTTACTAGCATAATATTGTAGTGTCTTATTGCCAGGAGTACTAAAAGGCAATAATATTACATGTGATCAACATGCCATGGATAATCCAGATTTGTTGTACTTACTCAACAGGCACAACTTGTATGCTTTTGATGGGTACATGAGTATTTATAATGTTTATTAATTCTGCCACTAGATATTCGTATGTTCTTGAACGTTCATTGATAAGTACCGCCCATTCGTCAAGATCTGCATCCGATAGTTCATATTTTTTATAAAACCTAGACGACATCGTCGATACCATAGCATGGCATCTACTATTTAAATCATAGACATAACGAAGTTCTTCATACCAGGTATTAAAATCGTTATCAAACAATTCTTCAAACTGAGGCCACCTGCAACAAAATTTATGATTCTCTGTGAGAAACCAATTCACTACTTACTTCATCAAAAATTTCTTTTTCCATATAAAGTTGCTGCTGTTTATTATGTTTCGAAAACGACTACATGTTTCTGCTACGCTTAATACATCTTCTATGCGCAACTTTTTATTTGCTATAATTAATTCTACAATTTCTACTGGCAGTTCCTCCATGACTTAACCAATAATTATAACATTTCAAGCTTACAATTTGAAAGTACGTATCTTAAATTAACACTGCTGTTGTTAACAAATCCACCAGTACGAACTTTGATCAATGTGAAATTATCAACAAGTTAAAAAAACTACTAGTAAATGTAATTAACATAAAAAGTTAATACATGCGTGACTGTAAATTTTTATTGTAGGAGACTAGCATTTGTAGTATAATCCTCTGTACTGTTATTTTATTAAGAAAACTGCGTGCAAATGTAAATTAAACGGCTAATTTTGTATTTTTATTAAATTTGGAACATATGAATTTAGGTCCAATAATAATTAACGTAATTGCTAACTTGTTTTGACATTGAAAATGTAAACGATTGCTATAACTTAACCTAATTTGTGAAAAAGTCAGTGTTATCGATATAATTTGTGATTTTTGTGTCATATGTGAAGTGTATGAGTTCTTCTCAAGTATACTTCCTCTTGTATGCCTGGTGCATTGTTAGACAATGAAATACGTTATAAAATAAGTTCGTTTTACAACTCATGAGGATTAATAAACTTATAAATATGGCAACATTTTTAACGCCGAATAGACATGGTTATAGTGTGCGTTTTTCTCCTTTTAAGTCAGAACATTTAGCTGTAGCAACTAGTCAATATTTTGGATTAGCAGGTGGTGGAACTTTGTTCTTATTAGAGCTAACACCAGAGGGAAAGATCAAAGAAATACAGAACTTTCAATGGTCCGATGGATTATTTGACGTTGTGTGGTCAGAATCAGACCCAGGTTTAATTGTTACTGCATCAGGAGATGGCGGTTTACAACTTTGGAATATTGCTACAGCCACTGTTCCTCCAATTACTCTGCATGAACATAGTAAAGAAGTTTATTCGGTTGACTGGTCAAAAACAAGACAAGATCAGCTGATTCTTAGCGCTTCATGGGATTGCACTATTAAACTATGGGATCCTAATAGAAAAATGTCCCTTAGTACTTATTTTAGTCATTCACAACTGGTTTACAATGCGATGTGGTCACCACATATGCCGAACTGTTTTGCTTCAGTTTCTGGAGACGGCACCCTTAAAATATGGAATTCTTTAAATCCACAGTGTGCAAATATAACATTTAAAGTTCACAATGCAGAAGTATTAACTTGTGATTGGTGTAAATATGATCAAAACATCTTGGCGACTGGAGCGTCTGATGGTTTAATAAGGGGATGGGATTTACGTAATTTTACACAACCGATTTTTCAATTAGCAGGGTGTGAATATGCTGTAAGACGAATACAATTCTCTCCACACAGTCTTAGTTCTATAGCTTCGGTTAGTTACGATTTTACTACTAGAATATGGGATTTTAAACAAAGTTCAGGTGCATTAGAAACAATTAAACATCATTCCGAATTTGTTTACGGACTTGACTGGAATATGCACCAACAGGGTCAGCTTGCTGATTGTGGTTGGGACAGTTTAGTTCACGTATTTTCACCATCTTCCTTACGAACTTAGTGAAGTAGTTAAAGGTGATATGTTACGCAGAACATTCCAAATATTGTGAATAAGCTGAAGATATTTTACGTTTGATTTTAAAATTAATGAGAAACATGTGAAGGTGTGGTAATAATGTGCATTTGTTTAACAAATGCTGTATCGTTTTTATTGACCAGAAAAGTCAGGTTTTAACCACAAAAATTAATTAAATGACAAAATGCTGCTAAACAAAGTTTGAAATTTTAATATAAAAAAAATTGCCGTTAAAAATGTTTTTAAAAATAACTTATTAAGAGGTAAAATATGTCCCAATTTGAGCTTCACCAGGACAAATATCCATGTAGTTGGAGATAGAGACATACTTGTGTTTTTAAGATTTTGTCTAGGCTTTTTTGATAATAATTATGCACATATTTCATTTACTATGATAGGTGGCAAAAATATATTTCATGCACTTTTTCCACAACACGTGCATCAAACAGTATTTATTGTTGATGTTAGATTTATGCTAAGACAGAATTAGCTTTGACCATTTTCTAATTAAAAAAATCCGTGTTAGATGCTTTATAAATAAAGTCTTGTTTGAAAGATTTTCACGGTGAGTCTCAACATTGGGATACAGGGTATTGTGTTATTACTTTAAAGAAGTTAGAAAAATGTTGTTTGTGTGATATGGAAACTACTTTTATTGATTATTCCCTGGCTGCTGTTCAAATTAAGTTTTTAATTTCCTTATTGTTTGTGAATGTTTAAATTAAAACAAAATTAATTCATATTATCGTGAATATTTTTAATGGGTTTAAGATGTAAAAGCGTCTTAAAGAGTATGGATATGAAACAAACTTTTAGACTAAATTGTGTAATGTTAAAAATGGCGTTTTTAAGTGGGTTATAATAACACTAGTTCCTCTTCATTACTATTTCAGGGTATATATACATGTAGAGTAATTTTGTAATATGTATAAGCTTGTAGATAGTCATCGGTGCAAATTGAATGCATTACATGTAAGATTTTAAAGTGATAGATCGATAGCTGTATCATTTTATATTTTAGTATTGCACATTCTTAAACATTGTATTTATCATAAATTATCATGCCTTAATAATTATTTTTTATAATTACCAAAGTTGATGGTTTTACATTTTTTGTTGTTAAAATGTTGATGTTTTTGCTTTAACAACCAAAGTTGCAGAATATGAGATATTCTTTTCGAAAACACAATTTGTTTTATGGAATTATTTAATTAACTAAATTTAGAATTCTTTACCTATACTCTGTAATTTATTAGTTAAAACCGACTGTGATTATTGATTTTGTTTTTAAGAATGGAAATAAAGTACTGTGAATACATTTTTGTGATTTATTGAACTACCAATACACTTTTAGTAACTGTACATGTATTATTGAAAAATGAAATTCTTCATCAATATTGTGCAGAATCAGCTTCTATCTTGCATAATTTTGAATTAATTGGTCACTGTGTGACCATTTACTAATAGATACCTAATTTAGTCAACTTTGATAAACAGTAACTAAATTAGTTTTACTCTACTGCTTTTGATTTAGCTACAAACCACAATGCAACAGTCATGAAACTTAGTAAATTGTCCCGAACGAAATAAACAGACTACAGAATAAGATTCCCCAGCAAATACTTCAAAACAGTGTTATATCATAGAAACCAAATGCAGTGACATGGTCATGAATTTATTTCATACTTTATTAAGAAATATAAACCATACTGTCTTGCGTTGTGAAAAATAAAATGTTCAACAGTTAAAAAAATGTTTATAGTTCCAGTTACACAGAAAATATTCAGCCAAAATATTAAAAATGTTGAAATTTTTCTATGTAAAACAAATGAGATGAAAAAGCTAATTTGCAACATCAAAATGCAGTCGCTCAAATATCTGACTGTTCAAGTTAAAAAAAAAACTGTATCTTTGACATACCTGGCAGTACTGAGTCCAAAATGAGTTCATTAAAACCATTGCCAAGTGCGGAATTAAACATTAACAGCAACAGTTTGTATCAAACACAAAAGAAATTAGAACAATTGGAATTGCAATTAACAGAAGCAGAGCAACTACAAAAAATAAGTGATCTGCAAAAGTATCGCGATTTATTTCTTGATATTAAAGGTTTAATGGTTAAACACACACGTGTAATACGAAAGTATCAAAAATAATTTTGTAGAGGAGGTAGAAAGCATCAGTGATGATTTTACAAAAGTGGCTGGACCAGATTTTGTTAAAAAAGTTGGAACAACTATGGAATCTATCGCCCAACCGACAACAGAACCTTATCTCGTAGCGAAAAAAGATGATGCAAATAACCTAAATAAGGCTAGCAGAGAAATATTAGCATGCTTCTCAAAGAATTCAGAAGAAATCGAAGGCATTGCCTTGCAAAATCCGAAAACGGTGAATTTTTGTTTATTTATAAGCATGACTTTATGGAAAAGCCCAAATAATCTTAATAATAAAAATTATTTTATGTCAAGACACGTTCACCTCTATCACGGACTTTTCTAAAGTCCTTTTTAGACTATATTAATTTGTAACTATTTTTTCGTTTAAGAAAATAGCATAGAATTTTTATATAAAAATTTCGTTCAAGAATTTTGCATGGAAAATATGAACCATTTACATGGTAATATTTTTTGATATGAAAACTCTAATACTCTAATATATTTTGGTTACATTTTAGTAACTTTAATTATATTTTGTTGGCAATTTTGAGTAACCATATCAAATATTTATTTATATTTTGATGTTTTTTTGTATATGGGTGCTTTCTGCTTATAGATAATTACAAATGAATAGAAAAATACTACTTATGGCTGCAGTATCATTAACAATGTTACTAAACAATCAATAACGAATTGATTTTTATTTCAGTTAACCTAACCCGCAAATGACATGCGGTCAGATTACAGTAGAATCTAGAATACGCATGCGCGCAAATATTGGATGCGATTAGAACACGTCCTATTTCGTACGATTTTTTGGTTCAAGATTTTTAACTTCTGATTGACATGGTAATATAAAATCGTATGCAATTTTCTTAAACGACAAAATTGTATTGTATAAATATAAAACAGACTTAATAAAAAGAACTGTCAAGTTTTTACAGGGTTATTTTTATATTTAGAAATAAAAACGTTGTACAAAAAATAATGAGTTATGCCTTTTATCTGCGTTAATGACTTCTAATAAGCAAAAAGCGTAAACAGATTTCTGGACGTTTTTTGTAAACTATGAACACTTATATTATTTGATTACGAAAATTTTGTTACAAATAATTGTATGCCAAATAAGGATTAAATACACAATTTAGGAAAATTTATTACTTAACCAAAGAAAATGTTCTAAAAATATTTGTTAATAAGTGAACAATGTTAATGCATTCTTAAAATATTTATTATTACCTATTTTTTTAATTAAATCCCTTTAAAAGTAATTTCATGCGGTTTACTTACGTGCTTCAAAGGAAAAAGGGACAAATACAATTATTTACCATACCGATTACGATTTGTTTTAAATAAAATATTTGTTTTTGCCATTTTTAACAACAATTGTTTCAAAAATGTGCCAAGTGTTATACATTGTCGAATTCAGAAAAATATGCTCTACAAATTAGCGTTAAAATCAGATATAGCGTCTATAAGAAAAAATTTACCTGATGATGGTTAAAAAAAAACGAAACGTTGCACGGAAAATATAATTGGGGATTCTGATTCCTTCCAAAAAGTGGCCATGAAAAAGTTTCAACAGAAATTAAATTCGACATCAAATGAAAAAGTTACGGGCAAAAAACAAAAATCCACTTGTTTACTTTTTTTCCTATATTTCAAAAACTAAAAGAGCTAGATAAGTTCTGTTTGCTTCAAATTATTAAGCACCTGAATATACAACTTTGCCCTAATTTAACCGAAGTCGTAACTCTTACCGTTTACGAGATCTCCATAGTGGCCCTCGAAAAACGAGAACCCTGTATATGCAATTGTATTCTAGATATTTTGTCTGTTTCCATACTTTTGCGCATCTGTATATTATACCGTGCGAAATTTTTTTTTATTATGAATATAATTATTATTAACTGTGAATACTTATTATACATCTCAATTTTAAAAACTGTTTTTTAATTTGTTACTGCGCGTTTAATTTTCAGCGTTTTTTATATAGGATTTTACAACTTTTCATAAAGCATGTTAATATTTTCTGTAGAATGTTTGGATTATTTATATAGCGTTTAACCTATATCTTTTTTTTATAACTTTAGTTTGAAGCACCCAGTGTATAAAATTATAAGTTTAATATTGTTGTTTCGTCATTGCTGGAATTGTTTAAACTGATTTTTTTTAAAAGTATATTTAGTTCAGTGGTAATTAATATAAGTAATATTGCTACGTACTAATTTTTTTAGGAGAATAACATTAACAACTTGCAAACTGAAGCTTTTGAAGAACAAATAGATGTTTTGCAGGAAGTGTATAATCAGTATCAAGAAATATTTGAGGTTCAAAGTAATATAGTGGAAAACATTGCCGTTATTATGAAAGGTTTTGATACACTTAACAACAAAGATGATACTCTAAAACAAAACTCCATGCTATTACACGAATTTTCTACGTTACTGTTTACATCTACTCCCGCTAAACCAGAAAAGCAAGTCGAATAATGGTTGCATTATGGGAATTATTTAAAGTAAGCTTTTTTTTGAACGGTATTATGTTTAGTTTTGTTTGAAAATATTGAGTATCGGAATTGGAAGTTAATGTGTGTTTTATGTAACTTTTAATTATGTACAGGGTGTCCACTTAGTGCGTTATTCTTTTATATTTGATTCATTATTTATAACATAAAACTTTTAAACAAATTTTGTTGAAAATTATGAGTTACAGTATTTTTTTTAAATATTTTGAATAAAAAACCAGGTGAGAAGGAAAAAACGTACTGGGCGAATACCCTGAAGGTTGGTCCAAATTCGATAGAATGACATGGGTATCTCGCTTAATATTCGAGATAGAGAAACGGTCAAATGATTAAAAATGTGCAGTTTTTGAGAGAAACTCACAAGGGAGGGTCACGATACGTTGTCGCTAGAATTTAATTAAGGCTGTATTTATTGCATCAAGGACATCAAAACTAAATGTTTTGCAGAGTTATACGTACCACTGGCCATTTCTTTCGGAAAAATAGGGCATAAACTGAAAAATTGGTATTAGAAGGTCATTTTTGCGATCGCGTTGGCTATGAAACCGTCAGAGACAAAATCGAAATTCCTCTATTTACCAATGCGCGCATCTTTTGCAAGTAAAAAGTTTTTAAAAAAATCTTGAAGAGATTGGAGACGTCAAAAACGAAACCCCTGCATAAGCGCTATGGTTTGAGAAGTTGTCGTAAATCTATATAACTACCTATATCTAGTTTTTCGCGTTTTTCTCCGCAACCGTTTCAGATTTTTTCAAAAACTTTGCACCATTTAGCTTGCAAAGGATGCGCGAATTGGTAAATAGGAGAATTTCGATTTTATCTCTGACGGTTTCGTAGCCAACGCGATCGCAAAAATTACTTTTATTATTCAACTTTTCAGTTTTTCCCCTATTTTTCCGAAGAAAATGGCCAGTGGCACGTATAACTCTGCAAAACATTTAGTTTTGATGTTCTTGATGCAATAAACACAGCCTTAATCAAATTCTAGCGACAACGTATCGTGACCTTCCCTGGTCGGAACCGTTTTCAAAAATATTCTATCGTTTCCGGTTTTGAATTATTGACAAAACAGTGTTTTTTTTCATATTTATAATGTGTCACATCTCCGTTATTGTTGTAAATATCGAAAAAAGTTATAAAGATTATTTTTAGATATTTTTATGTAGAATTTGATGATGAAAAAAAACGCTTGCTTTTAAAAAGTTATGACATAAACTTACCTTGTTTTATATGGAAGCTATACCTAGTTGGCTCTGACCTATTTAAAATCATTATTTTCTTTTTAATTCCAAATATATAAGGGTTGATCTAGTTATTTTCAATAATACGCAAGTTACGAAGGTTTTTTTTTTCTTTTTAAAGAAACTTATAGGCTGTGAAAAAATGTGTAAAATCTTTTAAAACTCATTTGGCACAAGTATAAAGGTTTTTTAAATCTTTTGTTGTGATAAACATTAACATAAGAACATAAGATAACAATATAGTCAGAATCAGCAGTTATGTAGTATATTGCTGTTTATCTTATGTTCAAATATTTATAATGCTTATCTGAACAACAAATTAAAAAACCTTTGTAACTCGCACCACATAAATTTTAGAAGGTTTTGCATCTTGTTTTTATTTTCACAGCCTATGTTTTTCATTAAAAAAAATTAAAAACCTTTGTAACTTGCGCATTGTTGAAAATAAACACATCAACCCTTACCTATATATTTAAAATGAGAAAAAATAAGGAATTTAAATAGGTCATAGCCAACTATAGCTTTTATTTAAAAAAAAGTAAGTTTGTGTCATAACTTTTTAACGGCGAGCTTAAAATTATTCTCTTATAACGGGTTACAACTAAAAATCCGCACTAAATATCTTACAAAACATCAATTCAGTGTGTCACCATTGTTTAATATTTAGTATTACAATGTTACAACTTGCCATAAACTAGACTTTAAACCTAATGGTTTGCTACATAAGGTCCATAATCTGCCACTTTACGTAATTTTGTTCTAATATTGCTACAATTATGCTGTATGCCACTCGTGTTCTTTTTTTTAATGCACGTTTTTATTCTACGCTTCAACTGTTTTATGCTTTTTGCATGCCATCCATTTTCATATACTAAGGCACTTAAATACCCAAAAAAATCTTCAATTGGTCGACATTGAGGTACGTTTGTTGGATTGTGCATTTTAGGCACAAATGGGATATTTTGGGTGTTAAGGAACTCTATTGTTTCCTTTGCATAATGTGAAGATGCTTTATCGGCCAAAATACAAATTTGTCGTTATAATGGAACTTTCGGATAAATGGAATTAAAATTTTTGCCAAACATTCATTTTGATATGTTTCTTGATTAATCGCCAACCCATTTTGTTTAAAATACGGCTCAGAAATACCCTCACAGGACACGGCTATGTCCAACATGACTTTTGGTTAAAATTTTTTCTTCATTTTGTATTTCACATTGGGAGATGTACTAGAAGGATCGTCGGTGTAATATACATCATTTCCAGACATTTGAGATTGCTTAATGTGAAATAACTTTCGTCGTCCAAAATGAACTTTTTCCCCTTTAAATTATTTAACATCCATCGACAATATGATTTTACTGTAGTTATCTGTTCATCTGTGTAACATGAAGACTTTTGTTTCTTTCTAACTTTTATATTTAACATTTTTAAGGACTTTGAGATATACTGTTGAGAGCAATTGAATAATTTAGCAGCTTGATTTTGGCTCACCCCTGATTTGTTGTTAAATTTAGCGTTCAACTTACTTAAATTGTTTTTCGTCATAATTTTCGCTTTTTCAGCAGATCCGACCGTTCGTTTCACTGAACCACGCTTTAAAATATCATAGATTGTGCGTTTTGGTATATCTTCTTTAGTAAAATGATCTACAACATATTTTTTTCTAAAAGAATTATGCATATTGAAAAAGTTTACAACACGCTCTCGCAGGTTTTTTTTTTTTGGATGACATTTTTGACGTTTACAAAAGAATTGATACAACAAAACAAAAAAAGTGGTACAGTAGTCACAGCATGCTAACCGTTAGTGTCATGAAAATTACATTAAAAGCAACGAGGCATGTGCCACTTGATTCCAAGTTTAGTGCGGATTTTTAGTTGTAACCCGTTATTATCGAATTCAACATAAAAATATCTAAAAATATTCTATACAAATTTTTTCGATATTTATAACAATAATGGAGATATGACACATTATAAATATGACAAAAAAACACCTTTTTCCAATAACTCAATAACGGGAAATGATAGAATATTTTTGAAAACGGTTCTGAATTTGTCTCAAAAAACTGCACATTTTTGGCAATTTAGCCGTTTCTCTATCTAGAATATTAAGCGAGATATCCATGTAATCCCATCGAATTTGGACCACCCTGTACATGCATTAAATATTTAATATTGTATTTCCATGTATTTTTTACAATTATATTTGTGTTAGTTTACTAAAGTGACTTGTAATTATGTTAATCAATTCAAAAAATCTAAATGTGTACTGGATATATTTTATAACATTAATAAATAAATAAATAAAATACTCTTTTACTTGGTCAAAGATGCGACATAAATATAAAAAATAAATAGACTAACTAAGAATGTTTGCACTAAAACACTTAAAAGTTATTTGCTTCTCTTAAGTTGATAGGCACTAATCACTGCGAAAAATATAACCCAAAAAACATTAACTCCGACTCCATGTAGTACGCCCAGATGCATGAAGCTCCAGCCTTTGTGTAATATATTCCTCAAAGATACTGCAGGAAGGCAGAATGGTATGGCGTAGCTAACATATCTCAGGGTGGCAGTCATACCTTCTAGGGGCCAGAGCACACCTAAAAAACAATTACACTGAATTCTGTAATTAATTTACAACATTGTTTAAAAAAAAAAGTCGAAAGCATTAAACATTAATTTATTTCATTATATTTTTAAGTATTAAGATCAAAATTAAAAGGTAACTTATTTATAAAAAAATACAGGGTGTGTAAAAATTGGCGGAAGGGCTACACGGGGCGATGTTCTTCGTAAAATTTTAAGTCGAAAATCTTAATAGGAAAATGTTGTACCACGCTTGCTGTGTCTGCAAGAGGTTCTCAAAGCTTTGACATTTAGTCCTTTAATAGGCGTTATTATTTAATACTTGCAAATGAAAAAGCTGCAATTTGGAATAAAAATAGATTTCGAATAGTATTTTTTCCTAGATATTGTGTTCTTCCTTTCAAAAATTGGTGTTGAAAATATGTAAATCACTGATTTTAATGACAGTAATACATATGGCAACATTGTCATTAGCTGTCATCTCTGTTTTTCTCGTAATTATTTCTTGTTTGTGTTTTACGATACCCAAAAGTTTGCAGCTATGTTTACGAACTGAAGGCTTTCAGTTCGAACAAAAAATGTAAATACCTAAGTAAAAATTGCTGATAAAAAAATGTCCAAACGCAAATCAATGTATGCAATGTTGCCAATTTTTTTTTTCTTTAAATGGTTCCTGAGGCCATAGGAAGCATGGTACAACATTTTCGTATTAAGATTTTCGACTTAGAATTTTACGAAGAACATCGCTCCGTGTAGCCCTTCCGCCAATTTTTACACACCCTGTATAAGGGGTGTCCCAACCAAGACGAATTATTCGATAACTTTGTTATTAGTGTAACTTTATTTTTTTGTATAGCCATTTGTCTTCAGAAAAAAAACTAAAGTTTCACAATGGTCTTTATATTTCTTGAAAATGTTTAAGATATCCTAAGCCCTAAGTAATGCATTCATACCTTTATTTGTTTCAAAATAAAGGCTTAAAACAGCTCTTCAAAATTTTTGAAATAGTTTCTAGTGTAAGACTTGCACTTATAAAAAAATAAAATAAACCGCAATGCATTTCTATCTTTAGTTTGTTTATAAACGGCATAAAACATTTTTTTACAGCTTTACAACATTTTTAAAATAGAAATAAATCATAATTTGAGAAAGTTCTCGGGTCAACTCGATTTTTTTCTCTACTTCCACTATTTTAAGAAATTAATGAACTAGGTTCTAATCAACTTGACTCTGAAACTGAACTTAAAGCCGCGTTTTCCTAGCAGCAGGTATTTTGCGCGGCGTAGAACGTAGTAATGCGTCGACCAATCAACATAGAGAGATTAATTAATCCGCAGTGAAAGGGTTAATAACAGAAATATAAAACTTACCAGATAGAGAATACCCCATAAATATTGTTCCGACCGTCATAAGAATTGCTTCGGATACATTTTTGGCCACTATGGACACCCACATTCCTACGACATAAATAATTATTTTGTAACACAACTTTTCATCGGTCGCATCCTTATAACTTACCATAACTCATTCCAACAAGTCCCTCGAGCAGCAAAATTATTATCAAAAATATTGGGCTCCCCTTACATTCTGTTTTAAATATAAGAAACGACACAATTAGCATCGCAGTTATTTGTAACATCACTAAGATGAATTGCGTTAAAAAATGGGCCATGACTATTTCGAAGGAAGATACGCCATTGACAAGAGATCTATGCCACACACCTTCGACGCGATCTGTTATGATAACCATGGCTGTGCTTGCGGTGCCCATGAAAAATATTACCCTGAAAATTTAAAAAAATAATCACACAATTCATCATAATATAAAAAAAATTATTGAATTCAAATTGGTTAAAATAATCGATGTTTCATCAAACATACTGCTAATATTTTCGGTGAACTATATTAACCAGGGAAGGTCACGATTCACGATATGTTGTAGCTAGAATCTGATCAAGGCTGTGTTTATTGCATCAAGAACATCAAAACTAAATGTTTTGCAGAGTTATACGTACCACTGGCCATTTGATTTCGGAAAAATAGGGGAAAAACTGAAAAGTTGAATAATTAAAGTAATTTTTCATTCGCATTGGCCATGAAACCCTTATAGATAAAATCGAAATTTTTCTATTTACCAATTCGAGCATCCTTTGCAAGTAAAATGGTCCAAAGTTTTTGAAAAAATCTTTAACGGTTCCGGAAAAAAACGTCAAAAGCGAAACCCCTGCAAAAGCGCTATGATTTGAGAAGTTGTGGTAGGTTAGGTATATCCAGTGGTGAGCTATGAATTTTTTAACAAAGGGCTCGCTCATAGTTAAATAAAAACAAACAAATAATGTCAATTATATGTTGGAAAAAAATGGCATTTTAAATTCAAACGTGAATAATCGAGTGATTGTACATAATTCAAAAAATTCTATTGTGCGACGGGTTATTCTAAATTTAATCGTCATTGCTTGATAGGCACAGTAGCGGACTGGGAAATTCAACCGGCCCGGGAAAAACCTGCTAGACCGGCCCCAAAAAAAGAATGACCCAAAAAAATTTAATTTTAAAATGTCATATTTAGATAATAATAAAATTATTTCTAAAAAACTTCCATGTTAAGTCTCATTATGCTCTAATGAAAGTGAATTAGCAGATTCCTGTGAGCCCGAAAAGCTAAACCCCTTTTTCCAATTAGTTTTACATCTATAATTCTTTCCAATACTTGCTTGCGTTCAAGAGCATTTTTTTTTGACGTAAGCTGCCTTCATTTGAGAATATTAAACTATAAATATCTTTACTTTTAAGTTTAAGCATATGCCTATAAACACAATTTTCATGGATCTTATTATTTTCATGTTCTTTAACACGTTGCAGAGTATGCTTCCAGTCTTTCATTCCATCATTTACAAACGAACATTCGTTCTTATCACTGTATGCCAAGCACACGGAACAAAATAGAGATTCTTTTTCTAAACAATATGATAATCATCGTCTGCTTATTTTATCATCTCTGTAAAATATAACATTTGGCTTAAATGGCCAATAAGTTATATCACCAATAGTTGGCTGACAAGGATGTTTGTTAAAAAAATACTCAAAATTTTGACTTGTTGGTTTTGTGAAACAACTAGCTGGTAAGCATTCAAAATATTTGTTACTTGGTAAGTTAGACTTGAACATGAAGACTTTGCGTTGATAATTGACGTTTCAATTTTGTCCGTTTCAATGGGGCAGATTAGATTGTCATCTTTTGTCGAATTTGATGAATGCTATTCTTGATCAATGATTTTTCAACATCAGGTGCACTAACTTTAGAAGCTAAAGCAAACAAATCACTTAACTTGAATTTTTTTTAGCAACTTCGTGAAGTACTTTTAGCCTTTTCTCTCTGAGCACCTTTTCTTTTTTTCCAGTTTTCCTTGATTAAAAACTATAACAAACTTTGATTTTTTCCCTACACAATCTCATAGCCAACGCGATCACAAGTATCAAGTATGACCTTTTCAAAGGACCTTTTTCAGACGGCCGTGGATGATATCAAAAAGTGTTTTATTTGCACTTTATTTACATCGTTGGATGCGCCAGTCTTTTAGCTACATTTTGAACACCGAATCCAAATTTTCGGCAAGCTAATAACGGAGTTGCGAATTTTTTTGTAGACCGAGTTGTTTTTATTTTTGCGAGCGAACTCTCGGCATATTGCCGGACCTTTTTCAGACGGCCGTGGATGATATCAAAAAGTGTTTTATTTGCACTTTATTTACATCGTTGGATGCGCCAGTCTTTTAGCTACATTTTGAACACCGAAACAAAATTTTCGGGTGGCTAATAACGGAGTTACGAATTTTTTTGTAGACCGAGATGTTTTTATTTTTGCGAGCGAACTCTCGGCATATTGCCGGACCTTTTTCAGATGGCCGTGGATGATATCAAAAAGTGTTTTATTTGCACTTTGTTTACATCGTTGGATGCGCCAGTCTTTTAGCTACATTTTAAACACCGAATCAAAATTTTCGGGTGGCTAATAACGGAGTTACGAATTTTTTTGTAGACCGAGATGTTTTTATTTTTGCGTGCGAACTCTTGGCATATTGCCGGACCTTTTTCAGACGGCCGTGGATGATATCAAAAAGTGTTTTATTTGCACTTTCTTTACATCGTTGGATGCGCCAGTCTTTTAGCTACATTTTAAACACCGAATCAAAATTTTCGGTCCGCTAATAACGGAGTTACGAATTTTTTTGTAGACCGAGATGTTTTTATTTTTGCGTGCGAACTCTTGGCATATTGCCGGACCTTTTTCAGACGGCCGTGGATGATATCAAAAAGTGTTTTATTTGCTTTTTGTTTACATCGTTGGATGCGCCAGTCTTTTAGCTACATTTTAAACACTGAATCAAAATTTTCGGGTGGCTAATAACGGAGTTACGAATTTTTTTGTAGACCGAGATGTTTTTATTTTTGCGAGCGAACTCTCGGCATATTGCCGGACTTTTTTCAGACGGCCGTGGATGATATCAAAAAGTGTTTTATTTGCACTTTCTTTACATCGTTGGATGCGCCAGTCTTTTAGCTACATTGTAAACACTGAATCAAAATTTTCGGGTGGCTAATAACGGAGTTACGAATTTTTTCGTAGACCGAGATGTTTTTATTTTTGCGAGCGAACTCTTGGCATATTGCCGGACCTTTCTCAGACGGCCGTGGATGATATCAAAAAGTGTTTTATTTGCTTTTTGTTTACATCGTTGGATGCGCCAGTCTTTTAGCTACATTTTGAACACCGAACATCAAGTGCATTAACTTTAGAAGTTAGGGCAAACATATCGCGGCCCCAGAGCGACCGGCCCACCGGGAGAAATCCCGGTGTCCCGCCGTCCCTGTCCGCCACTGGATAGGCATGACTTCGTCGCTTTACAAACGTATGTAATGACAATGATTTTAAGATATATTTTTTCTTGAGAAAATGGTTAACAAGAAGAACAACGGGCTCGCAATTCAGGAATAATTTAACAAAGAGCTCGCGCGAGCCCCCTACAGCTCACCACTGGGTATATCTGTTATAACTAAATCTATGCGATTGCATTGGTGTTTAACAAAGGAGAAACCGTGTTTACAAGGGCGCCTCGTTTTTGACGTTTTTTTTCCGGAACCGTTTAAGATTCCTTCAAAAACTTTGCACAATTTTACTTGCAAAGGATGCTCGAATTGGTAAATAGAAGAATTTCGGTTTTATCTCTGAGGGTTTCGTGGCCAACGCGATCGCAAAAATTACTTTTATTATTCAACTTTTCAGTTTTTCCCCTATTTTTCTGAAGGAAATGGCTAGTGGCACGTATAACTCTGCAAAATTATTAGTTTTTATGTCCTTGATGCAATAAACACAGCCTTGATCAGATTCTAGCTACAACATATCGTGACCCTCCTTAGTAAGTGTTGCGCTGATTATTACTATCAGCTTATATTGCTTATATCTAAAAATAATCCTAAAGAAACCCAAAAGATTATTAAATAAGATAAAAATCTGCAAAAATGACAAAAATAGGTACATTCATAATGTTATTGCCTCATTTAAAAAAAAAAAGTCAGGTTAATTTTTTTTTTAACGGTACTAATATGGTTTTTAATTAATTCATTACAATAATTATGAACATTTAATATCCGTTAATAATAATTTCTTACAAAATTATTAAGCACCGGTAGGTCAAAACGAAATTTTTGGTTTTAAAAGTTGATCATAATAAAAACTTTATTTAGTATTCAAACTAAGGATCCACCGATAGGCAAAGTGGTCGATTAACAATAAATCGGTCTTGGCTTATGGACCGTTTACGGATTATCGACTTTCACATATGATTAAGTGAGTTGTATGATTAATGCGCACCGGTTTCGTTGTTGAACAAAAAATATTAATTTCGTTTTCGTTCTTATAAAAATTTCGGTTAATTTCGTTCAACGTTTTCGTTTTCGTTCCGTCCTCACTCCCTGTTTGAATATGAAGAAAGCCTTTTGTTCGTACAATATAATTTAAATTTGATTACATTCATTAAATGTGTTTTTAGTTATGTGGTGTTGTTTAATATTTCAAGATGATTTTTCTTACTTGTAGTACCTAGTTCAAAAACCAACTTTTTCTACGACCACTAATAAAGGGTGTTTCAATAAGACGGAAATATGTTAACAGTAAATAAGACAATGTTAATTTTGATTTTTTTAAGTTTTTTTTATTGAATCATGTTATTTGGCACATGGCAATTATGTGTGAAAGATAATATCGCCCAAATGTTCACCAAGGCTTCGGCAACACACCTCCACAAGATGGTCAAAATTTTTGATGACATCTCTGCATAATTGCTCCTCGATCTCACCAATATGTCTTATTATCTCATCCTTTAGCTGTTGAATTGTTGTTGACTTGTTGGCATAGACCTTGCCCTTGATATAATCCCAAGATAGAAGTCCAAAGGCGTCAAATCACACGATCTTGGTGGCCAATTGATTTCGCTGTTTTGCTCTTGCATCCAATTGGCGAACGTACGGCGCTTCAAATGGTCCGCAGGCTTCAGTTCATGAGTAAATTGAATTTTGTAAGCATGTAGAGACAAATTTTTCTTCAAAATTCGATGTCCGTGGTTGCGGAGAGGTTCAATTCCTGTGCGCGATTACGAATAGAGGTGTCTGTACTCTCGGCCACATTCTCGCGCACTGCAGCAATGTTTTCAGCTGAACGACGTACACGAGCATGCAATGGTGTTTTTACATCTGTCACCGACCCAGTTTGTTTGAATTTTTGAACAATTTTTACAATTGCACTCTCGGTTGGCCGATTATGCTGACCAAAAATATCGCGAAGTGCGTGAAGTGCATTTCTGTAATAAAGCCCATTTTCGTAATAGGCTTCAATAACTTTAACACGTTGTTCGATTGTCAATCTTCCCATGGTTAAAATTGCCAAAGACTGAACTTGTCAAATGTCAAAACCAGATGCCAAAATCTTTTGACGTTAAAGCCTAATTCACATTTAACATCTTTCCGTCTTATTGAAACACCCTTTATAAATGACTCTTACCGTACAGCCTGCATGCATGGTAAGTGGGTCCTTACGCACGGTAAGCAAAACGCACACTTGTCTAGAAATGTCAAAGTAGACACGTCAAAATTGACAAGACAACGTAATTACATGTGTATATTAGCCAAAAAGCCGTTAGAATCGTAGGTATTATGTAAACGTAGAAAAAGTAAGCTACATAACACCAGTTGTATGTATTCAGTGGCGTAGCGACGGTGGGGGGGGGGGCAAGGGGGTATCGATTCCCCAGGCGCCAATCTTGGGGGGCGCCGCGAAGAGAAAATATTTTTGCGTTTATTTCACTTATTTAAAGCCAGGAAACCAAAAAGCAATTATTATTTTATAATTTGTTTTAGTTTTCATTGCAGTGTATTTGAATAAATAAACAACATTAATCTACGCTGTAGACTTCCGCAGCCGATGTCCAATTCGAGTTTAAGCATGGGGATCTCGCTTGTTATAATAGCTAGAGTGTAGGTTTAAATTTGGCAAAGTTGCTAAATTCGATGCTCATTAATAATCCAAAGAGAAATTGGAAATATCTCAAACGGTATCCGAGAAAATTATGAAAAACTGGAAAATACGATTTTTGAGAATAGTCTATAACTCCTTTGGAGTATGAAATATTTCAAATGTGTTAAAACTGCCCAAGCAATTTTTTAAGCCTAATCGGATGGTGATCACAAATTTTTCCTAGATCGATTCGTTTTTGCTTTATGACAACCAACTTTGTTTTTTCTTGTAGACGCAATTTTTGCTATTTACATAATTAAGTAGCATTAATTTTTCTGAATCCATTAATGTATCACACATGGTATTTTACTTCTTCTTTCATTGTCAAATTTGAAAAAATACGTTTTTAACAATAACAACTATAAATCAGGTTGGCCGGTCATTGTAGTTTATGTTGTTTCCATGACAACCGATCAACAAACTAAAAGTTTTAAAAGCCTGTTACTTGTCACATTAATAAATTCGTAAAAATGAACTTTAATATCGAAGAAAAACGCCATATGCTGTCCATAAAAAAAAAGCAAAGTTGGTTGTCATAAAACAAAAATAAATCGATCTAGGAAAAATTTGTGACCACCATCCGATTCGGCTTAAAAAGTTGCTTGGGCAATTATTTTACACATTTAAGATATTTATTTCAAACTCCAAAGGAGTTATAGACGATTTTCAAAAATGGTATTTTCCAGTTTTTCCTAATTTTACCGTTTGAGATATTTCCAATTTCTCCTTGGATTATCAATGAGCATCGAATTTAGCAACTTTGCTAAATTTAAACCTACACTCTAGCTATTATAACAAGCGAGATCCCCATGCTTAAACTCGAATTTCAATCGCCCTATACAAGTTGTTTCCGGGTTGGAACCGCGTCGAAGGTTTCTTCATAACCGACGTTGCTATTGGCAAATAATTTTAGTGAAAACCGATTAATCGGTAAAGAGCCAATGGGGCCGATTACCGATGATCTACTGATTATTCGGTACACCCCCAATTTAAGCTCAAAAAAGTTGCTGCCAACTTTCATTTTAACACAGAGAATGACCTGTTAATTATACATTTTGACATTTTTCTCTAAATTTAGTTTTAGGAGTATTAAATTATTTACATAGCTAAAAAGAATAATTATCTGTTGATACTTGTGATATAATTTTGTTTAAAAACAATTTGGGTTTCGAAATCATACCGAACTATGAAAAACTCTGTAAAACCTAATCGTAGTAATGCATTACTTACGTTAATATCATCCCAGGAAACATGAAAGATTGGAAGATTTCATCTTTACTTCCATATACAGGTTCTTCAAATCGTACAGGAAAATCTCCGAACTTAGGGGGGTAATTACAATCGATCAAAATTTGTTTGGCAAAATCAATCACTTTCTTCATTAGTTTATACTTTAATGCTGAGCCAACCATTCGATCTAAAACAAAAATCTGTTTTTTAGGTTCTCGAATACACGCGTAATGGTGTAGCACTTACTTGACAAATCCAAATAAGCTTGGACCTGCCCCAGACTTATAGTTTCGTCATCTATTAATCCTCCATCTAATAATTTTTCTTGTAGCGAAACCGAAAAGTTTTTTGGTATAAATATAGCTCCCACTAACTTGCCATGTTTTATTGCCATAATTGCGTCATCCAAATTATTAAAGTGTTCCTAACAAGTAAAATAAAATCAGTTAACAATAATCGAAATAGAATATTATTTAAAGAACCGAATGATTATTGTGGATGTTCGTAATTTAATTATTCAGCTGTAAGCCATACGAGGTCTGTTCAAAAAGTATACGACCTTAATCTTTTCCGCGTAAACAAATGAAGCGCGGAAGATGTCCTCCAATAGGGAAGTGTAGAGTGTATGCATGCATTTTTTTATGCCCGCAGATAGCGCTAATCGCTAGCAATCATTCTGTGAGTGAGGTAGTGTAGTACCTAAGCACCCGTAGGATTTTCTATTGCAGCAAATAACGGAACGAATTGAGCATCGGTATTCAGGGCCGTCCTAAGATATTTGGCGCCCGTGGGCTACTAACAATAATGCGCCCCTCTTCATCAAAAAATACACGGGAGGGGTAGTGGGAGCGGGGTGACCGGTGAAGTTTTACAAGTTTTACAAAATTCTCCAGCCGTTAAACTGATTTGAGTGCAAGCAAAATTGCCGCTCCAAAAGGGTGACGCCCCGGCGCTATAGCCCATTTAACCCTGTAGTTAGGGTGGCCCTGTCGGTATTGCATCAAATTTTGCAAAAAAAACTTGACAATAGTCAAGAGGAAACCATTCGGAAGATTCAGCAGGCTTTTGGGGACGATGCCATGAGCATCACTCAAATTAAGGAATGGTACAACCGCTTCAATGATGGCTGTGCGTCAGTAGACAGAGCACCACATTCCGGTAGGCTCTCAATAAGCAAAAATGTCAGTCATTGGCCAAGTTTTGACTTTTGTCAGTCTGAGAAATTGTGGACCAGATGGGGATAAGCATAGGTTCGATGAATTTCATTTAAACCGTGAACTTGGCCATGCGGAGAGTGTCTGCGAAATTCGTGCCAAATCTGCTAACGATGGAGCAAAAAGATCGCATTTGATTCAGAGATTCTTGGCCAAACACAACATTTCTGTGGTTCGTCAAGTTTCCCACTCTCCTGACATGTCCTTGCAATTTTTGACTGTTCCCAAGCTAAAAATGGCGCTGAAAGGAACTCGATTTGAATCAAGAGAAGACATTATGCGGAAGGCGATGCCGCAGCTGTACACCATTCCACAGGAAGCCTTCAAAAAATGTCTCCAGCAATGACGGGACCGCTGGGATAATGTGTTTAGTCCCAAGGAGAGAATTTTGAAAGGAATTTAGGTTTTAGACGCCCAAGTATATAATTGTGTTTTTTTTCTACTAATGTAAATTACTCTTACCGTACAGCCTGCATGCATAGTAAGTCGGTCCTTACGCACGGTAAGCAAAAAGCACAGGTTTTTAAAATAAATGATTAAAGTAGACACTTTCTGCATGTCTAGTAAGTGAGTTATAACGCACGGTAAGCAAAACGCACACTTGTCTAGAAATGTCAAAGTAGGCTTACGTCAAAATTGACAAGACAACGTAATTACATGTGTATATTAGCCAAAAAGCCGTTAAAATCGTAGGTATTATGTGATCGTAGAAAAAGTAAGCTACATAACACGAGTTGTAAAGCAATTACGCACTCGGAGAAATACGCACTCGCCGCTACGCGGCTCCGTGCGCAACTTTTCCACTCGTGCGTAATATGGTTCTTACAACTCTTGTTATGTAATACGTGGTCTGTCCCAAAAGTAATGATTTGAAAATATTTTTTTTATTGGACATACATGCTATTACACTTTATCCCCTTTAAAATAGACTCTTTGTGATTGAATACAGCGATTCCGGCGTTGCTGCCACTCTTTATAACAGTGGAGGAAGTCTTTGCTTGAGATGCTGCTTATAGCCCTTGTCGCAGCTGCCTGGACGTTTTCAACTGTCCCAAAATGATGTCTTTTTAGGTGGGTTTTAAGCTTGGGGAATAAAAACAAATCGCACGAAGCTAAGTCAAGGCTGTACGGTGGCTGGGGAAGCGTCGTAATATTATTTTGTGCCAGCGATTGATGTGTGACTTGCTTGGCGCATTGTCGTGGTAAAGGAACCACGTGTTTGCAATTTCACGGCGGACACGCACAACTTTCTTTTTTAAACTCTCGAGTACCTGTACGTAAAATGTTTGATTCACAGTCTGTCCGGGTGGCAAATATCTTTTTGAGTAACTCCCTTTGAATTTAAAAAATTGAGCATGATTTTCACTCTTGATTTGCTCAAGTGGGCTTTTTTTGGACCAAGTGACTGGAAAGTGTGCCACTCTGACCTGTCTTTTGGTTGTGGGATCGTACTCGAAAACCCAACTTTCATCTCCGGTTATCACTCGCTGCCACACGATCCAAGAGTTCGCGAGAAACCACACACGATTGTCCTTTTGTTCATCGGACAAATTTTTGGGAACCAGCTTCGCACAAATTTTTCTCATGTGCAGATCTTCAGTAGTGATTCGGTGAACGTCCGTTATCGGTAGTCCTACCTCCTCTGCAATTAAACGCACACTCAAACGTCGGTCCCTTTTCAGAACAACCTTCACACGAGCCACATTGTTCTCAGTTCTTGAACTTGAAGGACGCCCTGCACGCTGTTCGTCCTCAACGCTTTCTCTTTCGTCCTTGAACGCCTTGTGCAACCTGAAGATTTGGGCTGAAGACAAAATAGCATCCCCATAAGTTGTTCTCAACAACTGGAACGTTACGGAACAAAATTTTCCGAGTTTTCCGCAGAACTTGAACGCGTAGCGCTGCTCCAGACTGCTCTGCATTTTTGCCCCTGACAAGACAAAAACTACTACGCACTTTGCTAACGTTCCAACTGGTAAAAAGGCGCAGACTCAACCGAGTATGGTCTAACTGTATACCTGGGTTCCCCCTACACCTGCCTCAACCACCACTTGTTTTTCCTGGTCCTTCTAAGCTGCGTATTAAAATCATTCTCATTACTTTTGGGATGGGACAGACCACGTGTACTATTTTCCGATCAAAGGTCAGATACTTTTTGAACAGATCAGTTAGGTTTTGTCAAGAAATGATCACAACAAGTAGTAATAAAATAAGTATTACCATTTTTATCATAGGATCCGCAATGCCATCTAATAACCGGCAGCCCAATAGTTTCATATCACAATAAGAATCATTATAAGAAGTAACGGTTGTAATTTTTGAAATATTACTACACTGTTCTCTATACTCCTCATCATTAACCACTCCTAATTTAAGATCTTTGGGATCATCACCGATGGCTATGAAAAATGCAACCAGAACAATAAATGAGTAGCATATTATTGCAACAGTTCCACTAAAATTTAAAAAAAAAAGTTTTATGTTGTGATACGAGCTAAAATGGTTTTAATTACCCTGGATTTCGTTTAAATTGCATCCAGTTTTTGCCTAAAAGCGCTTTTAAACGATATTTGTTAATACTAAACATTTTTCTTTCCATTTTCTTATTTGGCTTAGCTTCCTGGAGCAGTATCTAAAACAAGTAAATAAATATACAGGATGATTTAAAACAAAGTTGTAATTGAAACTTTCTTTTACTGACCGGTTTTTGAAATTTTTGGATTAAACTTTAGCCAAAATATTGTACGAAAACAATTAGGTATTTAAGATTTTTTTACTTACATCTCGAGATTCGAAATTTTGATTTACTGGTCCGTTAATTGAAGGGGTAGAGGCAGTTATATTGTTTAATTCAGGATTACTATTATAATTTGTTCGTATACCCAACGATTGTTGTTTGCTGACGACAAGAAACACCTTTTCTAAAGAATCCGTTTGAAATTGATTTAATAAATTTTGTGGAGAGTCTTCTACCAATATCGTACCTTCTCGCATTAATCCAAGCTGTAGAATAAATATTTGATTTGTTTGAAAAGCGCCATAAACAAAAATCGCAGCGATATACCTTATGTGCCGACGTTGCTTCTTCGATATAGTGTGTTGTGATAATAACTGATGTGTTATATCTTTTTGTTATGTGGAGTAAATGATTCCAAGTGCTGTAAACATAATACATTTTTTAGTTAATAAAGTGTAATAGTTTATTCGAAAATATTTGTGAGTAACTGGCAGAGTTAGTTTAAGACCTAAACAAATTATACAAGTGTTTAGGGTCCCGTGTCTGGTGGTTACTGTAAATTAGCGTATAGAAATTGTTTTTGTGATGGTCTAATCATAGTTAACGTATTTCTGAATCCATATACATATACATCAGTTGTTGATTTGGAATTTGCAAATTCGAGAATGATTGCAGTATCAGAACAAGAACATTCAATTTATTGAACTGGACAATCCCGGATATTTTGTTTTCTTTCAATTTGTTCAACACTAAACATCACAATATGCAATAACAAAAGAAACTAAGTGGCACAAAATACTCACAATCAACAAAGCTAACGGGAAAGGAAGGTGAAATGTATTTAGCAAACAAAGAAATAGCGAGTGAAACGATGGGTTGAATATTTTTCAGGAATGTACCAACAAACAGGAGACACAGGATGACGTGGAGGATACCGAGAATGTAGAAGAAATGATGAATCTTACTGAGGAAGAACTAACAAAAGAAGAAATAAAACAGGCAATAAACAATTTGAAAAATGATACAGCAGCGGGTATAGACGGTGTCCCAGCAGAACTAATAAACGCATACATGGATACCTCAGTTAAAATATTAAATGAACTTTTAAATAAAATATGGGCAGAAGAATGAATCCCCAAAGAATGGAGAAATAGAAAAGCAATGTGGAAAATACTAAAACAATATGGAGTACCAAGCAAGTGTTTTAGGTTAATAAGACTTCTATGATTATTATATAGCAAGAGTGGAACACGAAGGACATCTTTCACAGGAAATAAAAATAAGCTAGGGAGTTAGACAAGGATGCGTCCTATCACCAACGCTATTCATAGTCGCTGTGGACTGGATAATGAGAAGGACAGAAGACAAAAAACAGGCATTAACTGGAAAATCTTTGGAAAATTAGAAGACCTAGAGTTTGTCGACGACGTTTATGTCTGATAACAATAGGCAGACAGCAGATGCAACAAAAAATAACCAAACTAAACAACAATACTAAAAAGCAGGACTCTAAATAAACTCCAGAAAAACAGCCCTATTACTAAATCATATAAACAAAGGAGAAAAAATACGCCTTGATGGGGAAGAAATAAACGAAGTAGATGCTTTCTGTTACCTGGGCAGTGTGATAAATTTACGAGGAAGTGCAGAGGAGGATATGAACCCATGAACAGAAGAATAGGACCGGCCCAAAATGCGTTTAACACAATCCGGAAAGTATGGACCAAGCATAAAAATAGGAAGACGAAGTTAAGATTATTCCAGACCAATATTAAAAGTGTCCTACTATATGGCTCAGAAACCTGGAAAGAAAGCAAACAGATATGTCAGAAATTGCAAATCTCTGTAAAATACTACTCCAAAGAGCAAACAGCTGACGGTTGTGTATATCTTCCCTGACCGAACCATAAATTTGCCATGTTTGATCATATATCATATATAGCTCCCATTGGAGCAAAGGGCACCTTACGCTTACGGTGTTTCTGTAGCAGTGGACCTAGGTAAAAGACTAAATAATACGGAACAGATAAACATTGCAGACACAGGGAGCTGAGAGTTTGCCGATGGGTCGTTGTGAGAACGAACCAAATCGTATTCTCAAGTCGAAACAGAACGCTGATATTTATTAATTGAAAATTAAACCAAAGAGGAATATGAGCAAAAATTAGTGGTCAATTTTTGATGAGATAAAAATAAGAACAATGCTAGCCTTTAACTTCAAAACGTCGACAAAAGACGATTCCCAATTAATGTCCCGGACCTAATTGGTCACCAGTTCTTTCTAGTGAGCTGTGCTTCTCTAAATGTATTGCAGTATTGCAGTATTGCAGCACATTACATTTTTTTTTTTAAATTAGTTTGTAGAAAAGTAGATCTTACCTAGCTCTTAAAACTGGATCCAGACCCACAGTGGGTTCATCCAAGATTAATAAATCAGGATTATTAACTATCGCAGCAGCCAAAGAAATACGTCGTTGTTGGCCACCACTACAGTGTTGCACCAGTCTGAAATTTCAGCCACTATTAATAAAAGAAACATTTTTATAAAGACTCATAGCCTACCGATCATCTGGTGGTAACTCCAGTAACTGCGACAATTCTCGGAATTTTTTGTCTATGTCATTTTCCGCCATACCACATATTCGGCCAAAATAAAACACGGAACCTCTTACAGAAAATTCTTGAACCAAAGAAATTTCCTGTAAAAAGACAATGTAGTAACGACGTCGGCTAATGTTTTAATTTTTTTAAATTACCTGTGGCATGTATCCTACTCTGGGTCCGGGAACCAGGCTGCTTGGAGTTCCTGGGGCCCCTCCCAAGACCCATATATGTCCTGAGCTAAGATGTTTTACCCCAACCAAACAACTCATTACTGTGGTTTTGCCACAACCACTTGGTCCTAGTAGGCCATATCTGTAAAATGATATTTGCTCAAACTGTTTGTACATAGCGTTGCCTTAAACAATGGAATTTATTGTTGTTTTAGTAACTTTTTAGGATATTATTTTAAATTACATTTTTTTTACTCTCAATACATAACAGTGCTAAAGCGATGAGTTTTTTTGTGTGACAAAATACTGCAAAGACAATTTTTTATTCGTTTTAAAACAGAAAAACTATGTATACCAGTCGCTACTAATTGGTAATGTTAAGTAAATTCAACATAATTTCAACATTCGAAAAAGTTGAAGAAATATAATTACTAATTATGAATTTATAAAAATTATTTAAAAAAATTATATTAGATTTGTATAGTTTTTGTAGATGTAAGTAGATAAATATAAATATTGTCATAATGTTTAATTTGGATAGCTTTTATTAATGATATTTACCATTTCTTACTTCCTCAATGCCGCCTTAAGGTTTCACGGGCTACTAGATAAATTAATCACATTGAACATAAATAATAAATACACTTATGATATTACTCTCGTATTTACATAGTTCCACATAAAATAAGCAAGATGACCTTAGACTGACTCTTTCTTTCCTAGTTACAAATTTTAGAGCAAAGCTTTCATTTTAAAGAATATTTTGATAACATTCTCATCTTTTGAAAATTCAGCAGCATAAAATAGTTTTTTTTCTAATCTGTTACGTTGGAATTATTGCAAATTTGCATACACATGCAATTACCTAAATGTGATTGCCAAACTTTTAGTTAGGACTTAATTATGTCTGTAACATCTTTTAATATATACTTATTGTATTTTTATTGGCCGCGGTGTTTACAAATTTATGCAATTAGCCAAGGTTATTTCGGTGCATTTTTGTAAATCTAAACTAATGTAAATATAATCAAATATATTGCCCTAATCGGTAACAAAAACGTTGGCATTTATCACTTTCGGATGCTTAGCTACTGATTAGTCTAAATAATTAAATACACACCTCAAAAACAATAGGTTTTAAACTCATTAATTGGGAAGAATGAGAATTCAGAACATGTGAACTTAAAACTGGTCGCGATTGAGTGATTATAAATGGGTTTTCGAACAAACTAGCTTAACGAAGTTAAATTATTTTGTTTTGTTAAAACAATTTGTTTACAAAACAAAAATTTATAACAAGAACAACTTTTTAAACCTAAAATTTGATATTCTCCTTCAAGTTTTTTTTAAAAACTTTTAGTTTTGTTATTGTATTTATTTCAAAATCTTTTTAACGTTGTTACGAAAAACAAAGTTTCTTATCATAAAGGTGTATTGGGATATTGGAAAATGTAAGGAAATAATTTAAAGAATTCCGAAAACTGCTTTTAAATTTAAAAGAGTTTGTATCGTTTTAAAATACTAGTTGGTTTATACAAGAGCTAGAATAAAGATTTAAATTTGGCCATGTTACTGATTATTAATATTATTTAAACAAATTTCAGATATCTGTAGCGATATGCCATAAAAAAATTGTATACAGGGTGTTTGGAATTCGAGTTTAAGCGTGGGGATCTCGCTTATTATAATAGCTACAGTATAGGTTTAAATTTTGCAAAGTTGCTAAATTCAGTGCTCATCAATAATCCGAAGAGAAATTAGAATATCTCAAAAGGTATCCGAGAAAATTAAAAAAAAAACGTAAAATATGAATATATTTCATATTATACAGAATCTTGTTTACAACCTTAAAAGTAAACTCTTTAAAATTTTCATGTAATTGGTAATTCTGGGTAAAAAAATTCATTGCCAATTTCCTTGAACAGGTGTAGGCTCAATTAGAAGTACCGAAAATTTACCTTCAGGGTCCAAGGCTCTTTCAGTACAAACGCATAACTGACACGCAACGTCGTTAATATTAATGTTATTATTTTTTGTTGCAATTGAATTTTTCTGTACAATGGGTTACAATGAAAACACGTTTTTACTGATCATTATGACATTGATCGCGTACACTAATCTTAATATGTTACTGTTTACAGGAAGCGAGTAATTATCATAAATTCCAATGTTACGCAATTAAAAGAAAATAATTATGAGAATATTAAATAAAGCAGAGAGATAAAAATAATTTTTTCCCTCTTTCTAATAATATAAGGTTTAATAAATTTATTTTGATATTCAGGCTCAAAACAAATAAGATTCATCAAACAGAGTGCCATGAATTTAAACAATATTGAAACAAATGAAGGTTTTCATCTTACAGTAAGTAAATAATGTACAACTTTTTCTCAAAATTTATTTTTGTATCATTAAAATATAACCGAGTTATTAACGATTTGGAAAAATGCCCATTTTGATTTTTGTTTATTATCTAGCGTACCATGGAACTTTTTTTGAACATTTAAGCATCACTAAATAGGTCTCAGAAAGAGGAACAATTTGTCTAATTTAGACTTCTTTGCACCTCTTACCGTTAACAAAATCCCAATAGTGGCCCTTCTATGTGGACCACGCTGTTTGTATCAGCTAAATAAAGATTTCTTCTTCTTCTTATTATTATTATTATCATTATTATTATTAATAGTAGCCTACAAACATAATAATAAACACCAAAAAGTTAAAAAAAAGTAATACAATGACTTCGACAAACTATTAATGATAAACATAATGTGAAGATTATTTAAAAGCCCTTGAATTTAACTATTACAGGGTAAGTAATGAGATTTTTTGCAAGAATTTTTTTTATGACATAAAACATCACAATAATCAAAGTAGCCATAAAAAAATTATGAAACAAAAAACGAAACAAAAAAGAAGGCTTCGATAAACGATTATCAAATAATGTAAGAATAAATACAGTGGACTCTCAAACTTTGGACAATTTGATGTTAGAACAACTTAAAACAAACAAAAATATCGAGGAAAATTCGGTTTTGAAACTCGTCCAAAAACTCGAAAGTCGAACAAAGAATCTGTCTTCAGCGTTTTATTTAATTATCTTCAATTATATCCATTCAGTAGTATCCAACCTACTATTGTTTTTGATTGATTATTATATAATGTTTTTTTTCTACGGCCACTAATGTAAATGACTCTTACCGTACAGCCTGCATGCATAGTAAGTGGGTCCTTACGCACGGTAAGCCAAACGCACACTTGTCTAGAAATGCCAAAGTAGACAACGCAGTTACATATGTACATTAGCTAAAAAACCGTTAAAATCGTAGGTATTTTGTGATAGTAGAAAAAGTAAGCTACATAACACGAGTTGTAAAGCAATTACGCACTCGCCGGTACGTGGCTCCGTGCGCAACTTTTCCACTCGTGCGTAATATGCTTCTTACAACTCTTGTTATGTAATATACTATTACATATGTACCATTGTAAAAAAACATTCAATTATTGCAAATAAATATACTTGTTTTATCATTATTTACCAATATAATCTTTCAAAATAGACTCTTAAAATGTTTTACAATGGGTAACTTTTGGGGGTCCTAAACGGAAAAAATTCAATTTACATTATTTCATGTAGGGTAATGTAAGTCGGGTCGAACAATTTGAAAGTCGAACTGTGTTCTGAAACGAATTGTGTTCGAAGTTCGAAAAACCACTGAATCAAAAACATCATGACATAATAATATTAACAAAAAAAAAACAGTTATTACATTATTTATTTCTTTAAGAGTTTATCAAAGGCTTTTTATTACTTTTTTACTGTTTGTTTGTTTATTATTATTTTTTACAGGCTACTTTGTTTGTTCGATTAATATAAAAGTTTCTCGCAGATAATTATTAAATTATACATGATACGATAGCAAATTTCAGATGCTACTAGAAAAAAAAAATTAATAATTTGAAAAATAGTATAAAGGATGTGTAAAAATTGGCGGAAGCGCTACACGTGGCGATGGTCTTCGTAAAATTCTAAGTCGAAAATCTTAATACAAAAATGTCGTACCATGCTTGCTATGTCTGCAAGAGGTCCTCAAAGTTTTGACATTTAGTCCTTTAATAAGCGTTATTATTTAATACTTGCAAATGAAAAAGCTGCTATTTGGAATAAAAATAAATTTCGAATAGTATTTTTTCCTAGATATTGTGTTCTTCCTTTCAAAAATTGGTGTTGAAAATATGTAAATCACTGATTTGAATGAAAATAATACATATGGCAACTTTGTCATTAGCTGTCATCTCTGTTTTTCTCGTAATTATTTTTTGTTTGCGTTTTACGATACCCAAAAGTTTGCAGCTATGTTTACGAACTGAAGGCTTTCAGTTCGAACAAAAATTGTAAATACCTAAGTAAAAATTGCTGATAAAAAAATGTCCAAACGCAAATCAATGTACCTATTCAATGTTGCCAATTTTTTTAAATGGTTCCTGAGGCCATAGGAAGCATGGTAGGGGAGACCGGGGATAAAAGTAACACGGGTAGGTTGTAAAAGTGCTTATAGTTTCTTTAATTTTTGTTTTATATCGCCCTAAACGCTTTTGCAATGTTAAGTTACATCCAGCTCCCTACCTACATTGCTAGTTTTCATCTGTCATAGAGGTTAACTTTTTGCCAGCCAGAGTCACTATTTTCCGCCTAAAAGTTACTGCGTTGTCTCATCCGTCGAGTAACTTTTAGGCGATTTCTAAAATAGGAACAAAAAAGTACCTATATTATTTTGTTCTAAATTTAGTTGGCTATTGGTGGATGCAATACAATTTGACGTTAGAATCGTGGTTAATTGTGGATTTCCTGATTTTTTTTTTGTGTACACTTGGGGTCAAAAGTAACAAAGTGTTACAACCAACCCCAATTAATGTTTTCACTTGCAAATGTTCACTCTTAGCACATAATTGGTGGCTTTCTTCGTAGATGAGAATATACAAGAGTTGTCGGAATAATTTTCCAGTTTGTTGTATCTTTTTGATTCACATTTTTAAATATGTAGGTACTTATAATCTTGGCAAACCTGGTAACTGCAGTCCCAAATTATTAAATTATAAAACTCAGTATATAATATCTGTTTAATGATGTAAATGTATGTAAAGCTAAATCATTTCTTAAAAAGCATTTTAAATTATAAAACCTATGTAAATTGGTAAGATCTGGTACTTTTGGTTTTCCTACCAGCCGCCATTGTTTTTATTCTATTACCTTAATATTTATAACTTAATATAAACAAAGCTTTAACGAACCCAACTTTACCTGACCCTCTTTTACTGATTTAATGAAAGACGGTCAGTTTAAGGGCGGTTAGATTTTTTAAAAATAAAACAAACAGTTATTATGATCCAGTATAAATTTAATAATTTGGGACCGCCCTTACCTGGTATGCCATACTGTTCACTTATCATTTTGTATTGTACCAAAGATATTTATTTTTTTATTTTTTCATTTTGCTAATGTGTATTTTTGAATAAAATATTAATTTTGTTGATGAATACTAATATATTTACTCACTACTTATGAGCTGTGTAAATTATTTTGCCGTTACAACTTACCCCAATCATTGTTACTTTTAGCCCCAACGTTGAGGTTGAAAGTAACAGCTGTCTTACTAAAGAAAATTTTTTTTTTCTAACAGTTGCTTTACGAAACACACGAAATAAATGTCTTGGAAGCAAGACAAATGTCCAATCTATCATTAAACCAATTTGGATGTAAAAAATTTGTAATAATTTATGAGAAATTAAATAAAAACAAAAAAATGTTACTTTTATCCCCGGTCTCCCCTACCACATTTTTGTATCAAGATTTTCGACTTAGAACGTGTAGCGCTTCCGCCAATTTATACACACCCTGTATACTCAATAACCTTAAAAACAATTTAATTTACATAAAATCTTATAACATGTTTAAGAAGAAATAACGACTGTATAATTTTGTAGCAAGTCCCAAAGCTTAATCTCTAGCAATAAAAAAGTTACAGGGCTAGGTTAGTTCTTACTGTACTGTAGTTATCGATAAGTGAATGTTTTATGAAATTATTTCGACAGCGAGAAAAAAAATTCTAAAAACAGTTATACATTTCCGCAAACTATAAATGAGAAGCAAAAAATAATTAATCTTACGCACAAATTAAGACAAAAACCGCAGTACAATAACATTCCAGTGCATAAGTCCAAGTTCATGTCGGTTACGCGTCAACGGCAATATTATTACATTTTTTAGCAGTTATTTCTACAAACAAACAAAATTTGAGGTTTCGAGTGTCGTTTATTGTAATTAGAAATTAAATAAAGGTATTGCGGAACTAACAAAAATGCTTCAAAGCATCTTTGAAACCGCAAATACGTAGAGTGTCGCCTTGAACAAAATCTACAAGAATTGGATTTTTAGAACTACATCCACTCGTGCAATAATTTTTATAGTGCAAATAAAAGTTGCCAAAAAGCAAACATGTTACTTAAGGTGGTTACTATTGATCATGGTTACAAAATTAGCATTCTGAGTTCTAATGTTCTGACCGTATATTTACCTCCAGCTTTGACATTATTAACTTTATATAAACGGCTTAAATAATTCCAGTTTAAACTATTTACTTAGGAAAATTAAAAAAATATAAAGTTACTAATTTTGTTGTCCTCCGGTGCGTGTATATTTTTTTTAGTTCTTAGAAAGATATTTACATGCATAAGTTGCTTTAAAATATTTAAACAGGATGTCCCAGATAACATTTCCAGCATGGAGATCTCGCTTATTGTAAGAGATACAGGTTTGCTTAAGTTATATGAATTTGTCTTAAGTATAAGAGAAGCTAAAATATAGTTTAAAAGTACAAAATTCCTCGTTCTTCAGAAGTTATAGCAAAAAATGTAAATGAATATATTGAATTTCTTTATTCTTTCTGAACGATTTTGTCTTAATCATTAGTTCAATATTTTTTGTACTTTCTTAAGTATTTTCTTAATGTAGAATGTAAGTATTATTTTAGATATTTTTATCACTTTCCATTTTTGAGATATTACCCCTAATTTAATTTTTTCTTACAGGTCGTTAAGTTGATTTTGAAATATTTGAATGTGCCTTTTTCCCTTTTTCTAATGAGATATCACTATGCTATATCTATTTTTATAAATTGCTCAGGAAATCAAGAAACATCTTATTTTACAAATATTATTTAGTCAGCTATGAAACATTGATAATGGCACTATGTTATTCTTGAGGCTTTCGCGGCCGTTATCCATAATACAATCTTGGTTTCCGGGTTTGGAACCGCGTCTTCTATATATAGAAGTAGTTGACGTTTCGACCATTGTGTCTTGGTCTTTTTCAAAACGACTAATTTGTGAGGGATGTTGCTGGGTTTATATATCCAGCTTGTGGAGGCGTGGCGTTCCGCTTGATGGATTTGTTCTGCCTCAGTGATTTTATGATGACTGGTTTCCAGATGTTTGGGAGTTGTATGCCTGTGTCTCTGTTGTAGTTGTTTCGGTTCTTGATGATTTCCAATGATTCTCGATATAATCTTGGCCAGAAATGGTTTGCGCGGGCCAGTAGTTTTGTTGATTGCACATCTAATGGTACAAGTGTTAACATCAAAGGTACGATTTTTAGTTTAAGATAGTAATCTAAAATTTGAAGATTATTCATTAGACATCAATTTTGAAAGTATTTGCCTGTCAATTTAATTAATTATTAATATCAGATGAAGTAAATATTATTTTTAAATGCATCAAAACGGATAATTACTTTAATGAAGAACGAGTTTTTATGAAAAAAACTTTTTACAGTGCCATAGTTTGCGTAAAGTGATATATTTGTTTGCTGGTCAACATAGTAACAGACCTATAACTTCTGCAAGTAAAATTCTAAAATACATTGTCCAGAAATCGACCAATGGAATCAGAAGTTAGCGTAAATTTGTATTATTGTTTAATTTTGCAAGAATAACATTAAAACTTTCTTTATTATTGTTAAAAACGTTTTAAATAATTTTTTTTTCATGAAAATGTTTTTTATATTTTTTGTATGTTATTGAGTTAAGGGCAAACAAATCTGTCACTCTCCGCAGGCTGTGGCCTCTGTGGAGGGTTTTTACCATAAAATTCTTTACCCATTGGAGTAATTATTCATTTTAAAGAGTTTTAAAATAATATTTACTTGATGTGACGTTAATAATTAAGCAAATTGACAGACAAATATTGTCAAAATTTACGTTTAATGGAACTCACGCCCTTTCAGATTTAAAAATCAGTCAATTTTAGATTGATTACTTAAACTAAAACTCGTACCTTTAGCACCATTAGATGCGCAATAATTTTATCTTTCGATTGGTACCTTTTCTATATGTAGAATTAGCGAGCAGGAATTCACGAAAACGTTCAAAACAATGTTAAATTTCTATGTTCGAGCTTGCAAGTGGACACACGGTATATGAACGCTATTAAAAACTTAATATTTCTGGGTGTATAGTTGTCACTTGTCACATTTCTTAATACGTGTTGATAGACATATGACTACTTAAAATAAATAATGTTGTTTTTTTAAACCACAGATTTATGGAAATGGTTGTTTTAACTCATTAAAATAAAAAATAATTTTCCAATAAATTTAGAATGAAATTTTTCCCATTAATTAACAAAAGATCCAGAAAAAACTGTAAACTGTTAAATTATCTTTATTGTATAATACACGTCGCAAAATGTACACACAATTTTAAGGTAAAACATCATTGCGAAATATTTTAACTGTGTTTTAATATAAAGTACATCATAAAAATATTTAATTGTTGGACATAAAAATCTTTACAGCTTTATTTTTAACGACTTTTACTATTACCGCCCAAAAAGGTTCTGTCTATTTACAAAACAGGTTCAAGGTCCATCAGCAATAATTTTCAAACGCGAAAATTTATTGCAAAATTTTAATTATAGTTTTACAATACTTAATATTTACCAAAGAAAAATTCGTAAAATACTGTTAGATAAGTTGCGAACAGTTTTAAAGTAGATGAAAGTTAAATCGTGGTTCTCAAAATACTATGTGTATTGTGGACATATGATTCTTTAAAAATGTGGCTAAATCGCTTTGCGTGTCTACGCTCAGTTATTCAAATTTTATGTTTTAAAACATAAAAAGATATAAATAGACGACACATCAAAATGTAGGTATTTATTGCTGCTGTCTAACTAACTATGTACAGGGCATGGGCGCCCGCAGAAAATTTTCCAGGTGAGGGGGGCAAAGCATAGAGACAAATAATAATATACATACATTTTAATTTAATTTTTTAATTTTTATTGTTTGTTTTTACAAGTAAGTACTATTTTTTACTCGATCCCGGGGGAGGGGAAGCAAGTGCCCCGTTTGCACCCCTCCCTGCGTACGCCCATGGTACAGGGTGAACCAAATTCGAATGTTTTGCGAGGTATCTCGGTTACCATAATTGTTAGCGAAACTCTGATATCGGTCTCTTGGCCTATTTTTTTTTAAATAAGAACGCCTGAGTAATCAGGTTTTTTACATCGCTTTCCATTTTGGCACTATAGACGAAAAATGTAATTTCAACATTTTTGAAAATTTGCTATAACTTCTTTAATTATTAAATTAGAAAAAAATGTTACCAAGGTTTTTATACATATTTTTATGCTTAATTTGAAAACAATTTTTGTTTATCGACCTTGACTTTTGAGATATGAAGTAAATTTATATTTTTTTAAATGGAAACCCTATCTATATGAAAGAGAACTTTTTTAGCTTTTCAAAAATTCATAGTTTTATGTGTTGCAAAAATAATTGAAATATGGCTAATTTTGTGAAAATTTTACTATCAAAGTTTGCCATGATTTCGTATACAAGCGATGTTTGCAATTAATAAACAAGTAAACCTCATATTCAAATAAATTTGTCAACTTTAAAGCAAATCGGTGTGTTCTTTTGCATTTTATAACTGTTTATTGTGGTATTGTGAACATCGATGGCTAAATTTGAACACTTTGAAAAGTTTGGCAGGTTAGAAATTTACATTGTAAGTGTTAAAAACCTTCATAACTTTTTTTTCCAATTTAATAAATAAAGAAGTTATAGCAAAATTCCAAAAATGATGAAATTTAATTTTTCGTCTGTAGTGCCTAAATGAAAAGCCATATAAAAATCTGCTTGCATAGGCTTTTTTTTTTTTAAAAACATAGCCCAAAAGACCGATATCAGATTTTCGCCAACTATTATTATATCCAATATACCCCTCAAAACGTTTGAATTTGGTTCACGCTGTATATTTAAAAACTTTTTGCTACCTCCCCATAATGGCCCAAACGAATTGGTGTACATTATTTAACAATAGAGCTCTTTATTTGAACTCTTCATTTCTCCAAAAATTAAATTCAAAAAATTTTTGCTTTTTGAACACCAATATTTTCTTTTATGTATGTAAAAGAGTAAAAATTTGTTGCACTTCAAAATAAATGTATACTGGAAATTCATCAAATAATAAAATCATATTATGAGAATACTAATGTATTTGTGCTATTGAAAAAAACAAAGCTATTCTTAATAAAAGTAGCAAAACCAAAAATGCGACCATATCATCTGGTAACAATAAAATGGATAAAATTTAAGTAACTGAGCTGATGTTCGCAGACGACATGTTCATAGTCGCGGAAACGGAAAGAATCATTAACATAATCAAGACATGGATTGAAAAAAATCAAAATTAAAATAATTGCAAAAAAAAACTATGATTATCACAACAGAGAACAAAAGGCACAACATTACTCTAGACAGGAACGTATACCTACTGGAACAGATACATCAGATAGATGTTTAGCTTCAAATATTTAGGAGTGATCATCGAGAGCAATGGAGGGATGGACAAGGAACAGTGGCGTACGCAAGGGGGATTAGGAGGATAACCCCCCCCCCCGAACATTTGAAAAGAATCTTTTGGTTCTCTAATTACCGTATTTCAAAATTGCGCAACAGCTTGCTTTTCCATACATATAAAATATATTATGTTTGTATATTTTACTCATAATGCTAATTTTGTGTACGTTTGACCTTAAAAATTAAAAACAAAATGCCTATGGCGCTGTTACCCAGGGAGCAGCCCTGGGCCCTCCGCTACTCTTTCTTACAATTCACCTTTATTGCTCACTGGCTACGCTGCCTTTTTGATTAAAAACTTTTTTCAAGAATAAATTTAATAAACCTTATTAATTATTGTTTCCTTACCTATCGAACATCGATTGATTGATTAGGATTAAACAACTACAAGTCAAGATATAGACCATTCTTTAAAATGTGGTGCATGATATTTTCACCTTGTAATGTTGCAATATAGACATTAAATTTAAAATAACCTTATTTAAAAATGATCTGACTAAATTAATTTCATGCCTTGCATCACTTGCGTGAGGTTGTCAAGATCAAGGTACTAAGACTTTTAGATTTCAAAGGCCTTCATTAAATATATTGCATTTGTTAGATCGGACGATTGCGCTATATGTATTATTTTTGTTGTCGTCATTGCATGTGACTCGTTTGTATTTTTATTTAAATAACTTATTTGTCTACATTTATTAAATACTTATTATTCATACATACATAAATTAAATATTTAAAACTAGATGTTTACCTTACTTACGTTGCGAAATTGTATTACTTAATTTATAATCATGTATCAACTAAGGAGATAATAATAACTTAATAACTGCACAAATTATAGAGAACTAAGTACAACTAATTCCTTGAGCAGAAATTCTGGAAAAACACTTAAAAAGAAAATTGCAAGGGGATATGCAGGATGTCGAAGAACAAAACGGCTTTTGAGCTGGAAGATCTTGTAATGAAAACGTTTTCTGCCTCAAACAAGTGCTTTAAAAAAATCTTTTAACCAGGAGACACATATAATCTTCATAAACTTAGATAGAAGGGAGAAACAACGGAAGAATTTGAGATAGGAACAGGGCTCAGACAGGGATACCCATGGGCGTCCACAGGGGAGGGCAAAGAGGGTACTTGCCCCCCCCCTGGAATCGAGTACTCTATTACTGACCAAATGAATGAGGGTCAAGTTAAAAGATGGTTAAAGCTTTATTTTAATAGATTTTTGACGAGTTCAGCTGTGTGCAATTTTGTCTTTTGAATGCAAGCTTTGCCCCCCTGGATAATTTTTTGCGGACACCTATGGGGAGTCCCATTATCGGCCCTCATATTCAACGTAGTTCTGGAAACAATAGTAAGAGCAAAGACTGAACAGAGAGGAACAATACTAAACCAAAGTCATCAACTCATAAGACACGCCGATGATGTAGCTATAGAGGCAAGAACTTTGAAGGAACTGGGAGAGATCACAAGCACAATGGCAGAAGCATCACAAAAAATGGGATTAAGGATAAACGAAGATAAGACCAAGCTAATGAGAATAGGACAACAAACAATAGAAGACATGCTAGTAGTGGTAGGGGAATTTGAGGAAGTAAATGAATTTGTGTACTTGGGAACACAACTCAACAAACAGAATCGAAGAAGAAATAGACATAAACATGAAAATACTGAAAGCCAACAAAAGTGCAGGAGCCTTAAATAATCTAATAAGGGCAAAACATTTATCTAGGAGCACCAAACTACGTTAGTATAAAAATACCAAGACCTACAGCGATCTAAGGGTGTGAGACCTGGGTACTGAACAAAAATGCAAAGGAAGCCCAAAGAAGATGGGAAAGAAAGATAATTAGGAGAATAGTGTGGAAGAGAACAGAACAGATGAGGGATATATTTAAACTTGTACAGTGTAATACCATCTACACAGTCAGGGTTTAGGAGAGGTTATAGCTGTGAAACGGCTCTCACACATATTGTTGATGACATTGTTAAAGCCACAGATCAAAATAAACTTACAGTACTAGCTCTTATTGACTTCTCTAAAGCATTTGATACAATAAATCATGATTTACTAATTTCAATATTAAAACATATTGGTCTTGACCAACTATCGTGTAATTTTTTCATAAACTATCTGCAAGGGAGAGTACAATATGTAAAAATTGATAATGACATATCAAATCCCCTACAATTAAAAAGTGGTGTCCCCCAAGGATCTATACTTGGACCATTGCTGTATAGCATTTATACGTTCAACCTAAAGCAATCTGTGTTACACTCTGCAACACACTTCTACGCAGACGACACTCAGTTATACCTTTCGTTTACAAAGGAAGAGTTTTTAAACGCCTCATTAAAAAAAGATTTAGATAATTTAGTTAAATATGCAGCTAAACACAGCTTAAATATTAACACCGACAAAACAGAATTATTACTATTTGGCCCTAAAAAGCGTAGAGAAATATATTTAGAAAATCCCCTTCCAATAAAAATTTGCTCCAACATGATCAAATTCACTGCTAAAGCAAAAAATTTAGGTGTCATTATAGATCACCAATTAAAATTTAATTTTCATATTAACAAATGTTTACAAATGGCCTACAACTCTTTAACAACAATATATGCTAACAGATACCTCTTAACTAGAGGCCAAAAAAAGATATTGTGTAATTCATTGGTACTGTCTCATTTTAATTTTTGTGATAGTGTGTATGGTTCATTTATTGATAGCACCAATAAACAAAAAATTCAAAAAATTCAAAACTCGTGCATGAGATTAATCTTTGGCATTAAGAAATATAGTCCCATATCGCATAAGTTGAAAGACTTGAGATGGCTTAATATGTTTAATCGTCGTCTGCTACATGCAGCATGTTTTTATCACAAGTTGATTATTTCCCATACGCCTCCTTATCTTTATAGTAAAATTAAATATCGTGAAGATGTGCATACTTTAAATATTAGGTTCAAAGGTACACTAACCCCTCCTCACCATAAAACAGAATTCTTCAAAAAGTGTTTTTCATATACAATTACCAAAATTTATAACAGTATAGACCCTTTATTTAAAGGTTTACCTTTGAACTTATTTAAAATTAAATTTCATAAACACCTACTGCTAATGCAAAAAGCAACCAGGAAATTAGAAATCGAATAGGACAAGGAAAAGCCATCATTAGACAACTGCATGGCCTTTTGTGATTTTTCAACTAAAAGGTTCAGTTCCGGTTCACGGTTCATGAATAACGCACAGGTTCATTCCGGTTCGGTTCGGGTCCCTGTTTAAATTATGATGTTTAAATTAGGGATTAGCCATATTGGCTCTTTTAGACATTAATCGGTAATATAGTCAGTTTTCATTAAATTTAATTATGCCAGTAGAATGGTTTATGGAAATAGTTTTACTTTTTGTTTTTATATATTACTCTAATTTTTATGGTCTACCGTTTTTTGAACAGAACTTCATTACCATTCAAATTTTTTACATCACTTGTAAATTATATCCCAGGAAGGCACTACAATTTATGAATCCGTAGAGTATTCGATTGGTATTCTCTTATCTTCTGTTAACATCTTGTCTTGCCAGATTCAGACATAAAAAATTGTTTACCCTTGACGGACAATTCACAAAAATACGTTCAAGAACGTACAATTAATTCGATCGAAAAAATCTCTAGTAAAGATAGCTAATTAACGTCACCAGTACACTTGTACCGGTTTACTAATATCATGTTAATGTTTATTCCTGTCAGTGAACTGAAACTTAACTTCCTTGACGTCTTTAAGAACAACAAAAAGTTTTGTGGCTTTTCTTTATAATTTTTTCGTGCTGTACGCAATAAGAATTGTTTACCAACAAGTGTCATAGATTTTAATGTTTAAAACGTCAAAGTTCTAACAAAAAACAAACGTTGTTTGAAACGTACATGCAGGGAGATTTTTTAAATTCGATTAATTTAACAAATTCATTTAACCAGTTAAATATTATAAATGATAGTAAATGTTAATCAATAATAATTATTTAAAAAATGATTATCAAAAGGATTAAGAAATATATTTTTGGAACAAAAAATATGTCTTTTTTTTAGAGACAATTAAAATTAATTATAGTGTAATATAATTGCTTTTTTATTTATTACATGTAAGAATAGTTAGAAAAAAGTTATGAAACAATCAATTAGCACCCATTTAAAAATTTGCTTAATAATACTACTATGCGTTAAATATTTTATGGTTAGGATTTAAGAGGTCATTATTTAATTAGATATGTGCTTTAAAACGAATACTGGTTCAAATTTAAACCGAAATTTTGTTCCCAAACCTCAGAAAATTGATCAACTGAAAATCGACTTTTTTCAGTAATGTAGTAGACTATCTAGGAGCAGTACGTGCAGTCATTAATGTTTTTTTTTGTTTGTTTAGTGTTGTCAACTATATGACAGAGCAATCAGTTGCGCAACGTATTCTTGTCAAAAGGGCCTAGCAGGATAAGATAGGCCAGCGGTCCTTGAAACCTAACTTAAAATGAGTTGTTATTTTATGTAGGTATAGGTATCATAAAATAAATAATATTTACAATAAATTTAGCACCCTGTTTGCCCCCCTTTTCCTTGTTATAGAAATAAGCTGTTTTTCTGGGTTTTTTTCGTTGCCTTGAATGATCGAAAAATTTTGAATAAATTCATGAAAGAGCGGAATAACATATCTTAGTTAAAAAAAAAAGAGTTTGGTTCAAAATTCGAATTTTTAAAAAATAATTTATATTTAAAATGCGTATTTAACTTTTTTTTATTGGTATGAGTACGGCGCGTACATCGTTAGGAATAAGTTTTTATACAGCGTCATTCAAAAAGTCTGCAACAAATGTTAAAACTTTATAGTAGTTTCAACGTTTAAAAAGTTTGCAACTAATAGAAACGTTTTTTATTATCGATTTCTCATAAAATTTTATTCTTGGTAAAAGTTGGTGCATGGTCTAAAACTAATTTTAAGATAAAAAAAGTTTAATAAAAAGTCATAGGACACTAAATTTTTGAAATATTCGCAAAAGTAAAGTGCCATTATTTTAAGAGATACTAAAACATTTCGTGAGAAAAAGTTATTTAGTTTTGATAAAAAATACAAAGAAAAATAAAAACAAAAATAAAAATTTAAATTTCTGTTTTAAAATGCTTTCAATTTTAAAATGACATTTCTAAAAAAACAAATTCTTGCGGGGATGGAGACCCTCTTTCCTATGAATCGTACTCTCATTTCTAGAAAATTATTTGGGTCGCGTGTTTAAAAGTTTGAGAACGCTGCATTAGAGTACATTAGAGAATTAAAAAAAAACAAAATTAATGTAACATAATCTTATTTTTGGATTCTAAATAACCTTTATCCATCAATTTTTTTTGTATCTCTTAAAATAAGGGCACTTTACTCTTGCAGATATTTCAAAAATCGCTAAAATCTAGTGTCCTATGACTTTTTATCAAACTTTTTTTCATCTTTAAATTGGTTTTAGACTATCCACCAACTTTTATCAAGAATAATCGATAATAGAAAACTTTTCCATTTGTTTTGAATCTTAAAATTACTTAAAAAATAAAAATTGGAATTTGCAAAATTCGATTTTGGAAAATCGTCCAAAATTTTTAAAATGTGTAAAATATTTTCAAAGTACTGCTCAAAATGCATTGGACGTCTCCAATTTTTCATACATCGATTTTGGCTGTCAATTTTTCCCCTGAAGCAGAACTTCTATTATTTAATAATCAACAAATGAGAGTTTCCAAATTAAAAGTTTTAAAAATAAATAGAAGTCAGTCCTTTTAAGGTTCCTAATTTATTCTGCGGGACATTTTGTTTTAGGTTTGAATAAGAAAATTTAATCAAGAATAGATTCCTTTCATTATTTAAAACATGCTCAGTCTTATAGTTAGTATAAACGATGTTCAAGTTATTTAAAAAACACAATCATACGAGCAAAACTTGTAGCCAAATTATTAAAATAATATTTAAAAAATTCAAATGTACTTACATTGATCCTTTGGATACGTTCATGCACAGGTCCTTCAATACAACTTTGCGACCGTAAGATTTTTGTCCATTATGAATGGACACAGCCAGATTCTCGTCCATTTTTTAAAACTAAAACCAACAATACTTTAGCTAGACGTTAGTTAATGGTTATTAGTTAAAATTGCACTTTGTTAAAAATTATGCTTGTAAAAAAAAACGAATAAAATTCAACAATATAATTTTCGTTGCCAAAAACAATATTTTTTATTAATTTAAGATCGAAGTCTAACTCTAAGAAAGCTCGCTATATCGATGTAGACCGGTGCATATAATGCTCGGTGCTCAGTGCACTTTTCAAGTGCAAGTTCATCTAACTGCAACTCGAAGTGCATGTGCTCTCGAAACAGGTTTTTCCATTAGTAGTGTTATAAGAACACCATTAACGGATTTTTACGCTAAGAAGGTTGTAAACTAAAAAAAGAGTACATCTCGAATCATTTTGATAAAAACCCCCAAAGAATTAGGTCAATGAGTTACGTAAAGTGCTTAAAAACAAAATGCAGATTAAGGTTGTGTTTGTTTTCAGAGTTTAAACGACAGGTATTGCAAAATAATGCAATTATTTGCTACACCAGTAAAAAAACAAATGGAGGGTGTATTTTGAATAGCTTTTGTTCTCATGGCAATGGGACACCACGTTTTTATTTGCTTTTGTGTTTATGGCAATGTTGATTTTATAAATGTAGTTATTTATAGATTTTGCAGTGCTTTTCTAAAATGGACTAATGGTACCTAGATGTTTAGAGTTTTAGCTACTGTCTTCTGGTGCAATAGCAAAAATGGCGCCTGTAATAATTAGGAAAGCTGATAGCGGTTTAAAAAAAAAACGAAACGTCTGGTAAAAGTACAAATAGATCAGCTAATAGCCAATAAGAAGTTGCTTTAAGGAAGTGGGATCAATTTTTTCATTTAGTTAAACAGGGTGTTTCTCAAGTATTGCAAACAAATTTGGGAGGTGATTCCTTATCGAAAATTAAGGGGGTCTTTCATATAATTTTTTTTCTTGCGCTTCTCCTTTCGGAGTCACACCCCCCTAACGAGGAGAGGTAAAATTAGGTTTTTAATGTATTTCCCAAATTTGGATGAATTTAGGAGAATAATATTTTGTACTTATTGATAGGTTTCCATAGTAATATTTTCAATCATCTCCCACTTCACAGGGGGCTGAAAAGTGCGACCCCTGTTGGTTTTTTATTAAGAACTTTTTGGCAGGTTGAAAGTTGGCAATTTAAAATATTTTTTTTAAAGACTAATTTATTTAAAACCTTTTTTTATTCTTTAGTTTTTCTCGCGAAACCTATCGTATTTGAGTAAAAAATTAAATAAGTAAACATGAACCATCAAATATTCCAATATAAAACGATCATTTTGGTGGTTGCCATGGTTTGTTTATGTTCATATTGGGTAAAATCGACGGGCGTCGTGAATTACACCCGTCAATTCTACCCAATAGGAACATAAACAAACTATGGCAAATACCAAAATGGTTCGTTTTATATTGGAATATTTGATGGTTCATGTTTACTTATTTTATTTTTTACTCAAAAACGGTTGGTTTTACGAGAAAAACTAGACAATAAAAAAAGATTTTAAATAAACCAAGCTTTCAAAAAACAATTTTTTAATTGTAAAATTTTAACCCACCAAAAGTTCTTATTAAAAAACCAAAGGGGTCGCACTTTTTAGCCCCCTGTGAAGGTGGGAGATTATTGAACATATTACTATAGGAATCCTTTTAATAAGTATAAAACATCTACCAAATATCATTCTCCTACATATACCCAAATTTGAAAAATAACTCCGAAAGCAGACGTCTAAGAAACAAATTTTATATGAAAGACCCCCCCTAATTTTTGATAAGGAATCACCTCCCAATACTTAAGAAACACCCTGTATATGCAGTTATAATCAATATATCGTCGGTACACAGGAAAAGTGACGCATCTCAAAAATCCTCATTTTTTAGGAGAATGATTTTTGTGCATTTTGAAGTTATAAAACAAACATTTTCTTGAATGTGATGGTTTCATAATATGTACTATGGCATTCAAAAATTATTATTAATTTGACCAAGTTAAACAATGAATGTTTTATATTATTTATCTCAAAAACGAAGATTTTTGAGATGTGTCACTTTTCTTGTGCACCGACGATATTATATACTCAATACTGAAAAACTGTACGTTTTGCAGGGAAAGCTAAGGGATAAAAACAAATTCTAAATAAATCAAGCTTTTAAAGAAACGTTTTTAAATTGCAAAATTTCAAGCTTCCAAATAGTTCTGATAAAAGAACCAACATGGGTAGCACTTTTCAGGCCCTTGTGAAGGTGGGAGATAATTAAAAATATTAGTATGGAAAACCTTTTAATAAGTAAAAAACTTCTACAAAATATCATACTCCTTGACATACCGGGTGTTAACCACCAGCCGTGAACATAGGGAATTAACATTGGTCTCAACTGTTTTTCGGATTCCTGCTCCCCAATTGAATTTATATTAAAATTAATGGCAACAATAGAAAGATAAAATCGTTAAAGAAATAAGTCGCTGATTTAAAAATTGACAGATAATAAAAAAAATTAATGAAAACTTATGTCAGATTGACAAATACTTATATTTGTAAAATTAGTCCAATTTTAAAATATTAATGATAAACTAAATATTAAATATTTAAGCTTATTAATGGTCTCAAATGATGCGTAATAATTTTATCTTTCTATTGTTGCCATTAATTTTAATATAAATTCAATTGGGGAGCAGGAATCCGAAAAACAGTTAAAACCAATGTTAATTCCCTATGTTCACGGCTGGTGGTTAACACCCGGTATACAAATTTGAGAAATAAAATAAAAACCTAATTTCACCACTCCTCTTCAGGAGGGTGTAACTCCGAAAGGAGACGTCTAAGAAAAAAGATTATATAAAAGCCCCCTTAACGTTCGATAAAGAATTACCTCCCGAATTTTTTCGCAATATTCAAGATTTACCCTGTATAGTAGGTATACCTGTATAACTATTTTTTGCGAATATTTTTACTAAAACAGTAAATATTATATCTATCAAAGTAGCAACAAAATGTAATAAAAACTAATAATAAGTCTTCGAAAAACTATGTTTGACTAAAATAATCTACAGACGATAAACAAAAACAGATATGAAATGTAAAAACAAAAGTGGAAAATTTTATTAAACAACAAAATGATAAAAACCGGAAAATTATTATGTAAATACCTAGGCAAAAAACATACAAAACAGTCACAGACGTCATTTTATCCATTAACCACCATCTTTTTTTCTTTCTGTTAAATTTACCAGCCACGCATTCATAACATATTTATTTAAGTGCAAATTTAATGGGTTCATTTTATTATTGTTATTGCATTTTTATTTTCGAATAATTTTCCTAAACATCAAATACGTATGTTTATCATATAATTAGAATTTATTGCCATGTTTTTTTTAACATTACCAGAATTAATTAATTTAAGTACTTTACAGCAAATAATATACGCGTGGATTTTATGTTGTTTAAATAAAACATGTAAATAAATTATGGTTTGAAATTCCTAAGTTATTTTAAAAATAGTCATGTATTAAGTTGCAGAACTTTTAATGCCTCCATTAATAAATGTTTGATAAGCAAGAAGAAACGAAGACGCGAGTTTTTAATTCAGTGTACGTACCCATTCTAACGTATAGTTCAGAAACTTGGACACTAACTCAAAAACAAAAACAAGGAATACATGCACAGGAAATGAGATTTCTGAGAAGAATAGAGGGATGTAGACTGATCGATAAAATCAGTAACGAAAAAATTCTAAATAACCTAAAAGTAACAGATATTAAGAAAAAGATGCAAACAAATCAATTAAGATGGCTTGAACATCTACTACGCTGCCAGAAAGTAGATACGCGAAAATAGGATGGAAAATGCAGATAGAGGGAAGAAGAAATAGAGGAAGACCAAGATTAAAATGGAAAAAAGAAGTGAGGCAGAGACTAGAAGAAAAAGGAGTCAGCTGAAGAGATGTGCCACAATTAGCTAACGATAGGCAGGAGTGGAGAAACATAATACAGAAATGGAAAAGCATACCTCGACAGTCGACACCGAAAGGTACAAGAGAGGAACCGATTAAGAAGAAGAAGAAGAAGAAGAAGAAGAAGAAGAAGAAGAAGAAGAAGAAGCAGAGGAGGAGGAGGAGGAGGAGGAGGAGGAGAAGAAGAAAAAGAAGAAGAAGAAGAAGAAGAAGAAGAGAAGAAGAGAAGACGAAGAAGAAGAAGACGAAGAAGAAGACGAAGCAGAATTTTAGAATCATTTAACTTGGGGTGAAACTTTAATCAATTTTGATCCAAAATCGATTTTTGATAAAAAGTTGTGAACCCTTATTTTATTTGATTTATTTACAACTTAAAAGTATACTAGGTCTCGTAGTAAATTAAACTTAGTATGCGTGCTTATTAATACATCAATTAATTTTAACCATGAGTTAACGCAAATAACGATTCTTAAGCTGATTATAATATCAGATGGGCTTATTAAATTATCTACAAAGTAATTATAAAGATGGATTTCCTTGAAAATATAAGACAATAATGTCGTGAGGAAATTTCCCTAAAACGTGGTTAAAAAATCGGAAAATACAAGAACAAAAAATTACAATTTTACAAAAACAACTATGCATAAGCATAAAGTTAATGTCTAAAATCAGGGGTCGGCAATTTTTTTCTACAGAGCGCCGAACGATAGTTGGTTATAAGGCGGGCCGGAATTAATTTTAATTTTGAGAGGTGTTAAAAATCTTTTGCCGAGCCTCAAATGTTTCAGTACCTGAAAAATCTGAAAATAACTTCAAGTCAATTCAAATTCGAAACAATAGTCTTTGAAATAACAGCAGTCTTCAGAACGGCTGATGGGCGTTTTATAAAAGAAGCAGAACAATATGCATTTTTATCTGTTTCATATAGCGGGTCGGATGCGGCCCAGGGGGGTGGAACTGCTACATGCATTTCAGTTTAAAAAATTACTCTTGAACCATATTGTTACCAAAATATTTAACAAAAAGTTTAAAAACTGTGAAAAAATTAATTTTAGTACAAATGTTGGTGCCACTTTATAACAATAAGCCGAGGTAAATTACAAAGCCTACATGGGAAGAAACAGATTGAACCTGAAGAATTAAATACATCAGATATTTGTGTTTTCTTGGATGAATTCTTTGATAGTATTAATGGTATTTTAAATGCTCTACAACTCAATAAAGAATTAAAAATGACTTATACTTTTATAGGCTATTTGTTCACACAATATTGTTATGCTGGTGGTTCTTCCGATCAACATTAGTTCTTAACATCTTAACAAAGACAAACATACTCCAACGTGAATTTTATTAAGTCCTTAATAGAAATTTACAACTTATCGAGTTGTCTTCTTACACACATTATACATAATTTTGGGCACATAGAGAAATGTAAAATACACTTGTGAGCATACTTAATATTCTTTAGTTCCCTGTCTGCTCTGAAAAAGGCTATAGTAAACACTTTTGCCAAACAATTCATGAAAAATCCCATTAACAAAAGAGAGTCAACTACAGCAAATCCAGAATTTAGAAATGAATTATAAATTGGGCGCTAGAGTCACGTGGTACGGTTCGTTTCTTTACTCAAAAGTTCAAAGCCGCTTATCCAGATGGCAGAGTCTAACACGGATTCGTTTTGTTACTAGGAAATTTCTATTCTGCTTGTGTATGTTCTATGATGCGGCCTGCGAGAGCATCCAATCCGGCATTTTCTCACCCCTATACTACCATGTGCTGTGTGTGTCTGTATAAGTACAAACTACAGTTTTTTAAATTAACCCCGTTATTTTGTGATACAATAAGCATAAAAAAATAAATTTGCGTCGATTTTGTAAATCGAAAAAGCAACAAAAATTCACTTAACGTCAACTTGGGATTAATTGTCAAAATGACAGAATTATTCCACAACATAAAAACCACTCATAAATAACCCAGAGAACGGAAAACGAATGTAATCAGACCTATCGATTAAAAACGTGATAAAAATACCCGAAAATTATAGAGGCATAAATCTATTATTTACCATGCTAAAGCTTCTGGCGTCAGTCATAACAACAAAGCCTAATATTATACGATCGACTTTTTACATGGAATGTTAGTCGCGAGCTACCTATCAAATTCTTGAAATTTTGAACGAACTCCTACCCATTTTTCGCGTTTCTCCGGAACTGTTAAACCACAGAACATACACACGTTAAACCCATTTTCAAAAATATTACACTATTTTACTCGCAAAAGATACGCCCACTAGAAACTAAAGGCGTTTTGATTTTTTCCCGCACGGCTCCATGGCCAACCCAACCACAAAAATGACCATTTTTACAAGCTTTTATTCAATTTCACATGTTTGTTTAGGTCAAATCTTGCAACACAATTCTGATCCACTTTTACATATCTGATTGACTTAAAATTTTGCATGCATACATGGTCTCCGTGACAATACACTAACACTTTTCTTCTATCTGTTCAAGATGACAGCTTCAATATGGTGGACAATGTTTGTCATATACAGGGTGTGTAAAAATTGGCGGAAGGGCTACACGGGGCGATGTTCTTCGTAAAATTCTAAGTCGAAAATATTAATACGAAAATGTTGTACCACGCTTGCTGTGTCTGCAAGAGGTCCTCAAAGCTTTGACATTTAGTCCTTTAATAGGCGTTATTATTTAATACTTGCAAATGAAAAAGCTGCAATTTGGAATAAAAATAGATTTCGAATAGTATTTTTTCCTAGATATTGTGTTCTTCCTTTCAAAAATTGGTGTTGAAAATATGTAAATCACTGATTTTAATGACAGTAATACATATGGCAACATTGTCCTTAGCTGTCATCTCTGTTTTTCTCGTAATTATTTCTTGTTTGTGTTTTACGATACCCAAAAGTTTGCAGCTATGTTTACGAACTGAAGGCTTTCAGTTCGAACAAAAAATGTAAATACCTAAGTAAAAATTGCTGATAAAAAAATGTCCAAACGCAAATCAATGTATGCAATGTTGCCAATTTTTTTTTTCTTTAAATGGTTCCTGAGGCCATAGGAAGCATGGTACAACATTTTTGTATCAAGATTTTCGACTTAGAATTTTACGAAGAACATCGCTCCGTGTAGCCCTTCCGCCAATTTTTACACACCCTGTATAGTATGACTCGGCTCAAAGTCGATAACTATAGGTTTTCTGGGGTGCTGATAACGATTTTAGGGTCAAAATTTAGGAATTTAGAACAGCTGCGCCAATATGACGGAGATGACAAAAACGGAAATAATAAATTTTGAGTAAAAAACAGCTTTTAAAAACGAGCTTTTTTAAAAATATACTAAAAAGAAGAAAATAATTTTTCCTAAATGCTTTTCGCGAGAAGTTCATCGACATTAAAATAATCCTATTTCTGTCGAATATAATACCTGTGAACTTTTCGCGGCAAGCTTTTGGGAAAATTGTTTTTCTTCTTTTTAGCACATTTTAATCAAAGCTTGTTTTTAAACAGTATTTTTTACTTTAAATTTTTTTAGCTTCATTTTCGGGCTACCGCAAAGGATTCTAAAAACTGAAGAAGGTGCACCATTCACACATTTACCAATACGGCCAACTTTTAGCTACATTTTGAGACTAAAAAGAAACATTTCGAATGAAAAACAAAAACGTTATTGAATTTTTAGTGATCCGAGGTGTTTTCCTTTTTAAGATTTTAAGCATCATTTTCGGGCGGCCGTAAGAAATACTAAAAACAAAAGAAACTGCACTATTCACACATTTACAGATCCTACCATCTTTTGGCTACATTATGAGACTAGAAAAAAAAAATCGGATGAAAAACAAAAAGTTATAAATTTTTTTGTGATTTGAGGTGTTTTTCGTTTTTGAACACACTCCGAAGAAAAACCACTTTTACAGGGGTCTCGTTTTTCGCGTTTTTCTCCGGAATCGTTGGAGCTATTTCAAAAACTTTGCACCGTGTCATTCGCGAAGGATCCGCGCATCGATAAATAAGAAAGTTTTGAGTTTATCTCGAGTTTTAAGTACCATTTTTATGTGACCGAAAACGTAACTAAAAAAAACACAACTGCTTTCATAATTCAACTAGAACTGGAGGTATAAATCAAAGAACGCCTTTTTAAATAACTTTTTTAACATTTAAAAATAAAAATTTTTTAAAGTTGTAAAAGTTTTGTTTTAAAAAATATTATTTATTTTACGAGACCTTTAATAGAAGCATAATGTTTTATTTATTAGCTATACCTAAGTCATTACGAGATGTAAATGAATTTCCTCTTTAATATTTACCGTAATTTCACATTTTGTAAAACATTTTTCGCGTTGGTATAATTTAAGAAAAATTAAGTATTTAAAAGGCGTCAAGGGTATTACCCTAACAGATAAAGTTCGAAATGAGACAATTAGAGCAAAAACAACATCTTAAGTGGTTTGGGCATCTAGTAAGGCTGGAGGATAGAAGACAAACGAAATAATATGGTTAGCCAAATCTACACAGAAAAGACAGAGGAAGACCGAGGAAAGCAAGGAACCAAGTCGTGACTGAATGTCCGAAGAATAGAGGAATGACCTGGAGTGAGGGGTCGAGAAAGACAAGGAACAGGAGAGAGTAGACAGTGTTTATTCATGAAACTGGTTGATGTTTTGTAACGTACCTTAACACCTTTGGGTATTGTATAAGGATATGATTAATAAACAATAATTTTTTAAAATTTTGATGAATAAAATTGTAAAAAATGGGACTAGTGCAAAAAAAGATTCATATACGATTTACTCTGGTCATTATTTAAAACACAGTGTTGAAGTATGTACAACAGTTATAAAGTTATTAACGGAAATGCGACCTATAGACCAGCTACAGTAAACAGTTTTAGAGGAGATTATTAACAAACACTGATTATGAAATAACTCCATTTTCGGTGATCAGTAAATACGAATTTTAATTGTGTCAACAATAAATATTTACAATCGCTACGTAGTCACTTGAAGTAAAATTTACTCCTAAGTAAATTTTCATTGAAATATTAACACATGCTCTTCGACTGGTAATTTAACGGTACAATATTCAACATTTTTAATTCTGTCTCGATTTTATTGCTTAAGTTTTCACCTACGTTATGAATTGAAATTGTGCATTATAACAGTTTTGGCTCATAAATTTGGCCAATGTATGTGACGAATGTTAAGACAAAAACCCCAAATAATTACAGGTACAAATTTGATCTCGGGTACTACAGTAGTTAGCAATAATCCAATTATCTAATCTCTAGGGTTACTTTTACAAAATTTTGTAGTGGGAGTTTCAGTCTGAAATTTTCACGATTTGAAAATTCTTCATAACTTCTTTATTTCCAAAAATTTATCGAAATGTAATGAATGTTGTTTGAAGTAGAAATTGATAATTGTTTCCATTTTTTGTGGCGATCATAACTTTTAAGTAATGAATTAAACTTATTAATTTTTTTATAGCATCCATAGAAGGTCATAACTAAACCACTAATGCCCGGTTCCTCCGACACATCTCAAGATCGAACTTATATAAGCCCGCCTTATATTTAAGACCGTCTCAAGATACCAATGCGTTGCACAGAAAACATATTCCGGAATCTGTTAGACATCTCAGCTAAGTTAGAACTCGGTTTGGCAACGTTGCAAGAAGTCGGCACATTTTAGCGGCAGATTGAAATGGCTAATTTTCATTGGCCATTTACATCACAGCTGTTAAAACGGCTCCCTGTGACATCTTGTTGTTGCTATCAGCTGTTAGTCACATATAAAGTTACAGTTCGGTGTTTATTATTTTATTTTGTGTTGAAATGGCGGAAAAAAAAGAATAAATTATACCATGGAGGAAAAACAATTATTAGTTAGCTTGGTGGAAGAAAATAAATAAATAGATTATGTATACAGGGAGTTTGAAATTCGAGTTTAAGCATGGGGTTCTCGCTTATTATAATAGCTAGAGTATAGGTTTAAATTTGGCAAAGTTGCTAAATTTGGTGCTCATTAATAATCCAAAGAGAAATTGGAAATATCTCAAACGGTGTCCGAGAAAATTAGGAAAAACTGGAAAATACGATTTTTGAAAATCGTCTATAACTCCTTTGGAGTATGAAATATTTCAAATGTGTAAAAACATTGCCGAAGCAACTTTTTAAGCCGAATCGGATGGTAGGGCAACTTTTTTACACATTTAAAATATTTCAAACTCCAAAGGAGTTATAAACGATTTTTAAAAATCGTATTTTCCAGTTTTTCCTAATTTTCTCGGATACTGTTTGAGATATTTCCAATTTCTCTTTGGATTATTAATGAGCACCAAATTTAGCAACTTTGCCAATTTTAAACCTATACTCTAGCTATTATAATACGCGAGATCCCCATGCTTAAACTCGAATTTCAAACACCCTGTATACTCCAATTGAGGCTCAATTTGATCTAAGATCACAATAACTGTCTCTTTTGTGAGGCGAAAACGAATAAAAAAACGATCGTATTCGAAATTCGTAAATGGATTTGCGCGAACAAATCGCCTTCGAGGAATTACAGGGTCGTACAAGTCATCATCTATCATATTTATAAAGTCAATATCCATATACAATTTAAACAAACATTTAACTACAAAAAAAGCAAATACAAGATAATTTTAGGTTATGTACTCCAGTTCAAGTTCTAGTAAACAGCGACTCAAGATGTGAGCTCAGCTCAAGTCGAATATGTTCTTAAAATTGCTTGGTGCAACACTTTATACCGTTAAGGCGAACTTAAGATTCAGCTAGATCTTAAGATGTGTCGGAGAAACCGGGCATAAGTATAATACATATATATATATATAGCGAGTATTTGCAGCTATTGCCGCTTCTCGCATCCTAATCGCCATTTATCCTTATCGTTCCAGTCATCTTCTCGTAAATCTCTCCCTTTCATTTCCTCATCTATGTTGTTTTTCCACATCTTCCGTGGTCTCCCTCGTTTATTTCTTTGTGCTGGAGTCCAGTTCCATACTTTTATTGGTATTCTTTCTTCCTTCATTCTGCGCAGATGTCCGTACCATCTTAACTGTTTTTCATTTATATGATCTATAATAGTGCCTTTTATTTTCATTTTATCTCTGATGTCCTCATTTCTAACGTGATCGTACAAGGATAGGCCGCAGCATCTTCTCCAATATGCCATTTCGGCCGAGAGTAGTCTTTGATTCATTGATTTGTCCCTTACCCATATCTCTGCCCCATATGTCAATACTGGTTCTATTATCGTTTTAAATATATTTATTTTTGTTTTTCTAGTTAGGTTTTTATTCCACAAGATTGGATGTAATGTTTTTATCATATTTTTATCATATTTGTATAATACATAATTTAGTAAATATAGTTTGGGAGTGTCAGAATACCTAGAGGGAGGAGCATCGGAAATGACAACTGTACATGGCACTTTTGTTCGAATAACTATGTCAAGATCGCTAGTATGAAAAATTGATTAATTATTTTTAACTTATTATTTGTATAGAATATAGATGATATAAAAAGCGAATGTGTAACGGTATAAGATAAGGTTGATATGTTCTTAATAAAACTGGTTTGAACGCAGTAAAGTGTAAGGGAATGTTGCCATACCTAAACCAATAATTAAAAATGGTGACTGTGAGAATTGAAACACACTCGCAGTGAACCGATTGACTCCAAAAACTGCTTTTTTTAAAAATTGTGCAACAATATTTTTTATACTTAAAACAAAACGAAATTCTTAATGTTTGATTTTTTCATTGGTGATTATATCGTCTTAATTAACAGTAACGTAAAGTTAACATGAAATAAAACTGTAGGTGCATGGCGTCTGCAGATAATTTTATAGGGGGGGGAAGCATAGAGACAAAAATAATATATCCAGCGTCCATCGACTGCAAGTTGCCAGTATTCAGCGCATGTTTTCGGCCGAAGGCCGGAAACTTGCTTGTATCCAGCTTATATTCTTTTATGGGACTGTCCCGGCTGCATGGTTTCCGCCTTCGGCCTTGCTAGTATCCAGCGCTTACAGCCTGTTTCGGCCAAATGTCGACGACGATTCAGCTTTACCGTAAATCCAAAACGGTTCGAGCTACAGACATGCGGTTTTGACTACTAGGTGTCGTTGAGAGGAATTGTACAATACCACGTTTCGAACTGTTTGGACCATCTTCAGGTTAAAAGCTAAGTTAGATTATAACTGGAAAACGGTTGCAGATAGGAATGTGCGGTTTTCACCATTGGGATGCAACTTTTAAGCGAATTTATATTTCATAATGTTTCCAATTAGGTTGACTCATCTTCAGGGCTACAATTTCGTATATCGAGAACGGGTAGAGATAAAAACGTGCGGTTTTCACTGCTTATTAACTGTTACCGAGTAGACGTACAAAATTTGAAGTATCGAATGTTTCGTCACTTTTAAGACTATCATCAATCTCTACGCGCTGCGTTCTTTCTACGCACGCAATAATTTTACAACAATCCGCTCCAACTTGTTATATTACTACTGGTAATACCTTTTATAAATATCCTTATTCGCTTTATAGAATTAAAAAATAAAGATGTAATCAACGTTAGCTTCAAACGTTACCTTGAATTAAATAAGGTACAGTGTGTTATAAACAAGGGTTCAAAAATTTATTTTTTCAGTGGATTAGGGAATGGGATATGACCTTTATGACTTAAATGATACAAAAATAATATAAAAACGTTTTTTTTTCAATGAAAAAAAAAATTGCACCAAACTTATATTGTTGCTACCCGGTTTGGTTTTTCAACGTGGCTTTGTGAACAAAAACCTAGAACTTCCGTTTTAAATGCATACGGAAAAGTTCTGTAAATATATGCCGAGGTTGTTTGATTTAATTTTTGGCTTTTGCAATTCAAATATATAGTTTTTCACTGTTACTACGATAACACAATCGTGAAATGAATCATCATATTTACGTTACTTTGACCACTAATTTTTAATTTAATTTAATTTACGATATTTTATAATGCATTTGGAATGATGTGCAAAAAAAATTGGATATTATCGCCATCTAGCGCAAATTTATGTTGAAAAGTTCCCGATATTTCAACAGGCTTCTGAACTCCGAACCTACGTTTACTACTACGTAAAAGTAAATGACAATGTCAATTTTCATTTATAATAAGCTTGCGCTTGCAAAGCAACTAACACTAACTTCTCTCTACTGTCTATCGAATATTGCTAATTGTAAATATTTTATCCGTGACATTAACAACATGGATTTAGGGCGCCAGAAATGAGTTCGCACCCCAGCGGTTAATACCAACGGCGTGCCACTGCACACTCGTGATAAAAAGTCGAACTTTACTACCTTGGTATATGTGATTTATGTACCAATACCAAGGCAGTATAGTTCGACTTTTTATCACGGTTGTGGATATTATTTGCGGAGACGAAGTCGAGACAAATAACTAGGCTAGTGATAAAAAGGAACCAATTTTACTGCCGAGGTGCATATTGAATTTTTTCTGCAATCGTCAAATTTTGCCACAGTCGACAGATAAATAGCGAGAAATAAAGCAAATACATAAAGTTTTACTTCATCTGTCAGATTCTCATTCTCCTATCAAATATGTATCTTTGAACAAAAGCACGCTCAATTTTTCCAAATTCAACCAATGAGCGTAGCGCATTTTACTTTTTTACTGTCTAGGCAGTAAAAATAAATATTACAGCCGCTTTTGGGTACTTATTGAGCTAGTTTAGTGACAATTGCAGAAAATAACTATTTTTAGGTTGACTGATTGTGACAACTGTCATTTAATGAAATGTGCCCCGCCTAGATAAAAATTAGTTTGGATGCATTTTACGAGACTAGCTTCAGTCTGTCGAGGTATACTGCACAATTTTTAATTTGTTAGTAAAAGTGTTACTTTTAACCGAAATTTATTTCGTTCCGGTTTACGGTTACGTTCCGTGAAAATGCGGTTCCGGTTTCGGTTTGGCTGAAAATTCCGATTTGGTTTTGTTTCGTTTCGGTTCAGTTTCGGTTCGGTTCCAGTTCAGTTCCGAATATTTAGCTTGATGAGAACTGTTTGGCGAAAAGAACGAAATAAATTGTTGCTAAAAAACTTGGAGGCTGAGTTAACGGTGAAAGAAAATTATTAAAATGTCCTGCAAGGAGTTTCGAAACATTTTGAAAACCAAAAATGTGCACGCAAAAAATATATTAAAAATGCAGCAAGCAACCAAAAACATTACAGAGTATTGCACAGGGTGGTTCAAATTCTATGTGATACATAGGTATCTCGCTTAATATTCAAGATAGAGAACGGTTCAATTTCCAAAAAACTGCAGTTTTTTAGGGCAAACCCAGAGCAGTGTTCAAATATATTCGTTCATTTCCGGTTTTTAAGTTATTAGCGAAAAACTGTTTTTTTGTTATATTTATAAAGTGTTATATTTCTGTTATTTCTGTAAATATCGGAAAAAATTATGAAAATTATTTAGAGATATGTTTATGTTGAATTCAATAGTACAAAAAAATTTCAGGCCGTGTCCTGTGGTCGAGGTTGCAAAATTACATATCTCAAATACTACTTTTTTCAGTTTTTAAAACTGATTTTTTCGTGAAGAATGGTAAAGCAAAAAAAGTTAGAAACTTGCCACAGGCGCTTCATACCCTCGTTACGGCACTGGAAAATACCTATTATAAAAATTGATTTAATTGTTAACGATTTAAAATTATTTAACTGTTTAAAAAAAAACTTACTGTATGTAATTTTGAACTGGAAGGATGCACAAATTAACTTCGTTTAGTCGGAACGATATCTAAATAACATTGGGGTATATGGAAGCACCCAGCACCCACACCAAGTTCTGTATACCAATGAGCGCGATATACCTGTTTAGCAATGGTAATCCATACCGATTGTATCGTACCGAAAAAAAATTTGCATTTTTTGAACAAACACTTGTAGGCTTAATTGTTACCAAGTGATTATAAAAACAAAATATGTTTTGGGCGCTAAAGAAATTTTTAAAAATTTTGGTGATAGTTGGCGTGCTAACTTCACGCTCCTTAATTGATTAATTGATCATAACTCGGCAACTAGTTAAGATAATTTTTTTAAATTAAGCGCGCATTTGGGCGCATATTGGGCGCAAAAGGATAAGACGAATTTCAGAATTTTTGGAAATAGTTGGCGTGCCAGCGTGAAGTTGGCACGCCACTTAATTAATTAGCTATATCTCGGTAATCCGTTGAGTAAAATGAAAAATTTTTAGGGCGCATTTGGGCGCATATTGGGCGCTAAAAGATGAGACTAATTTTAAAATTTGCGCCGATGGTTGGCGTGGTAACTTCACGCACCTTTAAACTGCTAGGTTTAGTATGAACCCACTTAATGCTATGTACAAAGTGCCCAGTGATCATTATGGCACCTCGATGTAGGGTTTGTTTTTACAAATAATTCTATATATTATAACGGGTGAATATTAAGTTCCAGGCCGATGTTGTTTTTGAATAACCCGGAAAGGAATCACATTTTTTTAAATTTGGATTTTTTTATTTAACAGTAGGCTTATGACCAGGGCATGAAACCGGTTTTTTAAACCGGTTTAAAAAACCGGTTAACCTTTATTTTTTGTCCAAAATTGTGATTTTTAACCGAAACCGAAACCGGTATTTTTAAAGGCAAAAAAAACGGTAACCTTTAACCAAAATAATAAAAAACCGGTTTTTTAAACATCTCTTTTTAATAAAAATTATTTTGAAAAAATACAAAATCTGTATTAAATGTGATTAGTTTACCAAAAGTAATTACTGAATGCTTGATTGTACATATATTATGAAATTATAAATAGATAATATCTTTTTATACTTTGCATTCCAAATCTGCATAATGTTAAAAACCGGTTAAATTAACCGTTTTTTTACGGAAAAAAACGGTTTTTCAACAGAAACCGTTATAAAAATAAAGTTCTTGAATTCGGTTAACCGTTAACCAAATTTTTTTTCGGTTTCTAGCCCTGCTTATGACAATTATGTATGGAATATGACATCGCTCAAGTGGCCACCTCTGGCAGCGTTACAAATGCCTGTTCTTTTAATCATATTTTTCATGACTTATTAACTATACGTTGAATCGTTGACTTGCATGGCACATGATGAAGTCCAAAAAAATCACGCAGTTTTCTTGGCGTATTCACAATTGAACGATTATTTAGATAAAATGTTTTAATGACTTCAACACGTTGTTGAGGCGTCAGATGCTCCATAATGAATTGTAATTGACTACTCTTTAAGACTGCCAATTACTAAATGTCAAATGGCCCCCGCGATCACCCGATTTAACGTCACCCGACTATTTTATGTGGGGGTACTTGAAAGGAAAAGTCTACGCTAATAAACCAACAACAATTCCAATGCTTCAGGACAATATTCGACATGAAATTGCGGAAATAACACGCGAAACGTGCGAGAATGTCATGAAAAATATGATTAAAAGAACAGGCATTTGTAACGCTGCCAGAGGTGGTCACTTGAGCGATGTCATATTCCATACATAATTTTCATAAGCCTACTGTTGAATAAAAAAATCCAAATTTAAAAAAATTTGGTTCATTTCCGGGTTATTCAAAAACAACATCGGCCTGAAACATAATATTCACCCTGTACAAGGCGTATGTTTCAACATAAAGAACATGGGAATCTCTGAAATCTATAACATATAAAAGCGTTGCTAAAAGCAAAAATGTGTGTTCTACATACTTACAAGGAAGGGTCACGATAAGTTGTCGCTAGAATTTGATTAGGCTGTGTTTATTGCATCAAGAACATTAAAACTAAATGTTTTCCAGAGTCATACGTGCCACTGGCCATTTCCTTCGGGAAAATAGGGGAAAAATTGGTATAAAAAGGTTATTTTTGCGATCGCGTTGGCCATGAAACCGTCAGAGACAAAATCGAAATTCTTCTATTTACCAATGCGCGTATCCTTTGCAAGTAGAATGGTGCAAAGTTTTTGAAAATATTTCAAACGATTCCGAAGAAAAACGTCAAAAACGAAACCCCTGCATAAGCGCCATGATTTGAGAAGTGGTGGTATATCTGTATAACTATGCGACAAACATATGTGCACTATTATTACACTTCCGGTTTCGCCGGAACTGACCATAAGTTTGTTATTTCAATTAGAAAACCCTGCATATTTTTACATTTTTTTTTAAATAGGAAACAATTTGAATACAACTACACTATTTTGTTTAATGTTAAAAACCTCAAATAATTTTTGGACAAACAATTTTTTTTTTATTGAGTGCGACAGTGCGAAGCATTTTTTTAAAACTTAATGGTAGTGGTACATTAACCAAAATAGTGCAGTTGTATTCAAAATTGATTCCTATTCTTGACTTCTTGAATGACGTTGTAGATCTTTAGAATTAAATTATAAATTGTTGTGAAATTTAAGTCTACCAGAATGCGTCTCTAACAAAAAAAAACCTGCAGCGACTTTATTTCTCCCCTATCTATAACAAGCCAATAGGCAATATTTCCGGAGTATTTTACTAGCGGTTGTTTAAGCTGGTGGACCTTAAACGTAAATTTAATTTATATGTGACGTTGTGACGTTAAATCGTGAAAATAAAGTTTGATTTAAATCATGATTTTAATTTTTTTAAATCAGGTGATTTAAATCAATTGATTTAAACTTTTAAACCATGATTTAAATCAGGCCAGCCCTGATCCAAGCCCTTCTATTAAAAAAAGTACGAGCAAAATATGTTACACTTTGTATACCTACATATATTTTTAAGCTTTAGCAAACTCATTTTTATCAATGACGCATAATTTACTTCATTGGTCAAAAGTCGTATTGGAAGGGTTAAGGAAACCTTTTCACATTATTGACCATATAAAACTCAAGTAAAAATAAAGTTCTTTCTGAATTGCGCCCGAATACGTAATGTTATAAAATGACCAACTACTAAACTCAAAAATGATTCCTCTTAGCAATTATCCATATTTATTTGGTTGTTGTTCTCACAGATAGCAAAATAAAAATATTTACGTTTCTAAATCATTTGCCTCGTAAACTAAAAGCAATGAGTAACCTGCGACAGTTGAAGAGTCATTCTAAGTAATAAGTTAAGGACAGATTTTATTTCGCGAAAAAGATTTTTACTAACTTAGTTTTATATCTTATAGTTTTATTACATTAGTTTACGATATGTTAAAGTTATATTGTCTGCTTTAATCGTCTTGTGTCACGGCCACAATTATTAGCCAGGAATCCAAACCGAGTTAACGTATTTAATGTTTAATACTCAACGTTTTTTTAAAATAAAGTATAGTTTTTCACTAATCTCATATTTTGATTTCTGGAGCATCGTACATAAATTACTGTTTATCATATTATTACACTATTACTTAATATTAAAATAATCTTGTGACGTGTATAATTTGTCGTGATTGTAAATAATTACGAACATTATCTTTTTTTTATACAACGTGTAACGGTAGTAATTTTCATGTACTTTTTATCTTTGAGGAAATAAGTGTGGCGCAAAAACGTCGTGTGTCGTTAAACTAACCTTGGTAGTACTTAACCTCTTATATTTTTACGAAAGAAATGTAAGACTATACAGCGTCATTAAAAAGTCTGCAACAAACGAAAAAGTTTTTTATTATCGATTTCTCAGAAAAGTTTATTCTAGATAAAAGTTGGTGCATGGACTTTTTAAGATATTAAAAATTCGCATGACACTAAATTTTAGCGATTTTTGAAAAATTCCTAAAAGTAAAGTACAGGGTGGTCCAAATTCGATGAGATTACATGCGTATCTCGCTTAATAGTCAAGACAGAGAAACGGTTAAATTATCAAAAATGTGCAATTTTTTAAGAAAAACTCAAACCGTTTTCAAAAATATTCTATCATTTTCTGTTTTTGAGTGATTAAAAAACTGTTTTTTTGTTATATTTATAATGTGTTATATCTCCCTTCTTGTATTAAATATCGAAAAAGTTTATGAAGATTATTTTTAGATATTTTTATGTTAAATTCGATACACTAAAATAACTTTTTAATTTCACCGTTAAAAAGATATGACACAAACTCGCCTTTTTTTAAATGGAAGCTTTAGTTGGCTATGGCCTATTTTAATTCGATATTTTTTCCCTTTCCCTCCACAATTATTGCTATACAGGGTGCCCATTTTTCTAACCTGTTGTATGGGTAACTCCGTTAATATTAGAGATACAGAAACGTTTAAATTAGCAAATTTGTGCAGAATTTAAAGAAAAATCTGATGCCATTTTCAAATTTGACCTACATCATCAACTTTTTGAAATATTTTGAAAAAACTGAAAAAGGTCGATTTTTTCAAACTTGAATAATTCCGTAACCATATGAGTTAGAACCAAAATAAAAATTGGCTTTAATAGATGTTTTTACGTAGATTTCAAATATGTTAACGAAATTTTCATAGCACTCTCGATTTCCGAGTTATAGCACAAACTTGCATTTTTTTAAATGGAAGTCATAGTTGGCTATGGTCTTATTAAAAAGGTTATTTTTTTCTCGTTTCAATGATATAAGGGTTGTTATGCTTTACTTTTGTAGTTTTTCTTTAAATAAGCAAAAATCATTTTACATGTTCACTGCCTACTAATAGATGGGAGTTATCCCGTGTTGATGTTCTTTTTTTTTCGATGTGACATTTAAGAGTTGTCTCTTATCGTTAGTGTAGCAGTTATTAGCCAGTTACAAATTTTAAAAACAAAACCTCATAATTTGTCAAATAACATTTATTGTTTGTTATACGTATAAATCTCTCTCTCGTGTTGATCAAAATTTATGATTGACTTTATTGTCAATTTCAAAAACAATGTTTTCTAATGAAGAAAGAAACGACATGCTTTTTTATTACTAGGCTTGTAATAGGTAGAAATAGTAGAAATTCAAGTGATATGTATTTGCAAAGATTTATGGAAAGGGGGCAACCAAGAAAGAAATTATTTTCGTTATTAGAAACCAATTTAAAAAAATACAGTTCATTTACAAAATCCAAAGGTTTGAAAATTAAATTTAAGCAAGAAGATGAAGAGAGAGTCCTGGAATACGTAAATTATAAACCAACATCATCTACCCGGGAGTTGTCCCTTGAATGTGGTGTCAACTGAAAAGGCTGTAACTGCCTAATAATTGCTACACTAACGATAAGAGACAACTCTTAAATGTCACATCGAAAAAAAAAGAACATCAACACGGGATTACTCCCATCTATTAGTAGGCAGTGAACATGTAAAATGATTTTTGCTTATTTAAAGAAAAACTACAAAAGTAAAGCATAACAACCCTTATATCATTGAAACGAGAAAAAAATAACCTTTTTAATAAGACCATAGCCAACTATGACTTCCATTTAAAAAAATGCAAGTTTGTGCTAGAACTCGGAAATCGAGAGTGCTATGAAAATGTCGTTAACATATTTGAAATCTACGTAAAAACATCTATTAAAGCCAATTTTTATTTTGGTTCTAACTCATATGGTTACGGAATTATTCAAGTTTGAAAAAATCGACCTTTTTCAGTTTTTTCAAAATATTTCAAAAAGTTGATGACGTAGGTCAAATTTGAAAATGGCATCAGATTTCCCTTTAAATTCTGCACAAATTTGCTAATTTAAACGTTTCTATCTCTAATATTAACGGAGTTACCCATACAACAGGTTAGAAAAATGGGCACCCTGTATATAATAAATTTAACACATCACCTGAGAGTATAATAAATCTTCCCACCCGCGCATTAAAGAAGAAATTAAGAAAAGTTCTGATTTCTAAAGCTTACTATGGAGTAAGCGAATATTTAAATGATGCTGACTTTATAAAATGTTTTATATAAATATCATTTTTCTGTGTTTTTTCCTTTTTATTAACTATGTATATTATTTGTAATGTACGTAAATTATTATTGTGACAAGTTCTACACCTTTGTTGGGATATTCAGAACAAAAAAAGATTATTATTATTATTATTATTATATAAGGGTTGATGTATTTATTTTCAATAATACGCAAATTACAAAGGTTTTTTAATTTTTTAAAGATCAAAAACCAAAAGCAGGCTGTGAAAACAAAAAAAAACAACAAGAAAATCCGAAAATGATAGAATTATTTGAGAACTGTTCTGAGTTTGTCTCAGAAAACTGCCTATTTTTGGTAATTTAACCGTTTCTCTAACTTGACTATTAAGTGATATACCCATCGAATTTGGACCACCCTGTACCCTTATTTTAAATGTTACGAATAAAGTTTAAAGAAAAAAGTTGTTTAGAAATGACAAATTTGACTTTATACAATATTGCTCCAACTCACACATAACTTTTTATGAGAAATCGATAATAAAAACTTTTTCATTTATTGCAACCTTTTTAAATGAAGCTGTATAAAATAATAAACAAGAAATCTGCTAGTTAAGAGATGAAAATCTCAAAATAGGCATATTACCTAAGAACAGAATGTACTTATAACCAGGAATTGAGAACGAAACGAAAACGGTCAACGAAATTAACCGAAATTTTTATAAGAACCTAAACAAAAACGAAATTATTATTTTTCGATCAATAAAATTATTTCAAAAACAGGTTTTAGCCGGTTTTATCGCTATTTAATTATTGTTCATTGAACACCAACGCGAAATTACTGTCTATGCTGGGAAAACTCTCCACAAGGCAGTAAAATATCTCACTGAGCTTCACTTTTCTCCATATACATTATGTATTAACAACTTTATTGTTTATACTTGCAATTTCGTGTAACACAACTAACGGTACAGATATTCTCTCTTTCTAATTTGTTGATTGGTTTATCCATAAATAATATACACTTGATTGGACAACAAAAGGGCGCGTAATAATCACGTCATTTTAACAGTTTAAAAAAATGACATTTGACGCTGATCATCTATGGTTTGCCAAACTAGTTGTGTTTTTACACCTGACGGATGTTATACTAAATAAAATGCACTAAATTTATTTGGAAAAATGATAAAATGTGTTTAACAAATTGGTGAATTTAATAGAAACAAAAATGAAAATGCACTTTAAAATTCATCACAAACATTTAATTTTTGGCGACCTGCAAAAATAGTTACTTATTGTAACCTATGCTTTATCTCTAATAATCATCAAAATTTTAATGGTATTTTTCGAATTTTGTCCTACACCTAACAGTAGAGGGACTCATAACTAAATAGTAGTAATTTTTTTCGAATTTAAAGCACCCTGTAAACGAGTGTATAAATTTATTTTAAACAGATATAAATAAATTTGTGAAACAATTTTATTTTATTGCCTATTTTCCATTTTATTGTATTTCTGCTTTATTATAATTTACCGATTTAAATTAAATATTCTTTATTTTCATATTCATGATCCTGAAATGGTTCTGTAAATTTTAATTAATGTTATAAATTATGAATATACATTTTATGTATTTCGAGTTATGTGAAATCTTACACATGCATCTTATAATTACAAATTTTTAGTAATTTGTATATCTACGATAGTCAATGTTTTGCGTCTAGTCTAGATTAATGTTAAAACAAATGCTTAATTTGCTATAACGGGGGTTGCATTAGCGGACACAAAACATAGTTAAATCTCTTGCTAATGCTTAAAAAATGAACTTCCCTAATTATTTTACAACAAACTTTTAATTAACTTTTTTAAAAGGTTTTGCTGGATGAGTTTATCGGAGTAATTTAAGCATTTTTAAAAGCCCCTTTGAAATATATTTGAAAAATGTGTTTGCCCTATTTTTATTTTAAATCATTCTGGATTAAATAAAGTCAAAACTGGATAGGCAGTTTAAATTAGGTTTATTTTAAATAACATACCTTCATAAATATTTTTGAGGAGAGTTATACAACCCTGGAGAGAAAGTTCAGCTTTTTTTAAATAATTTCGATTTTAACAGATTTAAATCAGCTGATTTTTTAAAATTAAAATCATGATTTAAATCAAACTTTATTTTTTTTTCACGATTCAACGTTACACGTCGTATATAAATTAATGCACGTTTTACTTCCACCCGCTTAAACAACCGCTAGTAAAATACGCCGGAAATATTGCCTACTGGCAAATAAAGTCTCTTCAGGAATTTCCTTGTTAGAGACGCATTCCGGTAGATTTACTTGGTAAATTTTCACAATAATTTTTAATTTTAGGGTTAAAAGATCTACAGCCTTATTCAAAAAGTCTGCAACAATTGGAAAAGTTTTTTATTAACAGTTTCTCGGAAAATTTTATTCTTGAGAAAATTTGGTGCATGGTCTAAAACTGATTTTAATTTAAAAAAAAAAAAATCGCGATCACAATACTTTCTTCATACTACGTATGGCGAAAGTAAAAAAAGCTCTATACAAATTCATACGAAACTTTTGCAAGATTAAAGTGCCTATTTTAAGAGTTAAAAATTAACGAGGAAAACGATATTTTATATTGAGTACAATTCAATAATTCTAAACTTTTTTTTAATTCTTCAAATAAAGGCACTTTACTCTTCCAAATATTAATAAAATCGTTAAAATGTAGTAAGTATTACAAGGTTTTATTGAACTTTTCTCAAGATTAAAATTATTTGAGAAACCAATAATAATTTACTTTTCCATTTGTTGCAGACTTTTTGGTTGTTAAAATATTTCAAAAATTAAAATCGAAGTTTTAACGTCATATTTCAACTTTGGTGGTGTTTTTGAATTCTAAACAATCTTTTCCTATGAAGTATTTTTTGTAACTCTTAAAATAAGGCTACTATACTCTTGTGAAGAATATTTCTGAAATCGCTAAAATCTGGCACCGTATACAGTTTTGTGACATTTTTTCCATCTTATAATTTTATGAGGAATAAAAGTTTCTGGAAAATTTTTAGTAAAAAACTTTTTCATTTGTTAATTCTTTTTGAACGATGTTGTATAGAAGATATAATGTAGCAGAAACAATTAATAAATTAGTTGTAAAAAGGGAAAAGTCAAGTTTCTAGAAAAAAATCGAAAAAATTAAAAAAAAATCAAAATTTCGTGATTTTTGTTTTTTTAAATAAATATCAAATTTGGCCCAACCCTGGTCTTTAACTATGTATTTTAAATTTTAAGCCAAAACTTTAACCAACAAAATATTTATTCATCAATATACATATTAGGTAATTAATTCACAGAACAGAATTAATTTTACCGGGTCATTGCTAGGTATAAACACCAAACTAGATTAAAATGCTTTAAATTAGACGTTTAACCCCTTAAAAATACCTAAAACGATTGAGTTAATTGATCCTAGGCGGTTTGGAAATTGTAGCTTAAATTTTAAAAATTCAGCAAATAATTTTTTAAAACCTTTTAAAACTGCATTATTAAATGCTAGAATTGTTCTGGGAGATTATCTAATTAATCACCAGAAATGCATCAATTTTAATTTATTGTGTCAAGTTTTGACTGTGATAAAGCCTTTTTAATATTAAATAATTTCGCAAACCATTTTTTTTTTATTTTTACATTGGTGCAACAAAAGACGCTAAAATTACTCATTTTGTAGCGCCCTAAAAAAACCAAAATTAACTTTGCGTTTTGTAAAATCATTAGGGCAGCCAATATTTGCCTATGTAGCTTCCACTTTTCAAGTTAATTAACAATTATAAAAATTTAATATTATTCATTGCAAAATTATTTACCAATAAAGTAATCAAATATTGTTTTATTTATTAAAAACACTCATTAAAACAAAAAAAAACGAGATCCTAAAATTTTTTGATAATTTTGGGGTTAGGAAGATATTAAAATAAATTATTTGATTATTTCTTTATTGTATTAAATAAAATTTAAAAATACGGAAAATTAATATGCCCCAACAATAATTGTGGGTTAATTTAATTAAATTATTAAAAAATTCTTAAATGATACTATGAACTATTATTAAATTAAATTAATTATTATAACTCTTTAAAATTGTAGACCTTCTTATTTGAAACGAAAAAGCACTAATTACCTTATTATAATCTGTTGCCCTGCTTCAACTCAAACAATTGCAATTGTCACACTATAAATTTCATCAATCACCAACGCGTATTTGCAATTACGCAGGTCGACTTACAATGTTTCTGATATTAAGCCAACCAAGATCATAAACCACCACTTTTCTGAAAACTTCATGCTAATTTAGGCAATGGTCTGAGAGCACATGTACCGGCAAAGAGCTAGGTAGGTACAGGTCATTCGGTTCTCGTGCACCTAACGCCTCAACAGTTTTTACACAAAGTATTGTTTTATCGTTACTTTTTTCAGCTACATGCAATAGCCATTACTTATCGAAAAGAATGAAAATTGTGGCAAGTTCAATTTTCAATAGATAATTAATTGGAAGAGCGAAATAAAATTATGCCAAGGCAACTATGTTTAAAGTCAAGTTTGTTTATTTAAAATTTGCCCCCCCTCTACTGCACTTTCAACGGATTAAGTTGGTAGGTGAGTATGTAAAAATATAAATCGAGATACAGTATTATTCATGTTTCACGGAAAATCGCCGAATTGGATGACAGGAATTGAATTTCCTGTTGATCAAGTTATTTATTAGTCTTCGTTTAGTAACAAAATTTGGCCTTCCCAAAGACGGTAGTCGATACTTTGTTAATGTGGTGTTGTATTCGTTAATACATATTTATTGAATTATTTGATATTCAATTAATCGTTTTTACGTGTTCTTAGTGCAAAACAGAAGCTGTTTTAGTAATAATTGAAAAACGATAACTGCATTTTTATGCAAAGATCGTCATTCGTCTATTCATTAATGAAACGTCATTGGCAGAAGATAATAAGTAACGCTTTGCGAATATTTATGTTTTATATGTTTTCTTGTAGGTGTACTGCACGTTGTTACATAAAAAAAAAGTTTATGCTGTTCCTCTATGCCAGTGTTTATCAAATTTGGTACGCGTACCCCTGGATGTACGCGAAAGGGCTTAGGGATACACGGTAGAATTTTTCATTTTACTTTAGCATTTTTTAACTAGAGAGATGTAGCTGGATAAAATAGTTTTATTTAAACTTAAAACCAGGGACTGAGAACGGAACGAAAACGAAAACGTTAAACGAAATTAACCGAATTTTTTTTAAGAACGAAAACGAAAACGAAACCGAAAATTATTATTTTTCGTTCAAGAACGAAAACGAAATAAATATTTTCCAAAACCGGTTTTAACCGGTTTTAACCGGTTTTGTCGCTATTTCAATTTTATTTGTTAAACACGAACGAGAATTTACCTTCTGTGCTGGGGGTGGGGAGACTCCACGAGGCAGTAAAAAATCTCACTTGAAATAAGTGAGCTTCACTTTTCTCCCTGCATATATTTACGTGAATATGTATTAACAACTTTATTGTTTATACTTGCAATTCCGTGTAACACAATTGACGGTACAGATATTCTCTATTTCTAATTTGTTTTTTAGATCATCAATATAGAATATACACTTGATTGGATATATATTATCAATGTGTATGTTTTATTTGCGTTTAGACATAATTATAGTAAAATTTATTCTTACTTCGAAAAGGAATAATGTAGAAGAATATTTATTGGAAGATGTGTTGCTAGTAAGATTCAACGGAATGTGAAAATGTATATTGTATGGTATATTCAAACTATAAAGTAAAAGTATATTTCAAGTTAATATGTTTTTTTTAAATCTTTTTTATTTATAACATTTAGTAAATTATCCACTTGAATTCATTCTTTTGTCTTTTTAAATAATTACAGCAGGATCTTATTTAATTCAAATGCATAGATTTTTAGTACTAAAACAAATTTAAAACAGCACTTGCTATATTTTCATATTTTTAGATAAAGATCGTGTGTCTAATTTAACCTAATCACGTTGTGTTTTTGCACCTTACGGGTGTTAAACTTAATAAAATGGTTAAATGTTAATGTGTTTAACGATTTGGTAAATTTAATATGGCGATGGTTCGCCAGTCTAAAATATGCTGTCCGTGAGCATCAAACCCCATCGTCATCGTTTATATTTTAGTTGAGACGCAAATATTGTTATCGTATTTATAGAGGGTTGTGATGACTAGAAAAAAAATTGATTTTTTGACGACAAAAAAAATATTGTAAAACCGGTTTTAACCGTTATTATTTCGGTTCACGAAAACGAAAAAAGAATTTTTTCGGTTAGAACGAAAAGAACGAAAACGATATATTTCGTTTTCGTTCCGAACAGAAACGAACAGAATTTTTTTCGTTCTTAGTCCCTGCTTAAAACTACCCCAAACTAGTCCTATCTTTGACCAAGAGGGGTACGCCGTTAAGACTTCACTCTCAAAAGCAAGGCCGGCCCTAGTAAGCGCGGGGCCCGACGCAGGGATAAGCTAAGGGGCCCCGTCCCCACAAAAAAAATTATACATTATCATACAAATAATTTATTTTTTTAATAAAATTTTGAACAAACAAGCTAAAATAATATTATAACAAACATAACAAAACATAAAATTTGACAAATTGACTATGAACGGAGGAAAGCAAACAACTCATATTTTTATAAACGAAATAGAAACTCAATTAAAATTAATCTTTCTAGATTTTGTTTGTCGAACTCCATCTCTCTCATGACTTCTTTCAATTAACATAATTGCGAGCGAATTTAAACGTTCTTCAGAAATATTGAATCGTAAATACGTTTAATTAATTTTAATTTTGAAAAACTTCTTTCGCCCGCAGAGACTGTTACCCGTACGATTAGTACAATAAATAAATTTGGAAACGAGGTTGGTAACAGGGATTCTGTCCCGGGAATTTCCCGAGACGTAATTCCCGGGAATTCCCGGGACTTTCTTAGTCTCGAGTCCCGGGACATTTAGTTCGAGACTCGACACGAGACTAAATGTTACAGAACACTGAAATTAATTTTTAATACTTCTTATTTTTAAACAAATTTTACTGCCACGAGTTTAGCAAAGATATTTGCTTTCATAATTTTTTAATAGTTTATAGTTTATACTAACAATCAGTAGTTACTTAACTTTATTTAAATTTTTTGCCTGCCATATTTAATTATTTATGTTTCTTTCTTGTCTGCTTTAAAGCTAAAGGATAATAATTGTAAGTTTATTAGTAAAAATATATTTTACTTATGCTTGTTATGTTTTAAAGTTTAATGAAAATTGTAAAGTTTATTTAAAATAGGCATTTACTTGGAAATATATACCTTATTTACTGTAGAATGTAGACTTAATTAAAAATAATAATACTACTCCTACTACTGTACTTTATTTATAAAATAAATGCTTCAAAAACAAAATCCGTGAATTTAGTTTAGTTAAAAAAAAATATATCTGTCAACTGTCACGACCGATTCACGATCACGATACGTGCAAAGAAGCAATTTTAAATATGTAGCGGGTGCTTTCAGAAACAATGTCACTGTCAAGAAAACTTATTTTTTACAGTAAAAATAACCGATGAATTTTGAGTACATGAACATATCATAATTTTTCTTGCACGTTATAAAATCTTCCGTCATTTTTGACGGGTTATGCCACCATTTTCTAGTACATAAATAAAATTCGCAAAAGTCTCGAAGTCCCGGGAAGTCCCGGGACTTTGATAAAAAAAAAGTCTCGAGTCCCGGGACTTCAAAAATGGTCGAGACTCAGAATCCCTAGTTGGTAATTACAAGCCAAATATTTAAGTATAGTTAAAGGATTGCAACAACTTTGTGGAATAATTACTTTTAAAGCTTCTATCTCTTCCGCCACCATGAATCCATTTAAGTCCACCGATTCGCCGTATTTTAAAGCAATTTGCAAATCAGCAGCACATTTTAATGTAGTTCCTTTGGATTGATTGTGAAATGTCCATAAAAAAACTAAATAAATCTATGGTCTCTTTTAATTGTTTAAATCGAGGTTGAAGAGACTGCAGTGTTTTATCTAACGCTTGATTAAAACAAATTATTTTGTATGCTTCATTTGCATCAACCACAGGGTCGTCTGAGGACTCGCATGCAAATTACCTTTTGCGTTTTCGTAAACGTTTCACCTGGAATTTTGGAACAATCTCTAAATCTTTTGCAAGATCGTTTGCACCGATTAATAAAGGGTTTTCCAATAAGAATGATATGATTTTTAAATGAAATTTTAACCATGGTTAAGATGTTATAAATGTCATTAGTTGTCATTTGTATTGACTATACCCTGACAATTCATCATGGTTAAATACACCCTTCAAGAACGTTTGGTTATTATCCAAAAGTTTTATGAAAACAGACGTTCTTTTGTAAACACTCAACGTGCACTTCGCGAAGACTATGGTCCACATAATCGCCCTTCTGTGCTTGCTATTCGTAGAATTGTTGAAAAATTTGAAAGGGATTTTACTCCTTGCGATTCGAAAACACCAACAAGACGTCGAAATGCAAGAAGTGAAGAGAACATTGCTGCTGTAAGAGATAGTGTTGAAGAGGTTCCAAATTTATCTATTCCTCGTCGTGCTCAACAATTAGGGCTCAGAAGAACGACCACGTGGCGTATTTTGCGAAAATACTTGAATTTACACCCGTATCGACCTATTGCAAGAACAGTTTGGTGAAAGGATAATTTCAAGAAATGCAACTGTTAGTTGGCCTCCAAGAAGTTGTGATTTAACTCCTTTAGATTACTTCTTGTGGGGTTATTTGAAATCCAGGGTCTATGCAAACAAACCAAGAACCCATGATGAATTACGATTAAACATCGAACGCTGCATTCGTGACATTAGGCCCGAGTTATTGCACAAAGTTCTCGAAAATTGGGTTAAACGAATCCGCTCGTGTGCACAGAGTCGAGGTGGACACTTAAGTGACGTGTTATTCAAAACATAATGTAATATTCTGTGCTTTAAAATGATATAAAAAGTTTGTTTGTATCTAAAATAGTTTTTATTTTATTGTATCGTAAAATCATATCGTTCTTAATGGAAAACCCTTTACATCTTTAAAACCTTTTTCTCGGTACACTCTAGCCATTTGCACGATTTTTCAAAAGTGAGTATTCCTAAAGACAGGTCTGAGGTTTCACTTTGTAATTTTTTGCTTACTGAGTTCACTTGGAAAAGCAAATCATCCCAGAAAACTAGAGATACCAAGAATTTGTAATCTTTCATTTGAGTAGCCAAAGATTCTGCTTCACTTTTTGCGTTTCTCTAAACGTTTCAACTGGAATTGTGGAACAACATCTAAACTTTTGCAAGATCATTTGCACCGATTAATACATCTTTAAAACCTTTTTACCGGCATCCTTCTAGCCATTTACACAATTTTTCAAAAGTGGGTTTTCCCGGAGACAGATCTGAGGTTTCACTTTGTAATTCTTTGCTTACTAAGTTCACTTGGAAAAGCAAATCATGCAAGAAAACTAAAGATACCAAGAATTTGTAATCTTTCATTTGAGTAGCCAAAGATTCTGCTTCACTTTTTGCGTTTCCGTAAATATTTCAACTGGAATTATTTCACGAAAACTTTTGTTAATTGATTTGAAGATAATATTTGATAATAATCTATTATATTACTGTGGTATAGTTTATTTCTTCAGTTTAGTATTTTACTATTAAACAATAACTTTTTTGAGTGATATGATAGAGAATTGCTTTTTGTTTCTACACTATTAATAATAAGCATTGTATTTATATTTTTTATTTTTTGAGCGCGGGGCCCCTTTTAATTTAAAATATTGCCCCCGGTATAATAGCATTTTGCTTGACCCCCGTAATGCTAAAAAATCAAAAATAATAAACTCTTCATATGAAAACCAAATTTATTTAATTTTAAAATTATACTTGTTACAAAATTGTCCTAAAATTAATTTAATTCGTTTAATGGGAATGTTATTACAAACATGCACGATAAAATTAACTAACTTATCTCTTAGTTCTCAACACGAAAAGACTGATAGTTATTAAAAACACGATGTAAAAAATTTCGATAGCGATCCCATTGATAACTTCTGGATGAAATATTGAGAAACCTTTCGCCATGACGTTCCTGAATGATAATATAGGAACTGTGAAGGGTAAACCGTAGCCAATGTAACGTAAAATTGCAGGCATGCCTTCCAGTGGCCACATCAACCCTAAAACAAAATAAAGTTACATAGGTACCTAATATTACTGCAAGTAATCGGTATGAAGTAATTTGTGTAAGAACTTCAAATAACTTGTGATATGAATCTTCCATAGTCGCTTACCAAATAGTTTAGTTCTAAGATTGTTTTAACTTTTTTTTTGAACACGCTGTACAGGGTGGTCCAAATTCGATGGGATTGCATGGGTATCTCGGTTAATATTTAAGATAGAGAAACGGTTAAATTACCAAAAATCTGCAGTTTTTTGAGAAAAACTCAGAACTGTTTTCAAAAATATTCTATCATTTCCGGTTTTCGAGTTATCGAATAAAAAGTGTTTTTTGTCATATTAATAATGTGTCATATCTCCGTTATTGTTGTAAATATCGAAAATATTTATTAAGATTATTTTTGGATATTTTTATGTTTAATTTGATTATACTAAAAAAAAATAATTTGCGCTCGCCGTTAAAAAGTTATGACACAAACTTACCTTTTTTTAAATGGAAACGATAGTTGGCTATGACCTATTTAAATTCCTCATTTTTTTCTCATTCCAAATATATAAGGGTCGATGTATTTATTTTTAATAATACGCAAGTTATAAAGGTTTTTTAGGTTTTTTTTCTAAGAAAATCATAGTAGGCTATGAAAACAAAAACCAAACAAGATGTAAAACCTTACAAAACTCATGTGGTACAAGTTACCAAGGTTTTTTAATTTGTTGTGGAGATAAACATTGTAAATATTTGAAAATAAGAAAACAACGATATAGTCGGTATCAGCAGTAATGTAGGATATTGTTGTTTATCTTATGTTCAAAAAATTTCTTATTTATCTCAATAACAAACTAAAAAACCTTGGTAACTTGTACCACATAAGTTTTATGAGGTTTTACACCTTGTTTATTTTTTGTTTTCACAGCCTACTATGATTTTCTTTAAAAAAAAAACTAAAAAACCTTCATAACTTGCGTATTGTTGAAAATAAATACATCAACCCTTATATATTTGAAATGAGAAAAAAATGAAAAATTTAAATAGGTCATAGCCAACTATCGTTTCCATTTAAAAAAAGGTAAGTTTGTGTCATAACTTTTTAACGGCGAGCGTAAAAATTTTTTTTTTAGTATAATCAAATTAAACATAAATATCTAAAAATAATCTTAATAAATATTTTCGATATTTACAACAATAACGGAGATATGACACATTATTAATATGACAAAAAAACACTTTTTATTCGATAACTCGAAAACCGGAAATGATAGAAGATTTTTGAAAACGGTTCTGAGTTTGTCTCAAAAAACTGCACATTTTTGGTAATTTAACCTATCTTAGATATTAACCGAGATACCCATGCAATCCCATCGAATTTGGACCACCCTGTACAATATCCCACCTATCTTTAAGTAATTTTCTTCAAATTTATAAAGCAAGTGCTCTTGAACTATTTTGATCATTTTTTAATTCGGAGTTAACCCCATCTCACTTCACCTGGCGTTTTTTCGACGTGTCAACTTTTTATTTCAATTTTGTGATCAATTCATTGTTTTATGCTTGGTTATACGATTTCAAAAATATTTATTTTTTATTTTAACTTCGATAGGTTTATTAATTCTAGCAAGGTGTAACTCTTTTTATGTGGGTTTTACAATTTTTTCAAATCATGACTACATGTTAAAAACCAATGTCGTCAAATGCTATGTATCGTTGTAAAGAGAATCCAATAAGCATCTTAATCTTAATAAATATTTTCGATATTTACAACAATAACGGAGATATGACACATTATTAATATGACAAAAAAACACTTTTTATTCGATAACTCGAAAACCTGAAATGATAGAATATTTTTGAAAACGGTTCTGAGTTTGTCTCAAAAAACTGCACATTTTTGGTAATTTAACCGTTTCTCTATCTTAAATATTAACCGAGATACCCATGCAATCCCATCGAATTTGGACCACCCTGTATATGTACACATTTTACGTACCACAAATTAAAATAGAAATGTACATAAGTCCTACGCTTATCAAAAACACCATCGATATCCCCGTACTGACAACTGATAACAGCAATCCTAAAAAAAATGTTGAAAGTCAGCTGGAACACATAAAAATTGAAGCTTTTTCTACCGAAACTTAATCCAACGACTCCTTGAAGAAAGATCAATAAGGTTATGGTTAAAAAGCCCCCTACATACACACTCGTATGGAACAGATAAGCTACAAACATTATCTCCGCCTGCTGCAAAACCATTATAGATATTTGTGTCACCAAATGAGTTATAAGGATTTCAAATGCTGATACTCCAGCTACTATTGATCTGTTCCATATTCCATCCACACGATCTGTCACTATTGCTGTAGCTGTACTTGCAGAACCACAAAAGAACATAGTCCTGAAAGATAAATAAATTTATTTAATAGACGCATCAAGTAAGCTATGGTAAGCCAAAATGGGTGCAGAAAAGTTATTTCTACTTTACAAGATGAGTAGATTAGGATGAGTGGATAGATTTTATAACGCTAAGTTCACCAATATGGCAGCCGTAGTTGTGCTATTTACTGATACATTGCTATGCAACGTTATTAGTGTAATTACACCGTTATAAAAGCAGCTCCTGGGTACACGGGTACGACAATATTTGGACTACGACTTATACCCATACCCAGGTATTTTTTAGCGTTTGTTTAGTAGGAAAAACTCTTCAATTGTATTAGACGAAGTTTTTTAATATTTTCGTTTATTGTGAAAGTGGTTGTTGTGGGTTGTGTGGATCAAAATGCGTCAAAATATACAGTATAGAAACTCGCCGTTCGCCGATTGATTGAGGACATAGGTGAATTTCGGTACCGGATAGAGGTTGGACAACACTTGGCAGAGCCAGATAGATATACGAGCCAGCATGGTGGAACGTTTTGGCCATGATGTATGAGGATCCAGATTTCTTGAGTAATGCTTGGTTCTCCGACGAAAGTCACATTCACTTAGACGACTACATCAATCGCCAGAACTCGTTTCCTAGGTCATCGTCCAGAAACCGCTGCATAGTGCACGTGTGACGATATGATGTGCCGTCTCAGCACATGATGTATTATTACTATTATTAGGCCCCTATTTGATTAAGAATGAGAAAGGCAATGCTCTTACCATTATCCAAGAGCGCTGCTGGAGCATGGTGATCGGACCGTTTCTTTGGGATTTGAGAAGGTTCTGTCGTGCAAGGGGCCTTAACATGAATAGGCAGTGGTATCAACAAAACGGGGCGACATACCGCTCAAGAATCTCTAGCTGCAAAAAACTTTCCAGGACGAATCATTTCACGCGGTACTGACTTCCCATACCCGTCCCATTTCCCCGATCGTACATCACGTGATGCCTACTTGTGGGAAATGTTAAAGGAAAATGTGTTTAACTGTGAAGATCCGCCAAGAACAGTGTCTGCATTACGCAAGCAAATCGTCTCCTTTTGCAAGAGTCTGCAGCAACCTTTGTTCCGGGATAAGTTTGATGTATAAAACAATACCTACAGCGATCTATGGGTGTGAGACCCGGATACTGAACAAAAATGCTAAGAAGCTGGAAAAAAATACTCCTAATTATAGTGGAAGGGAAGAGAACAGATGAGGGATATACTAGAACGAATGAGGAGGTATATACAATTTTGAAAGAAGCAACCACAAACAAAGTAATAAATGCCAGAAGGATACAATGGCTAGGGCATATTGAGAGAAGGGAGGAGGAGGACAGCAGAATAATAAAAGAGATAGCGTGGAAGAGCCTACATACAAGAAAAAAAGAGGAAGACCCAGAAAAAGATGGAGAGAAGCAGTGAAGGCAGAACTAAGAGAGAAAAACATAATGAATTGAAGGAAGAAAGCAAAAGAGAAAAGAGTGTGGAAGAACATTACCAAGCTCTTGGCCTATCAGTTCATGAATTAGTACAAGTTCGACTGCTAGAACAAACCTGTTATAACAGCACACTTATTGTTACGTCACTAGTGAACTTGAGTCGATACCACGAATGATATTGCTAATATTGTCGCCGACTTATCAATTGTTCTTATTCGAGTGGTGGTTACTTTTTCCTTAAAAGAATTACTTACGTTATCAAAACGCCAGGGATCATAAATATAGTAAATTGGTCGTTTTTTTCTCCATATACAACTTCTTCATAGCGTACAGGAATTTCACCGGTCTTTGGAGGAAAATCGCAATCTACTAGAACCTTTTTAGAAAAGTCTATAAACTTTTCTATTAGTTTGAATTTTATTACCAAACCCACTTGACGATCTGCAAAATTATAAAAAAATATCACTAGATGTATACAGTCAGCAATATTACTACTACATGCTGTATGTTAAATTTTTCTTTATGTTTATTTTTGATATATCAACAACAATCAAATATGCAACAAAAGTTCAACTTCTGTTTACGACTCTAGTTAGCAGGTCTTATCCAAATATAAAAGATTTAAATCTTACTTGACATATCCATCCATGCACTGACCGCACCAAATTCCAAATCTTCTTCTTCGATATTTGTTCCGTCCATTATTTTGTTACGTAAAGCTGCGCTAAAATTTCTTGGTATATACAAAGCACCTGTTATTTTGCCATGTTTGACGTCGTCTACTGCTTTTTCAATGTCGTCAAAGAAAATCTGAAATTTAATTGTGTGGTCACTTAATGAAAAACCGAAAACTTATGCGTAATAAATTTAAATAAAATATGTAGTCAATAACATTGTTTTGTTGTTCCGAAGTTTCTCGCGGTTGTAATATTTGAACTAGGTTCTCGGGCGCTGAACCGCGTCTGTTGCTGGTCTCTAAAGAGACCGAGTTCTCGATGTTTCGACGAGGTCACACTCGTCATCTTCAGGAGTCTGAATTGACTGGCGATCTGTGTGTGTGTGGTTCACATGTGTGTTCCGCTCGCGCGGCAGACTGCTATAGGGGGATTGACCCCCTCTTCAGTCGTTAGAGGTACAAGGATAATTGGTGAGGATGTGGATAGTCAAGAATGGGCAAGGATAGGTGGAAGTACTGCAACAGCGTTTGCCTTATGCCTAATTTACATTGGTATAGTAGCTAAAGCAAGTTACTAAATCAAGTAGCTAAAGCAAGTCACTAATCAAGTAGCAAAACTTGTCAAAATTTTGGTTTAGTGAGTGTTTACACAATATATACGTGGTCTACACCCAATTTAAGGAAATTGTTTAGTATTTGACAATAAATGAAGTATAGTCTTTAAGTAAATAGTAATCATTTCTATTTACTTTACTCAAAAAGTCACTAAATTGTTTACTTGCGCAAGTACTAAACAAAACTGTCTACACGGTGCAAGTAGCTAAATTTAGTTACTTGATTTAGTTACTTGCATTAGCTACTATACCAATGTAAATTAGGCATTAACCATAGAGGAAACCGTACAGCCTGCATGCCTAGTAAGTGAGTTATAACACACGGTAAGCAAAACGCACAATTGTCTAGAATTGTCAAAGTAGGCTTACGTCAAAATTGACAAGACAAGGTAATTACATGTGTATATTAGCCACAAAGCCGTTATAATCGTATGTATTATTTGATCGTAGAAAAAGTAAGCTACATAACACGAGTTGTACTATAATTGTTTACCTTGTCTATCATAGGGTCGTCTAATTCTGTCAAAAATCGGCAGCCCAGCTCTCGCATATCACAGTAAGAATAGTTGTACGGGACGACGGTATTCTCAAACGAAAAATTGGCGCACGAAGACATGTAGATTTCGTCATTCACTATACCAAGTTTTATGCCGCTAACGTCATGTCCAACGGCAACAAAAAAAGCCAGTACTTGCACAAAAGCGTACATTAATACAAACGCCGAACCGCTAGTAAAAACAGAATGTTTATAAGGACATACTTTTTAAATTAGAAATTTAATACATCACATTTCTTCTAATTTGCATAAAATGTTTTCCTAAAAGAGCCTTTACTCGGTGCTTATCTACATTCAAGAAGGTGCAGCTATTCTTTTTTGAAGATGTAGAGGACGGTGGCCTAAGGAGCTAAAACAATTAAAATTTAGTTTAAAAAAAGAATTACAAAAGTTGGTTTATCCACACAACATATTTTTTGAAAATGCTTTCAAGCAAGACTATGCATATACTACGTGATCTGACGAGCCAAAAATAAACTTTTGTAATAGTGATTTACGTAACAAGACCGGAAAGTAATACTTTACTGGAAGAGTAGGCAGATTTAGGATGAGCCGTAGGCGAGTCCTGAAAGCATATGAGTCCAGTAAAGACACTTTTCTGCGTCCGTCCAGAAAATCAGTTGTTTTCGATCAGTTTTAAGCTGGAAAATACATCTTTACTGACCTAGGCCAGAAAGTAACTGGTTGCCATGGCAATGAATTGTCTTTACCGGCCTAGGCCGGAAAGACGCTGGGTGCTATGGTGATGAGTTGTTTTGTTGATTTGCGCTGTCAAACAAGCGTCGTTATACCACCAAGAGAGTTTTCACCTGTAGTGAACACACATCAAAATAGCTATCGTCACCATTCATAATTAAACTAAAACTTAACAAACTACACGTGCAAATTCGCTTGGTGGTATAATGACGCTTGTTTGACAGCGCAAATCATCAAAACAACTCATCACCATAGCACCCAGCGTCTTTCCGACCTAGGCCGGTAAAGACAATTCATTGCCATGGCAACCAGTTACTTTCTGGCCTAGGTCAGTAAAGATGTAAGTATTTTCCAGCTTAAAAATTGATCGGAAAAAACTGCTTTTTTTTGGACGGACGCAAAAACAAAGCGACCCAAATTTCAAGAAAACATCTAGGATATTTGCGTTTTAAACTTGAAACTAGGGATGTATCGATTAATCGGTAATCGGCCAATTACATAGCTTCTAGGTGCATCCCTACTTGAAACAAAATTCGACTTTCAATCAAAAATTTGTTCTTTAAATGATTTTTTACATTATACTTACATCTGTTGAGCCGTGCGTTAATTGTGACATCGAGACATTTAAACTATTGTTAGAATTAATTACGCTAGGATTTTCAGTGCTTGCTACTAATTGTAATCTCCCTGTAGTCTGCTGCGCGCTGAGCTGCAGAAAAACTGCTTCTAGTGTATCAGCCCCATATGAAACTAACAAATTATCTGGAGAATCTTCTGCTATTAATTTCCCATGCCTCATAAGACCAACCTAAAATGCATTCTAGAAGTGATACTGTCCAATAAACGTAAACGATAAATTTTAAAATAAATAAAAAATGATAGTTCGCATTTGGCTGTTACAATTACAATATAAAAACTTTAATAAATTGGTAATCCTCAGAAATCTTACCCTATGGGCTTGCCTTGCTTCTTCTATATAATGTGTAGTTATTATCACAGCTGTATTATATTTTTGTACAATGTCCATAAAGTAGTTCCACATACTAAAAACAAGAAATGTTTAAATAAAATAAAAAAAAAACTAATATATTCTTCGTTTTTTTTACCCCATTCGAACTTATAATACTTGTATGCTTTAAAACTTAAAAGCAACCAAAAGTAACAGTAATTAAGTTGACTATCAATTTTATTAGGGAAGAAGAAATATTGTCGGGTTTCCTGTGTAGCGATCGTTGAAATTACCAGCCAATGAATCAAGGTTACAATAAAATTATACAAGGTATTTTGGGCGACAATGACGCCTTAATTTTTACTATTCTATTAATCTGACAAGTAATAGGCTTTTAAAACTTTTAGTTTGTTAATTGGTTGTCATGGAAACAACATAAACTACAATGACCGGCCTACCTGATTTATAATGATTATTGTTTAAAACGCATTTTTTCAAATTTGACAATAAAAGTAAAATACCATGTGTGATACATCAATGGATTCAGAAAAATTAATGCTATTTGATTATGTTACTTACTTAAGGGAGGCCGGGGCAAGTTGACGAAGTTAGGAAAAAAATTGGTTTGGGAAAAACATACACCCAGAAGATACTATTGTTATTTTTATTCAGAAAGGTACCATGTAACACAACGTAACTATGATTCAATAAAGAACTTAAACAAAGTCAAGCAGCTATATTTTTAGTTTAAACTTTTTGGTAAGTGTTGGTCATCTTATCCCATTACCGGGGTAAGATGACGAACAATATGGGGTAAGATGACGAATCAACAATAATCGCATATAAAATTGCCGCCACCTTCAAATGCTGAACAAGCATCATGCCCACCATACTTTACACTTTTTGCACTCTATCCAGTCTTCATCTGGAGGATCTACAAAAACTACGTGACAATTAGTTTTAAATAATTTTAAAAACGCTTTAAAGATACACCCGTTTTAGACCACAATTCTTCCGACTCTGCATACGGCCATAAATGTCTTTATTATAAACCAGATAGTAAAATTAGTGTCAGAACACGATAAAAATCAAAAGAGGCAAGATGACGGCATTCGTCATCTTACCCCCGTCATCTTGCCATGGCGGGTAACATGAACAAATATCTATCTCTGACAAAAAGAAATAATTTAAATGTTTTTCTTATACAGGGTGTCCAGTTTAAAATGAAGTACATGGGGATCTCGGAAACCGTTAGAAATACAAAATCGGTTAAATGGGGAAAAAGTTGCGCAATTACATGCGTAACAATAATCCACTTTTACATTTTCAATAATTCATACTGTTACGTAGTACCACCATGAAAACGAAAAATGTGCATTTTCTTAAAACCTCCATATTACCTTTGTTTGAAAAGATTTTTGCGCCAAATTTTCAGGATCGGGTAAGTAACCAATAAGGATTTCAAAAATGACATTAAAAATATTCTAGGCCTACTATGTTTCGCGCGGCCATAGCCAACTTTTGTTTTTCTTATGGACGCCATATTGGATTTTTGCATTTTTGAAATCTCCATAAAAAATGCTTTTCAACCATGTAAGACATCGGTATGTTTAACCTAGGAAAAATATGAAAATTTGCAAAATTTAGGTTTCACCACAGTAGGCCTTGGTGTCGTGATTAAACAATTGCAACGACTATTTCTAACAACTGTCAAATAATACATATTTTTCTGTAGTGCTAACAAATAAGTGATTTCCGAGTTTTCAATAGATCGTTTTTCAAATAAGCATAAATATGAAATGTTGGAGTGCTTTATTCTCTGTAGGAGAAATGATATGAAATCTCCATAAAAAATGCTTTTCAACCATGTAAGACATCGGTATGTTTAACCTAGGGAAAATATGAAAATTTGCACCACAGTAGGCCTTGGTATCTCTTTGAAAATTAATTTAAATTTTACTTGTTAACACCAAAATAAACGAAGGAGTGGTATGACCCATTTATTAAATTAAATACAAGAACAGCGAAAAAAGTTAGGTGCTTAAGTATTATTAACGAAGCATGTGTTCAAAGATGCCACCGTTCTCTTGTAGGCACATTGTACATCGTTTTAGAATTGCCTTACAGGATTGTCTTATCATGTTCGGTGTCATTCCATTTACCGCTTCTTCAACTGCCTGACGTAGTTCTTCTACAGTTTCATAGGATTTTGAGTACACCTGATCTTTTAAGTAACCCCAAACAAAAAATCAAGGGGGGTGCGGCCCGGCGATCTAGCAGGCCACCTTGTTG